>PVKV010000817.1:140650-246769 GCA_004027835.1 Alouatta palliata
CCAGAGGATATATTGTTTTTTGTTTTGTTTTGTTTTTATGTATTTCATTGGATTTTAGGTTTTGGGGTACATGTGAAGAACATGCAAGATTGTTGCATAGGTACATACATGGCAATGTGGTTTGCTGCCTTCCTCCCCATCACCTATATCTGACATTAGTCCCCTTGTTATCTCTCCCTAACTCCCCACCCCCTGCTTTGTCTCCACTAGTTCCCCCCAACAGACCCCAGTGTGTGATGCTTCCCTCCCTATGTCCATGTGTTCTCATTGTTCAACACCTGCCTATGAGTGAGAACATGTGGTGTTTGATTTTCTGTTCTTGTGTCAGTTTGCTGAGAATGATGGTTTCCAGGTTCATCCATGTCCCTACAAAGGACATGAACTCATCATTTTTTTATGGCTGCATAGTATTCTATGGTGTATATGTGCCATATTTTCCCTGTCCAGTCTATCAATGATGGGCATTTGGGTTGGTTCCAAGTCTTTGCTATTGTAAACAGTGTTGCAATGAACATTTGTGTGCACGTGTCCTCATAACAGAACGATTTATAATCCTTTGGATATATACACAGTAATGGGATTGCTGGGTCAAATGGAATTTCTATTTCGAGGTCCTTGAGGAATCACTACACTGTCTTCCACAATGGTTGAACTAATTTACAGTCTCACCAACAGTGTAAAAGTGTTCCTATTTCTCCACATCCTCTCCAGCATCTGTTGTCTCCAGATTTTTTAATGATCGCCATTTTAACTGGTGTGAGATGATATCTCAATGTAGTTTTGCTTTACATTTCTCTAATGACCAGTGATGATGAGCATTTTTTCATACGTTTGTTGGCCTCATATATGTCTTCTTTTGTAAAGTGTCTGTTCATATCCTTTACCCACTTTTGAATGGGCTTGTTTGTTTTCTTCTTGTAGTTCTTTGTAGATACTGGATATTAGCCCTTTGTCAGATGCGTAGATTATAAAAATTTTTTCCAATGCTTTTGGTTGCTAATTCACTCTAATGATTGTTTCTTTTGCTGTACAGAAGCTCTGGAGTTTAATTAGGTCCCATTTGTCTATTTTGGCTTTTGTTACCAGTGCTTTTGGTGTTTTAGTCCTGAAGTCCTTGCCTATGCCTATGTCCTGGATGGTTTTGCCTAGGTTTTCTCCTAGGGTTTTTATGGTGTTAGGTCTTACCTTTAAGTCTTTAATTCACCTGGAGTTAATTTTAGTTTAAAGAGTCAGGAAGGGATCCAGTTACTGCTTTCTGCACGTGGCTACCCAGTTTTCCCAACACCATTTATCAAACAGGGAATCCTTTCCCCATTGCTTGTTTTTGTGAGGTTTGTCAAAGATCAGATGGTTCTAGATATGTGGCGTTGCCTCTGAGGCCTCTATTCTGTTCCATTGGTCTATATCTCTGTTTTGGTAACAGCACCATGCTGTTTTGATTACTGTAGCCTTGTAGTATAGTTTGAAGTCAGGTAGCGTGATGCATCTGGCTTTGTTCTTTTTGCTTAGAATTGACTTGGCTATGTGGGCTCTCTTTTGGTTCCATATGAAGTTTAAAGTGTTTTTTTCCAGTTCTGTGAAGAAGGTCATTGGTACCTTGATGCTTAGACTCCCACACAATAATAGTGGGAGACTTAAACACTCCACTGTCAGTATTACACAGATCAACGAGACAGAAAATTAACAAGGATATCCAGGACTTAAACTCAGACCTGGACCAAGCAAACCTAATAGACATTTACAGAACTCTCCACCCTAAATCCACAGAATATAGATTCTTCTCAGCACCACATCACACCTACTCTAAAATTGACCACATAATTGGAAGTAAATCACTCCTCAGCAAATGCAAAAGAACAGAAATCATAACAAACAGTCTCTCAGACCACACTGCAATCAAGTTAGAACTCAGAATTGAGAAACTAACCCAGAACCGCACAGCTCCATGGAAACTGAACAACTGGCTCTTGAATGTTGACTGGATATCCAATGAAATGAAGGCAGAAATAAAGGTGTTCTTCAAAACCAATGAGAATGAAGACACAACATACTGGAATCTCTGGGACACATTTAAAGCCCTGTCTAGAGGAAAATATATAGCAGTAAGTGCCCACATAAGAAGCAAGGAAAGATCTAAAATCAATACCCTATCGTCAAAATTGAAAAACCTAGAGAAACAAGATCAAAAAAAGCTCAAAACCTAGCAGAAGACAAGCAATAACTAAGATCAGAGCAGAACTGAAGGAGATAGAGACACAAAAAAACCCTTCAAAAAAATCAACAAATCCAGGAGTTGGTTTTTTGAAAAGATCAACAAAATAGAGCACTAGCCAGATTAATAAAAAAGAAAAGAGAAAATAATCAAATAAATGCAATAAAAAATGATAAAGGGGATATTACCACAGATTCCACAGAAATACAAACCACCATCAGAGATTACTAAAAACAACTCTATGCACATAAACCAGTAAACCTGGAAGAAATTGATAAATTCCTGGACACTTGCATCCTCTCAAGCCTAAACCAGAAAGAAGTCGAAACCCTGAATAGACCAATAACAAGGGCTGAAGTTGAAGCAGCAATTAATAGCCTACCCACCAAAAAAAGCCCAGGTCCAGATGGGTTCACGGCTGAATTCAACCAGACATACAAAGAGGAGCTGGTACCACTCCTTCTGAAACTATTCCAAACAATCCAAAAAGAGGGAATCCTTCCCAACTCATTTTATGAGACCAACATCATCCTGATACCAAAACCTGGCAGAGACTGAACAGGAAAAGAAAACTTCAGGCCAATATCCATGATTAATATAGATGCAAAAATCTTCAACAAAATACTGGCAAACCGATTGCAGCAGCACATCAAAAAGCTTATCCATCATGATCAAGTAGGCTTCATCCCGGGGATTCAAGGCTGGTTCAAGATACACAAGTCTGTAAACATAATTCACCACATAAACAGAACCAAACACAAAAACCACATGATTATCTCCATAGATGCAGAGAAGGCCTTTGACAAAATTCAACAGCCCTTTATGCTAAAAACTCTCGATAAACTAGGTATTGATGGAACATATCTCAAAATAATAAAAGCTATTTACAACAAAGTCACAGCCAATATCATACTAAATGGGCAAAAACTGGAAGCATTCCCTTTGAAATCTGGCACTAGACAAGACTCCCTCACCACTCCTATTCAATATAGTATTGGAAGTTCTAGCCAGAGCAATCAGGCAAGAAAAAGAAATAAAGGGTATTCAGTTAGGAAAGGAGGAAGTCAAATTGTCTCTATTTGCAGATGACATGATTGTATATAGATATATATATATATATTTTTTTAAATTGCATTTTAGGTTTTGGGGTACATGTGAAGAACATGTGAGATTGTTGCATAGGTATACACATGGCAGTGTAGTTTGCTGCCTTCCTCCCCATCACCTGTATCTGGCATTTCTCCCCATGTTATCCCTCCCCAACTCCCCACCTCCTGATTTCATATTTAGAAGACCCCATCATCTCAGCCCAGAATCTCCTGAAACTGGTAAACAACTTCAGCAAAGTCTCAGGATACAAAATCAATGTGCAAAAATCACAAGCATTCCTATACACCAATAACAGACTTAAAGAGAGCCAAATCAAGAATGAACTGCCATTCACAATTGCTACAAAGAGAATAAAATACCTAGATACCTAGGAATACAACTAACAAAGAATGTAAAGGACCTTTTCAAGGAGAACTACAAACCACTGCTCAACGAAATAAGAGAGGACATACACAGATGGAGAAATATTCCATGCTCATAGTTAGGACATATCGTTAAGTGAAATAAGCCAAAACCAGAAAGTTAAATAGCCCATATTTCCACTCACATGTGGAAGCTTAGAAAAGTTGATCTCAGAGAAGTAAAAGGTAGAATAGAGGATACTAGAGGCTGGAAAGGGTAAGGGGTAGAAGTCGATAGGGAGAGATTTTTTAAATAATACAAAATTACAGCAAGATAGGACAAATTCTATTTTTCTATAACACAATAGGTTGATTTTAGTTTTATAATAATATGTTATATAGTTTCAAATAACTAGAAGATGGATACTGAATGTTCCCAACACAAAGCAATAATAAATGTCTGAGATGATGGATAAGCTAATTATACTAATCTGATCACTATAATAACATGTATTGAAATGTCATTATGTATCCATAAATATGTACAATTATTATACATTAACTTAACATAATTAAAATATTTTTAAAAAGAAGAAAATGATTTTTAAATGACCCAAATTTCAATCTAGAGTAAGTGGATATTGAAAATGGTAATAAAATTTTTTAATTTTTGCTAGCTATTCTGTAATAAGCTAATAAACAGTATTGATGGGCACATTGTTATTTGCATATGACTTCTAGAGAAGCATTATAAATATTAATTATTGCTCCATGTGGCTGCATTGTAAAATAAATAAACACAATTAATGCTTTCATCAGGAAAGCCTGTTAAATTGGAAGGTATATAGAAAGATGACAGCATCAATGATAAATGCTAATTTATTTTTCAAGTTTTAGAGTATGTATAAAAATAATTTGGATAATGTGGTTCTGACCTTTTTATTCTAAAATGCTATATAGTTGATTCATTTTGCATGGTATCATACACATTTGTCAAGTATTAATTTTGTCACTGATTTCTATTAAACAGTTTAGTAAATTATCATTTGACAGAATTTAGGGAAGGTTTTTCTCTTGTTTTAACACAGTATTCAGTTAAAGACAGGGAAATGACTACAACTAAGCTTTTCCCATTTAGTTTTAGTAAGGTTTCTGGCCAACATCATATCTAAAAGAGGACGCGACAGCATAGCATGCCTTCCATTCCGGAATACGTTCTTGTTCTAATCTGAATCTTCTAATTTTATCCACATGGCTTCCTCCACTTTATAAAGTCAAATTAAGAAGTGGAAGACTGATCTGAAATCCATTTATTTGCTCAAAGTCTGTTCAGTGTGCCAAGTATTGCACAGAATCCTTCAAAAGCCTTCAGATCAACACTGGGCTATGGCACATCTCCTTACCCTTGTTTATAAGGCCTGTTACAAAGAACAGCCTCAACACTATTCAAAAACCAGCAGATTGGGACCAAGGAATTAGTAGGCCCAGAATAAACAGATCCAGAGATTACAAAGAATACTAAGAACAAACAGGCCTTGTGGACACTGCAATCAATGACCCAGGGCTGTTCATTTCCACCACACTAAGCAAATACAACACACTGTTTGGGACTCTTCACCAAAGAATAAGCTCATTTGCTTAAGAACAGACAACACTACACCATACCTGTCAATTAGCCACTCAGTTAATGAGCTGTGACATTTTGGGAACAAGAATATACTTCTTCGGTTACTTTATTTTTGGTACAACAAATGCATTTTTCATGTTGCTGAAAAGATAAATCAGGAGATCTCTTCAGTGCATGACTCTCTTAATATGAGAATTCTAGGCTTCAGAAAGATTTTCTAAATGTAATTTTAAAAGCTTTATTTTGATATCTGGTAATATGCTCTCTGAAATATAGTGTAAATCAAACATATAGAAGTGAAAAAAAACAAAGAAGAATATGGGTTATGGAACACATGCCAAATTGTAGAGTGTCAAAAAAAAATAGCATGTTATAACTAAGTTTGTCAGTGTTATACACTGGTTTTTGTTGCTATTTTTCTTCAGCCAAAATGGGAACTCTTTTGTAAAACCAAACCACTTAATTATATAAAGGTAATTTGTACTGATTTGGCAATACAGTCCAGGAATATATGTCATGACACCTTCCACTAATTATTAATTATTAATTTTGCTTTAAAATTATATTTCTCTGTTTTTCTGGTTATGGTATTTATATTTGAGTAGTAAGCCATCATCATGATTTGAAATATTTACTTTTGTTATATAAAATTTTATAGTTAAAAAAGAGCTCAGAAGATATCTAAACAAATCCATTATCTTGCAAATCAGTGTACTTTGGCCAAGAAAAATTAAGTGAATTGTCCAAGATCATGCACTTTTTTTTTTTTTTTGAGAATGAGTCACTCTCTGTTGCCCAGGTTAGAGTCCGGTGGCATGATCTCTGCTCACTGCAACCTCCGCCACCCTCATTCCAGTGATTCTCCTACCTCAGCCTCCCAAGTAGCTGTGATTACAGGCGTACACCACCATGCCAGCCTAATTTTATATTTTTAGTAGAGACAGCCTTTTACCATGTTGGCTAGGCTGGTCTCGAACTCCTGACCTCAGGTGATCTGGCCTCCTTGGCCTCCCAAAGCATTGGGATTGGTTACATGCGAGTCACCACGCCTTCCACCTCAAAATCATATAACTAAAAAGTGATTTAAAGAAACCTAAAAGTTAGATCTGATTTCCCCTTTTTTACTAAATGTCCTGGCATGACTCACGGAATACCTTATGGATTGGCTACCTGATAGCTTTTAAACATTAATTAGTATGGTGGAGTATTGCCAATGGTATAAAATATGGCATCTACACCCAAAGATTGGAAATACTTTCTAGATGAGTCTTTGTGGGCGCCGAAAGACATTATAGTTAATCTAACAACCACCTTTCTCAGAGGTACCTTCAAAATAAACAAAATATTCTTCCAACAGTAGATCTTTAAACATTACATCTCAATGTTTGCTCTGCCTGATTAAGACATTAACTAGAAGTAGGATTTGCAATAATTTATAGGTAGTAGGCAAGTAACACTATGTGATTTGTACCGCCCAGTGCAAAATGAAAATGTGGGACTCCTTGCTTAGTACCTCATTATTAAACATGCAAAAATATAACATTCTTCTTTAAAACAGTTTGTACCGATAAAACATAATAGGTATACTGGTGATACATGAGAAACAATATTTTTAAATTGTAAGTAATTTTTATAATTATACCAAGTTTTACATATTTTAAAGTTTCTATTTATGCCATAAATAATAATTTCTCACTCTAGAATATTTATTAACCATAAGATTTTTGTCCTCATTTTTCTATAAATTTGCTTAGTAGATTATCAAAATTTATACTTATCACAACTTTATTTAAAATTTATGTAATTGAAAATAACTTCAGTTGCTCTTGATAAATGCAAGATCTAAAATAATTTTGGTAATTTTTAATTTTAAGAAGAATTTTTTCTGTTGCTAAAAATTTCTGAAACTAGTAAGAGTATTTTATACAGTGTGACAGGGATGAAAAATTCTTGACAAATCATTTTGAAATATAAATTTTAGTACATCTAGACCTGATATTTCTCACGGAACATTTCTTCTAAAAAGATTTAACTCTTCACACAAGTCAGTTTTATGTAAGTCTAAATTTAATTTAAATGGAAATCTATACAAAGACATTTTAATGTTTCCTCTGATAATTCCTATAATGTTGAAGGTCACAGAAGAAACACTTCTTCTATGAAAAAAGCAATTTTCTTCTGAAGAGAGCAACTTCATGATTTGTACATAATTTAAAATTCCTGTTTATAAAACCTATCACTGTATCCCAAATCTCATATAAAAATAGTATTATTTTCCAATATTGTAATATGTAAATGTCATTTCTATGTTTAAGCCTGTGGATATTTAACTTGCAATGTTGTGTCATTTATTAATACTGGAGATTCTAATCTCTTAGAAGTGTTCTTTCTAGTAACTCCCAGTATTTTTCATTACTATATTCACAGTAAACTTTTATTTTGTAATAATTTACTGGTATAGTTTGCTGCCTGACTTCCAGCACTCAACTGGAGCGTTAATATCTTTGAAGATGCCTCAGGCATAGGCTCTGGAGACAGACAAGCTAGCCAGCCTCCATCACATGTCCTGACACTCCAAGCAAAGCTTCTTTTCCTCCTATGGCTAATGCCACCGGCATTTTTGTTGCTTCTGTAGGCATTGCTGCTTCCAGTCGAGGTTCAGGTCTTGCTTTGGCAGCCCCCCTTGAAGCCCCATGGTACCTCAGACTGCCCCAAGGTGTTTGCTTGCGTGCCTTGACTATTGCTACGCATTCATCCTTTCCACTGGGTCCACAAGCCTGAGCTAGCATGTGTTGACTGCTACTGGGCCATAGCCATGTGTTTGCATGGACACCCAGTGTGTCCCCTCTGTTCACATGCAGGCTGTAAGGTTCTATCAGGCTCCACTTAGAAAACTCAAGTTTAAAGAATTTCAAGATGGTGAAAGTAAAGCATTAACAAAGCAGGTGCCCTTCTCAGCATGGGCTTCTGTGTCACTGTACAGAGCACATGCCAGTGAAGCTGACTGTCCTAGTAGGTTTGACCAGTGGGTCATTCATTTGGAATTAGCAAGATGGAAATATTAGATAACAATGAAGTTTTGGAAAAGATCATGAAAGTTCCTCCAATAATTATCCCAAGTTTGAAAATATGTTTATTACATTTAATGCTAACTGGAGAATCTTCACTTAAGAATAGATATTTAACAAATAATTGATTAAACTACCCATGACTTGTAACTCATTTTTTTCATTCTCCAACCTTGTTTCTCCTAATGACACAAATCCAAAGCAACTGTAAAAGCAGGAATGTGAGTGTTTCACAAAATCAAGCTTCTTCATATTAGGATTTTCCTGTATTGAGTCCCAAAGTTTTAGGAACAGACTCAATGCTTACTACATTATAGTCACGGGACCACCACTTGTTTGATTAGACTCAGGCAAGCCTGCTACAGGCCTAGTATTAAAGTGAGACATCAGACTAATTATGTACCTGCAGTAGAACAATAAATTATTTCACACAGTAATATTCAGACCGTCAAATATTGACATGTTCCCATCTAAATTAGTAAAGCCAGTTTATAATAAAAGCAGTTTGCCTTTTAAGTGGTTAAGTAATTGGCCTAAGGTCACAGAACCAGTAAGTGATAGAAACAAGATCTAAGTTCAAGAGGTCTGACTTGAGAGTTGCAATGTTAACATAATAGTCAATACTGGCTTCCAGTTCTATCTTGTCTCCCTTTAAATATATAATCACACATCTCATGTAGGCATCCATCATTTCCAGAAAAGCCTAGTCAATACTGTAGAACATAATTTCCCCTTCTTTCCAATAATTATTTCATAATTCCCCTCTCTGGTGACTGAGTTGATGACTGCATCATGTATGACCAACTTTATTTTTCTTCTCTGATATGATGTGTGAATTCTCTTTTCTCTTCTAAGGGAAAACCTGCCAGTTGTTCTCTGGAGTATATCTTCTCTCACTGCCCAAAGGTTGTAAATAAATTTTAATATTTTTAAAAAGCTACTTCTTGAAATAATTCCTTAGGCTTCTTGTGTTCACTCTTAATTTCATTATATCTCCAACCCATTCTACTAAAGTGGCTCTTATAAAGACCACAAATGATCTTGCTAAGGTGAATGAAGAATCTTCTGTTCATCTTACTTGTTGTCTCGGTATCATTTTTAAATGGAATGATCTTTTCTTCCTTATTAAAACATGCTGTTGTTTAGGAAAGTGACTCTCGGAGTGTCATCCCATATAAACAGTGTAAACATCAGCTGAAGCTACGCTTAAGTGATAGAGAAAGAGATAAGGATAGAAAGTTTATTCAAAGGGGTAATAACAGAGAACTCCTGAAATCTACAGAAAGATACTGATATCCAAGTACAAGAAAGTTACAGAACATCAAGCAGATTTAACCCAAAAAAGCTTACCTGAAGGTATTTAATAATCAAAATCTTAAAGGTCATACATAAAGAAACAATACTAAAAGCAGCAAGAAAAAAGAAACAGAACATATACACTGGAGCTCCAATAGGTCTAGCAGCAGACTTTTCAGTGGAAACCTTACAGTCCAGCAGAGACTGACATGGCATATTTACAGGGCTGAAGGAAAAAAAAGCAAAAAAAAAAAAAAAAAAAAAAAAAAAAAAAAAAAAAAAAAAAAAAAAAAAAAAAAAAAAAAAAAAGCTGAAGGATTTCATCACAGACCTTTCCTACAAGAAATGCTAAAGAGAGTTCTCATATCAGAAAGAAAAAAGGATGTTAATGAGCAATAAGCAGTGAAGATACAATAATTACTGGAAATATTAAGTAGACAGAAAAGCATAAAATATTATTACACTGTAACTGTGGTATGTAAGCTACTCATATCTTAAGTAAAAAGACTAAATGATGAGCCGATAAAAATAATAAATAAAACAACTTTTTTTTAAATCTTTTCTTAGAGACTTTTATTTTAGCTTCAGGGGTACAGGAGCAGGTTTGTTATACAGGTAAACTCATGTCACAAGGGTTGTACAGATTATTTTGTCACCTAGGTACTAAACCTAGTACCCAATAGTTATTTTTTCTGATCCTCCCCTTTCTCCCACTCTCTACTCTCAAGTAGTCTCAGTGTATGTTGTTCCCCTTTTTGTGTCAGTGGAATCAACCTAAATGCCTAAAATTAACAAATCTTTAGCCAGACTAACAAGGAAAAAATGGGAGAAGACCCAGTAAATAAAACAGAGATGAAAAAGAAGACCTCACAATTGATCTCATAGATAGTCAAAGGATCATTAGTGGCTACTATGAACAACTATATGCCAATAAATTGGAAATCCTAGGAGAAATGGGCACATTCATAGGCAACTAAAACCTATGAAAACTGACCAGGTAGGAATCCTACACCTGAACATAAACAAGTAACAAGATCAAAGCTGTAATAAGAAGTCTCCCAACAAAGAAAAGCTTGTGACGCATTGGCTTCACTGCTGAATTCTCCCAAACATTTAAAGAACTAATATCAGTCCTACCAAAACTATTCCAAAAAATAGAGGAGCAAATATTTCCAAACTCATTCTATGAGGCCTATATTACCCTAATACCAAGTCAATGACACTTGAAAAACAGAAAACCACAAGCTGCTATCTCTCATGACTATTGATGCCAAAATCCTCAGCAAAATAATAGTAAACCGGCTTCAACAACATGTTGAAAAGCCATTAATCATGACCAAGTGGGATTTATCCTAGGGATAAATCCCTAGGATGCAAGCTTAATTGATGCTGAAAAAGCATCTGATAAAATTCACATTCCCTCTTGATAAAACCCTCAAACAACTGGGAATGGAAAGAACATGTCTCAGCATAATAGAAGCCACATATGCAGACTCACAAATAGTTTCATACTGAATGGGGAAAAAACTGAAAGCCTTTTCTCTAAGATCAGGAGGACTAGCAGGATGTCCACTTTCTCCCTTGTTATTCAAGATGGAGCTGGAAGTCCTAGCTAGAACATGAAGCAAGAGAAAGAAATAAAAGGCATCCAATTTGGTAAATAAGAAATTAAATGATCCTTGTTGCAGATGCTATAATCGTATAATTGGAAAAACATAAATAATCCATGTAAAAACTGTTAGAATTGATAAATAAATTCAATAAAGTTTCAGGATAAAAAATCAGCATATAAGTATCAATAGCAATTCTATATACCAAGAGCAAATAATTTGAAAAAAAAAATCAAGAAAGTAATCTAATTTACAATGGCAACAAAATACCTAGAATTAACTTAGTCAAAGAAATATAAGATCTTCTTTGTGAAAATTATAAAGCATTGATTAAAAAATTGAAGACACAAAAGGAAATGGAAAATATTCCATGTTTATGAGTCAGAAGAATCAATATTGTTAAAATGTCTATATTTCCCAAAGCAATTTACAGATTGAATGCAATCCCCCTCAAAATATCAATGCCAGAAATAGAAAAAATATATAAAATTTATATGGAATTAGAAAAGATCCATAATAGCCAAAGCTATCCTAAGCAAAAAAAAAAAAAAAAAAAAACAGAAAAATCACATTACCTGACTTCATATTTTAGTGCAGAGCCACAGTAACCAAAACGACATGGTACTGGCATAAAAACAGACATATCGACCAGTGGAATAGAATAGAGAACTCAGAAACCAATCTGAACATCTACAGTGAACTCATTTTTGACAATGGTGCCAAGAAGATACATTGGGAAAAGGAATGTTTTTTTCAATAAATGATTCCAGGAAAGTTGGATATCTATACACAAAACAATAAAAGTAGGCCCTTACCTCTCACCATTTATAAAATCAACTCAAAGTGGTTTAGAGACTTAAATTCAAGATCTCAAGCTAAGAAAGAACTACAAAAAAAAAAAAAAAATTGGAAAATCTCTTCAGGACATTGGACTGGGCCAAAAATCTTGGCCCAATATTTTTGAGTAATACCCAATAAGCACCAGCAATGAAAGTCATAATGGGCAAGTGGAATATTATTAAGTTAAAATGACTCTGCCTAGCAAAGGAAACAGTCAACAAGAAGACAACCCACAGAATGGGATAAAATATTTGAAAACTACCCATCTGACACGGGATTAATAACCAGACTATATAAGGAGCTCAAACCACTCTACAGGGAAAAATTGAATAAAATGATTAAAATAATTTTAATGGTTATTTTAATGGGCAAAAGATAATAACAGACATGTCTCAAAAGAAGACATACATACTAATGGTAAACAAGTATGTGAAAAGGTCTCAACATCATTGATCATCAGAGAAATGCACTTCAAAATTACAATAAGTTATCATGTCACCTTGGTTAACATGGCCTTTTCCAGAAATAGGCAACAACAAATGCTGGCTAGGATGTGGAAAAAAGAGATCTTTTTTACACTGTTGGTGGAAATGTAAATTTTAATAGTACAGCCACTATAAATAACAGTTTAGTTTTCTCTGAGGAGAAAACTGAAAATAGAGCTACCATATTATCTAGCAATCCCACTGGTGGTTATATACCCAAAAGAAAAAAAAATCAGTATATCAGATATATACCTGCAATCATCCCATGTTTATTACAGTACTGGTCACAATAGCCAATATTTTGAAGTAACCTAAGTGTTTATCAACAGATCAATAGACAAAGAAAATGTGTTGCTTACACATAATCAAATATTATTTGGACACACACATGCACAAAAGAGTGATTCAGTCATTTGCAACAACGTGGATAGAAATGGAGGTTATTATGTTAAATGAAATAAGCCAGGTACAGAAAGACAAACATCATGTGTATTCACTTATTTTGGGAAGCTAAAAATTAAAACAATCAAATTCATAGATTTCTTGAGTAGTACCCCACAAGACCAGGCAACCAAAGCAAAAATGAACAAATTGGATCATGTCAAGGTTAAAAGCTTCTGTACAGTGAAGGAAATAATTAAAAAGTGAAGAGGCAACCCACAGAATGATGGGAAGAATAGGTGGATGGTGGGAGGAATGTGGGGATGTTTAATGGGTACGAAGATAGAAAGAAAGAATAATACCTAGTATTTCCTAGCACAACAGGTGACTACAGTAAATAATAATTGTACATGGTAAAATAACTGTAAGGATATAATTGGATTGTAGCACAAAGGATAAATGCTTGATGTGATGGATACTTCATTTACTCTAATGTGATTATTATACATTGCATACCTGTATCAATATATCTCATGTAACTCATAAATATATAGACCTTCTATGTATCCACAAAAATTAAAAAGTATAAATTAAATAATGCTACAAAAAAAAAAAAAAAGAATGTGAAAGTGAGATGTCAGTCAGTGACTGCCATCTCTATGCCCATATGCTCAAATCAGAAGCACTGCCAGGTCACAGCCCTTGTCCAGTGGTTAGCCATGTTATATGCCACCAATGATAGGACCCATAGCAAACACGTACTTCAGTATAACTCTACCCTAGGCAAGTCAAAGCCCTAAGATATGGTCAGACATGAAAGAGTTTGACTTAGCAGAAGTGACTAATTCACTCAGATCGTAAGATATTCTTTTCTGGGAATTTAAAGGTAGAGAAGAATATTAGCAATTGCTAACATGTCAGAATAAAGAAGATATTCGGTGGGATGTCACAATATTTGTGATATGAGACTGAAGATTCATAGATTCTTACTGCTGAAAAATGTAGTGCTAGCTTTGGTCAAGAGCCAAATACTCTTCCATTTTCTTTCTGGAAACCCAGACCAAATGTTGCTGTTGCAAGAGTAATGATAGTCAAACTGACTACTGACAAACGAGTGTTTTGTCACAGGTTAAACTGGATACAGCATGAGTTGTTTAGGGCATGTGATAGAAGGGGGCAATGAGCATATTTTACTCAAAAAATGATAGCATGTACAAAATATTGAAGCATACTTGCACTGTATAATTTTACTGCATTGTAATGAAAAATGACCACAGCTTTGAAGAAAATGGTTGAAGCATCTTTCTATACAGAAGAGGAATATACAAAGAGGAGGACAAAATGAAAGGCAATTTAAAAGGTATCTGAACAGGTGATCAGCTAACTAAGATGGGGGAAAAATAATGAGAAAAATATCAATGTCAAAGTAGTGGAAACCAAATGAAAATGGCTTTGAAATGACTAAAGGTCAAATAAAAGAGAAAGAGGGACACATAATAGAGTTGACAGGCTTCCCTTGTGGTAATTCATTTGTCAAAAAGAGAAATTATCTAGCCCACCAGAGAAAATTTGTCTTTTAATAATGAGCACATTTTGACAGAGTCAGTCTGAATCAGCACTCAAATGTTTGTTTTTCTTAGGTTGTACAAATCTCCTAGGTTTGCAAAACTGTTCTCCAAAACTTCTCAGAAATGGAAGGATATTCTCATTAGATTTTAGGTATGTCCTCTTTCAGCTATGTTGGCAGTACTAGCTCAGTTTCTTTTACTGTTTTGCCTTACAAAAACACACTTATTATTCTGACTATAATATGGAATCCTAAAGGCTTGTAAAGATATACACAAAGCAAATAAATGAAACTGTATTACATTCACCACTATTTTCTTAGGAAACTTAGCACAACAGTTATTTCATATACAAGTCAGTAAACTCAGTTCTAACAATGATAGGGCTCAATTCTTTTTTTTTTTTTTTTTTTTTTTCAATTTGGAATGGTGGAATCTTAGTTTATTTTTTAGTCTAGCTTATGTCTGAGGGCTCAATTCTTTATGTTCAAATTGGTTTCCTAATTTCTAGCGGTATGTACCTTTGGTTATAGAACTCTCCCCAATCTGCAGCCTGCCCTTATATGCTTTTAAATAGCTATACATTTTGGATCTGATTCAAACTCATCTGTAGGTCTGTAGTTTTAAAAAACAGAGAAATAAATTCAAGAATGCTCATCATTATGTGGCTTATAAATGAAATAAAATAACCACTTTTCACATAGTAATTAAAAATAAACTAATGAAATTTAGAAAAAAAACTTTGCCATTTTGAGAATATTTCCAAATTTAAATAAAAATCAAGTTATTCTGTATTTGTATATACACCCATAAACACTCAAACAGGCAGACGTACCAGGATATGCACTTACCAGCATAAATAAATTGTCTTTATTTTTCAGCTAGAAAATATTTTCTGAGGGTTTCTATGTGCCAGGGACTGTGCAGTATGCTGGGGGCACAACTTAAATAGATTTGGCTTCTCTCTTTGAGACTGTTACACAATGCCCTCTTAGACGAGACACTTCTATTAATTCTGAGAAGAATTAAAAGAGGCATACTTTATAATCTCCTTGCTTCGAGAAACTTAGTCTAACTGTGTGGATAAAATACATGCAAAAAAGAATAAGTAGCAATACACACCATCACATGATAAGGTCTAAATGAATAGTCCTGGCAGAATTACTGCCAAACATAAGAGAAACGTGTCAATGTAAATTTGTATGTAAAGTCTTCTGAATGTATATTTACTTTCTATAAAAACTAGATTGAGCTCATATGTAAAATTAAAAAAAAATACTAAAATTCATGCAAGGAAGGACAATCAAAGGGCAAAGCCATATGTACAAAAACCATGTTCAATGTATTTGACAAGCGTATTGGGAGAAATTCATTTTATTTGTAGGCTATTCAATGTGAGATGTGGTCATTAAATTGAGAAATAAGGAATTTTGTTTCATATGCAAACGGACATGATGTCGGTGTTACTGAACAAAGTCTTAGGAAAGTAAAACAGGCTAACGATCATTCAAATGATATTGAGTAAACCCTCGTTTTGTGCAAACAATGCTTTCCCTTTATAGCGGAGACTGTTGCATTCCCCTCAGATTTCCTTTAACAAGCCAGGGGAACCTTCCTCCATTTGCTACAAACAGGCTGCTAAAAGGTCGCAACATTTCCCTTCTCTGGACACTTCCCTTAGTTTAATAGGAGCCACCTTTACTTAGAAATCCGTATGTTCCTAGAGCATTTTTCTTGCTCCGGAACTTTTGTATGGGGACAGTCAATCATTGACTGAATTAGGGGTCTTATCACTGATGGTGAATGTATACTTGAAAGTCCCTGGAATCATTAGCTTGGCAATCGCTAGCATTTTCGAAAAAGGGGAGGCATAGCATATGTAAAATCTCAGGTATTTGAGAAGTATGAAGTAAGTTTAAAGCAGAAAGATGGAAAAATGTATAACATGAAGATACTGATGAAAATAAAGTTTAACCTTCTATACTTACTGACAAAGTAAACTTAAAAAATGAACATTTCTGCCAGGCGCGGTGGCTTATGTCTGTAATCCAGCAGTTTGGGAGGCCAAAGTGTGCAGATTACCTGAGGTCAGGAGTTTACCAGCCTGGCCAACGTGGTAAAACCTGTCTATACTAAAAAAAATACAAAAATTAGCCTGGCTTGTTGGCAGGCACCTGTAATCCCAGCTATTCAGAGAATTGGTTGAACTGGAGAGGCGGATGTTGCAGTGAGCAGATTTCATGCCATTTGCACTCCAGCCTGGGCTTCAGAGCTAGACTCCGTTTAAAAAAAAAAAATTAACATTTCCAGAGATAAAAGAAAGATATTACATAATAACATCAATTCAGGAAGAAAACATAATCATCATAAAATGCATATGCTCATAAGAACAGAGCTTTAAAAATCATAAGGCAAGCAGTGATGGAACTAAAAAAAGAAATACAAATCCACAATTATAAATGGGAATGTCAATACCCCGTATATAATCAATAGAACAAGTAAATCAGACATCAGAAGGACCTGAAACCAGGAGTCAGCAGACTATGATTTATGGGGCAGCTACTTAATTTTGTAAATAAAGTTTTATAGAATCACAGACACATCTGTTCATTCACAGATTGTCTATGATGGCTTTCACATTACCACAGCAGCGTTGGGCAGTTGTGACAGAGACAGTATGATCTATGGAATCAAAATACTTAATATCTTGTCCTTCAAAAAATCTTTGCTAACTCCTGATATGCTAGATCTGAACACCACCACTAAGTAACTTGTCTTTATATAAAATACCAACTAACAGTAACCACATCCACAAATGTACACTTAAGAGTACACGTGAAACATTTGCCAAAATTGATCATATTCTTGGCTGTGAAACAAACTTGAATAACATGAGTAAAATCCTGTAAGTGCTCTGAATACTGCAGAATTAAACCAAAAACCAGTAAAATAAATATAGTTTTAAAATCTCAAAATAGAAACTAAATAGTAACTTCATTGTATTTATTATTTATATTTCATGGAAAAATAATGCATGTACTACTCAAACTTTTTTCTTTTACTAAAATTATCTATTTTATAAATAAAAATATTCTTGTTCCAATTTTTATGTCTTGGTTATCCACAATCTTGCTAGCATCTGTTATCTTCTGACTTTTTATAATAGCCATTCAGAATTGTGTGAGATAGTATCGAATTGTGGTTTTGATTTGCATTTCTCTAATGAGAAACGATGTTGAGCTTTTTTTCCCATATGATTCTTCGCTGCATGTATGTCTTCTTTTGAGAAGAGTCTGTTCATGTCCTCTGCCCTCTTTTTAATGGGATCATTTTTGTTCTTGTAAATTTGTTTAAGTTCTATGTAGATGCTAAATATTAGACCTTAAGGATGCATAGTTTGCAAAATTTTTCTCCCATTCTGTAGGTTGTCTGCTTACTCTGTTGAAAGTTTTCTTTTCAGTGCAGAAGCTCTTTAATATAATTAGACACCATTGGTCAATTTTTGCTGTTGTTACAATTGCTTTTGCAACCATCATCCTAAAATCTTTGCTCATACCTATTTCCTGAATGATATTGCCTAAGTTGTTTTCAGGGTTTTTATAGTTTTGGGTTTTGCATTTAAATCTTTAATCTATTTTAAATTAATTTTTGTACATGTGTAAGGAAGGGGTCCAGTTTGAATTTTCTGCATATATCCAGCCATTTATTTCAGCACCATTTATTGAATAGGGAATCCTTTCCCTATAGCTTGTTTTTTTCAGGTTTGTCAAAGATCAGATAGTCGTAGGGGTGTGGACTTATTTAGCAATTCTGTACTCTGTTCCACTGGTCTATATGTCTGTTTTTGTACCAGTACTATGCTGCTTTGGTTACCGTAGCCCTGTAGTACAGCTTGAAGTCGGATAGCATATTGCCTCTAGCTTTGTTCTTTGGCTTAGAATTGTGTTGGCTATTTGGACTCTTTTCTGATTCCACCTAAATTTTAAACCACTTCTTTCTAATTCTATTAAAAATCTCAATGGTAGTTTAATAGAAATAGCATTGAATCTGTAAATTGCTTTGGGCAGTATGGCCATTTTAATGATACTGCTTCTTCCTATCCATGAGCAGAATTTTTTTTTTCATTGGTTTTTGTTACCTTTCATTTCTTTCAGCAGTGGTTTATAGTTCTCCTTGTAGAGATCTTTCACTTCTCTTGTTAGCTGTATTTCTAGCAATTTTATTCTTTTTGTGGTAATTATGAATGGAATTACATTCCTGATATTGCTCTCGACATGACTGTTGTTGTTTTATAGGAATACCATAGATTTTTGCACATTGTTTATTCTGAGACTTTGCTGACATTGTTTAACAGCTTAAAAAGCTTTTGGGCCAAGACTATTAGGTTTTGTTACATATAGAATAATGTCATCTCCAAACAGAGATAGTTTGACTTCCTCTCTTCCTATTTGAACACGCTTTATTTCTTTCTCTTACATAATTTCTCTGTCCAGGAATTCAGTGCTCCATTGAGTAGGAGTGATGACAGAAGACATCCTTGTCTTGTGCCAGTTTTCAAGGGGAATGCTTCCAGGTTTTGCCCAGTCAGTATGATGTTGGCAGTAACTGTCATACATGCCTCTTATTATTTTGAGGTATGCTCCTTAAATACCTAGTTTATTAAGTGTTTTTAACATGAAGGGCTATTGAATATTCAAACCACTTTCTGCATCTATTGGGATAATCATGTAATTTTGTCGTTAGTTCTGTTTATATGATGTATTACATTTATTGATTTGTGTATGTTGAAGCAACCTTGCATCTCAGAGATAAAGCCTACTTTATTTTAGAGAATATGCTTTTTAATGTGCTCTGGAATTTATTTTCCAGTATTTTGTTGAGGATTTTTTCTTTCATGTTGACTATGGATATTGGCTTGAAGTTTATTTTTTTTTTTTCCTTTGTTGTATCTCTGCCATTCTGATATCAAGATGATGGATGATGCTGGCCCCATAATGAGTTAGTGAGGAGTCCTTTCTCCTCAATTTTTGGAATAGTATCAGTAGAAATGGTATAAGCTGTTCTTTCTATATCTGGTGGAATTCAACTGTGAATCCAGCTAGTCCTGGGCTTTTTAAATTTTTGTTGGCTAGTAGACTATTACTGCCTCAGCTCCAGAGCTCATTATTGATCTGCTCAGGAATTCATTTTCTTCCTAATTCAGTCTCTAGTGGGTGTATGTGTCCATAAATTTATCCATTTTTTTCTAGATGTTCTAGTTTATATGCATAGAGCTATTTATAATATTCTCTGATGGTTGGTTGTATTTTTTGGGATCAGTGGTAATATCCCCCTTATTGTTTCTGATGTTTATTTGAATCTTACCTCTTTCCTTCTTTATTAGTCTAGTTAGTGTTCTATCTATTTTATTAAGTTTTTTAAAAAACACACCTCCTGGATTTGTTGACATTTTGAATTATTTTTGTGTTTCAGTCTTTTTCAGTTCAGTTCTGATTTTGTTTTCCTCTTGTCTTCTCCTAGCTTTGGGATTTGTTTGATCTCGGTTCTCTAGTTCATTAAATTGTGATGTTATTTTGTTGTTATCTTGTATGTGATGTTAAGTTGTTAACTTGAGATTTTTCTAATTTTTTGATGTGGGCATTTAGTGCTATAAATTCCCCCTTAACACTGCCTTAGCTGTGTCTCAGAGATTCTGGTATGTTTTATCTTTTCTCTCATTAGTTTTAAAGACCTTCTTAATGTCTGCTTTAATATCAGTATTTACCTAAAAGTGGTTCAGGAGCAGCTTATTCAGTTTCCATGTAATTGTATGGTTTTGAGTGAATTTCTTAGTCTTTATTTCTAATTTGATTGTGCTGCGATTGGAGAGACTATGATTTCAACTTTTTTGCATTTGCTGAGGAGTCTTTTTTTTTCTTCAGTGTGATTGATTTTAGATTATGTACCATGTGGTGATGAGAAGAATGCATATTCTGTAGTTGTGGGGTGGAGAGTTCCACAGATATCTATCTGGTTTGTTTTTTACAGTCCTGAGTTTTGGTCTTGAATATCTTTGTTAATTTTCTGCCTCAATGATCTGTCTAATTATTGTCAGTAGGGTGCCAAATTATCCTGCTATTATTGTGTGGGAGTCTAAGTCTCTTTGTATCTTTGAAGGTCTCTAAGAACCTGCTTTATAAATCTGGATACTTCTGTGCTGGGTACATATATCTTTAGGATAGTTAACTGTTTTTGTTGAATTGAACTCTACTATTATGTACTGGCCTTCTTTGTCTTTCTGGATCTTTGTTGGTTGAATGTCTGTTTTGTCAGAAACTAGTATTGCAACCCCTGCTTTTTTCTGTTTTCCATTTACTTGATAAATTTTTCTCAATCCCTTGATTTTGAGCCCGTGAGTATAATTACATGTGACATGGATCTCTTGAAGACAGCATACAAATGAGTCTTGGTTCTTTACCCAGCTTGCCACTCTTTCCCTTTTAATTGGGGCACTTATCCCATTTATATTCAAGGTTAGTATTGATATGTGCAGATTTAATCCTGTCATCATAATGTTAGCTGGTTACTTTGCAGACTTGTTTTTGTGGTTTCTTTATAGTGTCACCGATCTGTGTACTTCAGTATGTTTTTGTAGTGGCTGGTAATGCTGTTTCCTTTCCATATTTAGTACTTCCTCCAGAAGCTCTTGTAAGGGAGTTTTGAGGTAACAAATTCCCTTAGCATTTATTTGTCTGAAAATTATCTTATTTCTCTTTTGCTTATGAAGTTTAGTTTGGCTAGATATGAAAATTCTGGATAAAAATTTCTTTTCTTTAGGATGTTGAATATTAGCCCCCATCTCAGCTGGCTTGTAGGGCTTCAGCTGAGAGGTCTGCTGTCAGTCTGATGAGTTTTATTCTGTAGATGACCTGGTCTTTCTCTCTAGCTGTCTTTAATATTATTTCTTTCATTTGACCTTGGAGAATCTGATGATTATGTGTCTTGTGGATGATCTTCTTATGAGACGTCTTACTGCAATCTCTAAATTTCTGGAATTGGAATGTTATCCTCTCTAGCTAAGTTAGGGAAGTTCTCACAGATGATATCATGAAATATGTTTTATAAGTGTGTTCCATTCTCCTCATCACTTTAAGGGACAAAATCAGTCATAAATTTGGTCCTTTCCATAATCCCATATTTCTTGGAGGTATTGTTCAATCTTTTTCATTCTTTTTCCTCTATTCTTATCTGCCTGTCTCATTTCAGAAAGCCAGTCTTCAAGCTCTGAGATTCTTTCCTACACTTATTCTAATGTGCTACTAATACTTGTGATTGCATTATGAAATTATTGTATTGTGTTTTTTAGCTCTATCAGGTTGGTTAAATTCTTTTATATACTGGCTGTTTTATCTGTCAACTCCTGCATTGTTTTATCATGATTTTTTTCTTCCTTGCTTTGGATCTCAATGTACTCCTGTAGCTCAGTGATGTTCACTTCTATCTCTATTCTGAATTCTATTTCTTTCATTTCAGCTATCTCATCCCAGTTTCAAACCCTTGCTGGAGAGGTGATACAGTCATATGAAGGAAAGAAGGCACTTTGGCTTTATGAGTTTTCAGCATTCTTGCACTGATCCTTTCTCATCTTTGTGGGCTTATCTACCTTCAATCTTTGAGGTTACTGATCTTTGGATGGATTTTCCATTCTTTTATCCTATTTTATAATCTAGACTGTTTGATGTTGGTATAATGTGTATTTAGCTGACTGGCTTCATTTCTGGGAGTGTTTAGGGGGGCCAATGCTCAGTTCCCAACTACTGAACTGTGAGCTTGAACTCTGGGGAACTTGTATTAGGCATGACTTTGTTTTCTGGCTCCTTGAGTTTTGAAATCCACTGCAATGGGGGTGCTGAGGTTTGGCAGCTGTTGCAGCATGCTGGTGAATGCTGGAGTGCCCGTTGCCCTGCTGGCATTCACCACAGTGGTGGAAGCAACACAGGTGGGAGGAGAGGCCCTGCTGCATGGTTGCACTGGAGATGGTGTTGGCTCAGGAGTAGGGTGCTGGTGTCTGCAGATCTGGGTGCCTTCTCTGTCCCCTAAAGGCAGGAGTGATTGCTCAGTGTGTGGGACGATCTGCTGTTCTCTATGCAGTGTTAGTGCAAGGGCACTGGTTGGAGATGGGCTTTTTGACTCTGTGCCCACCAAGGCTCCTTCTGCAATGGTGGTCAGTGGGGCAGTGGGGGGGCAAACTGCACTCCTGTGTGCTGGCAAGGCAAGTAAAGCAAAACCCTCCCATGCAGACTCACAACAACGAAGTGATGAGGGAAGTGCTGTGGGGCTGAGGAAAGCTGCAGTATTGGGACTAAGCATGCGGACTGCTGTCTTGCTGGAGTTTTCCACCACTCAGGCATGGTCCACCAGCACAGAAGCTCTGCCACAGACCCACAGGGCAGTTGATAACTGCCCTGAAAGCAGTTGTGGGCAAGATGAGGCTCAGGGAGAGGCCAGCTGACCAAGGGTTGCTCAGGTCAAACCAGCTTCCACCTGATGGGCAAAACCAACCTGCAGAGATTAGGTCCAACAGTTTTCCTAGGGCTAAAGTCTCATATGGGAGCAAGGAAGAATGGGCATCCCTGGCTGTGCTCTGTTAGAGATGCTCCCACACCCTAAGCCTTCTAGACTCCACATAAGCTGGCATCCTGCCATTACCACTTCTGTAAGCAGCTCTCCCTACCTCCTCTAGTGTCTGTGGTGGTAGAGGGGTCTCCTCCTGCTGGGGTTCCAAAAGTTGCAGTGAGAGCAGGTTGCTTCTTGCCAGTTCAATTTATCCATTATCGCAGAGATGTTTGGTTCAAAAATAAGTCACTCTGTGTGGTAGCCCAGGGCTGGGCTGCCAGCTTTCTCCTACTTCAGACCAGCTTCTGTGTCTTCCCTTAGTCTACTCGCAATGCCTTACCTCTGAAGATCTGTTAAAAGCTCCACAGTCATCTCATCCTTTTGTGAGAGCTGTTCTACTTGTCTATGTCTCATTGGCTATCTTGCCAGAGACCTTAAACTTTTTATTTTATTTTTATTTTAATTGTTGTGAGTATATGGTAGAGGTATACATTTATGGAGTATATAAGATATTTTTATACACGCAGAAAAGTACAATAGAATAATGGAGTGTCTATCCTCTCCAGTATTTTTCCTTTGTGTTACAAACAAACCAATTATATTTGGGTTATTTTAAAATGTATAATTAAATAATTTTAACTAGAGTCATCCCATTATGCTATCAAATTCTAGATCTTATTCATTATTTCAAACTCATTTTTTATATCCATTCGCTATCCCTGCTGTCACTACAACTTCCCTCCAACTACCATTCCCAGCCTTTGATAACCCTCCTTCTGCTCTTGATCTTCATAAGTTTAATTGTTTTGATTTTTAGATCCCCCAAATATGTGAGAACATGAAACGTTTCTCTTTCTGTTCCTGGCTTATTTCATTTAATGTAATTTCCTCCAGTTCCATCCATGTTGTTGCAAATGACAGAATATTATTCTTTTTGCAGGCTGAATGGTACTCCATTGTGTATAAGCAGCACGTTTCCCCTATTTGTTCATCTGTTGATAGACACCTAGGTTACTTCCAAATCTTAGCTATTATGAGCAGTCCTGCAATAAACATGGGAGTGCAGATATCTCTTCAATATCCTGATTTCCATTCTTTTGAGTATATACCCAGCAGTGAGGTTCCTGAATTGTATGGTGGCTCTACATTTTTTGGGGGGAAACTTCAGGTGTTCTTCATAGTAATTGTTATCAATTTACATTTCCTCCAACAGTGTTTGATGGTTCCCTTTTCTTCACATCTTTGCTGCATTTGTTATTGAATAAAAGCCATTTTAACTGAAGTGAGATGACAGTGTATTGTAGTTTTGATTTGTATTTCTCTGATGATCAATAATGTTGAGCACATTTTATATGCCTGTTTGCCATTTGTATTTTTTAAATTACATGAAGTTAAATTTTAAAAAATATTTTTATTTCAATAGGTTTTTGGGGAATAGGTGATGTTTTGCTGTATGAATAAGTTCTTTAGTGGTGACTACATCTATTATTTATTTATTTATTTTGATTGTGGCCATTCTTGCAAGAGTAAGGTGGTATCGCATTGTGGTTTTGATTTGCACTTCCCTGATAATTGGTAATGTTGTGCAGTTTTTCATATATTTGTTTGTCATTTATATACATTATTTTCAAAATTGCCTATTCATGTCCTTAGCCCACTTTTTGATGGGATTTTTTTTTCCTTGTTGAATTGCTTGAGTTCTTTATAGATTCTGGATATCAGTCCTTTGTCAGACATATAGATTGTGAAATTTACTCCCACTCTGTGGGGTTTTCTTTATGTCTGCTGATTATTTCTATTGCCATCAGAAGCCTCTTAGTTTAATTAAGTCCTATCTATTTATCTTTGTTTTTGTTGCATTTGCTTTTGGGTTATGGGTCATAAAGTCTTTGCCTAAGCAGGTGTCTAGAAGGGTTTTTCCAATGTTATCTTCTAAAATTTTTATGGTTTCAGGTCTTAGATTTAAGTCTTTGATCCATGCTGAGTTGACCTTTGCATAAATTGAGAGATAAGGATCCAGTTTCATTCTTCTACATGTGGCTTGCCAATTTTCTCAGCACCATTTGTTGAATGGTGTCTTTCTTCCCTTTATGTTTTTGTTTGCTTTGTCAAAGAACAGCTGGCTCTAAGTATTTGGCTTTATTTCTGAATTCTCTATGATGTTCCACTGTCTATGTGCCTATTTTTATACCAATGCCATGATGTTTTGGTGACTACAGCTTATAGTATAGTTTAAATGTGATGCCTTCAGATTTGTTCTTTTGCTTAGTCTTGCTTTGGCTATGTGGGCTCTTTTTTGGTTCCATATGAATTTTAGGATTGTTTTTTCTATCTCTGAAGAATGATGTTGGTATTTTGATGGTATTGTAATTTGTTGGTATTGCATTGATTTCTTAGATTGGTTTCTGCAATTTGGTCATTTTGGCAATATTTATTCCACCCATCCATGAGCATAGGACATGTTTCCATTTGTTTGTGTTGTCTATGAAAATCCTTAAGCAGTGTTTCATAGTTTTCCTTGTAGAGGTCTTTCACTTCCTTGGTTAGGTATATTCCTAAGTATTTTATTATTATTATTATTATTATTATTAGAATTAATTCTAAGTCTAATTTACCAAATACTGTCAACCGTTTTTCTTGATATTACAGGCTTATGTTGCTCATTTTCAAGAAGTTATTTGCCAAGTACTGAAGTATGAATAACCATAGTTTATCAGTTATTGTTTCAACTAAAGTGATGTGTTTCATGAATAAGTGATTGGCTCAGCTAGAATTTCAAACATTATGCAAGTTATTTTCCTTGAAATAACTGTGGTATTTTATGCAGCACAAGTGTTTTATACATACTCTCATTTAACTATAGAAAATGCAAAAAAAGATTACATTTTTTGTAAGAGTGAAGATTGTAAATAATTAGTAGGTTTTACTCTGTCAGGTCCTTTTTAAGTATGAACTGGACTTTCTATTTTATGTTTTATTTTTAACTACATGCACATATAAATAACAGTTTCAGTTACTAGTGTATTTTGCTGCCATTGCCTTGATTATTCAAAGCAATTATTGTCAGCAATTTTACCCACTATTGTTTTTGCAAATATAAATACTGTAGAAAAGGTTATTAATTCTGTAGTAGTATGAAAAATATTTTAACTTTGGACTCCCTGAAATAAGTGTCACAGCGTTTCCTAAGAGTGTACAAGGTACTTTTCAAGAACTGAATTAGATTTATAGCAGATAGAAATCTGCTAGTTTACAGCTTAACTCGTTCAGTTTTTATGTATACATATATTTTTCCTTAAAAAATATATTTTTTTCAAATTTTTATCTTATTTTTATGGTCTTATTTTTTCTGCTTTTAATAACATATTTTATAACATGTTCTATAATTCTAATATCTGAATGATTTGTGAATCTTTAGTCTGTGTTTTCTAATGTGCCTGTTCTTGCTCATTGTGCCTTTTTTCTTTATGTATGTACTTTTTCCATTTTATTAAGAGCTCTTGTTCATATGAATTTTATATGTGGAGATTCTTTAAGGCCTGTGTTCAAAGTACCCTCCATTGGTGAGAATCTACATTAGCTTTTGCTGATTAACAGAACCATTATAAACCCAGATCAACCTTAATTCTTTAATATAAATATTCTCAATTAGGAGCATATTGAGGATAAAAGTGTTATTCTGGTACTATGAGGTCAGGCCATAAATCCTCATGGACTTTATCTCATGGTTACAAATACTCAGAGGAGATTATTTGGTTCTCTTCACTCACAGCCAAATTTCAGAAAGACAATTGCATGTTCTTTTTCTCTTTGCAAGCACTTTTTTCTGTGGTTCCAGCTTCCATGGAGAATATAGTCTTTTTGAGTCCAAGCTTTATGGCAATGTCTCCCTTCAGACTCGTGTGTGAGGCTTGGAGTTTAACCCCAACCATAACCCTAATGCTACCCTAACCCATCTAGTCCTGTTATTTAGGAAGCTCTTATACTAAATATCAAGGTCTGAAGCTGCTCTTAGGGTAGGGGCTAGTTCATCTCATTGAATCCATGCTTTTGCTTGGTTCATAGACACTGAGTGCTTACTTTTTTGCTAGTTCAGCAACACAGAGAAAGTCATATTTTCTAATTGTATCTAACGTTTTTAGTTGTTTACAGTGGAGTTTTGTTCAGGATAATCCGATATGTTCTCCATTCACTGTTTAATTCACTTTAATCTGGATTCTGCATCTAGTACTCTACATTTTAGAAAAACAGTTTTAAAATTAGGCATGCATTTTTCTGGCTTTTATTCACCCTCTTGGTAAAAATCTATATACTTGCACATCCCTTCTTGTTAAATGATTCCTGCCTTTTGACTGCTGGTTTACTTCTTACTGCTATTGCTGGTCCTTCTCGGACTTCTTTGTTGGCTCTCTTTCTCCACCTAACTTTGTGAATCATGGCTTCTACCCAGAATATCTCTTCTTTAAATACATGTATGTGTGTATATATAATACACACTATGTAATGAATATTAATATACATGTTTACATATATAAGATCTTAGAATTCCATATAGAATACATATATTTCTGAGATTTTAAATTCTACGTTTTTTTGAGACCGAGTCTCACTCTGTCATCAGGCTGGAGTGCAGTGGCGTGATCTCAGCTCACTGTAACCTCTGCCTCCCAGGTTCAAGCGATTCTCCTGCCTCAGCCTCTGGAGTAGATGGGACTACAGATGTGTGCCACCATGCCCAGCTAATTTTTGTATATTTAGTAGAGACAGGATTTCACCATGTTGGCTAGGATGGTCTCTATCTTTTGACTTTGTGTTCTGCCCACCTCAGCCACCCAAAGTGCTGAGATTACAGACATGCACCACTACGCCTGGCCTAAATTCTACATTTTTAACTAGCCAGATCTTCTTTCTTTGCTGCAATTCATATGTCTGATTGTTTATCTGATAAAAATACGTTTTCCAGACAATTCAAGTTTATTATGGCCTTCAAAACTGATTTATTCTGGCGGGGCATGGTGGCTCACATCTGTAATCCCAGCACTTTAGAAGGCCGAGGCAGGCAGATCACGAGGTCAGGAGTTTGTGTCCAGCCTAACATGGTGAAAGCCCATGTCTACTAAAAATACAAAAATTAGTCAAGCCTGCTGGCGTGCCTGGAATCCTAGCTACTCAGGAGGCTGAGGCAGGGAAATTGCTTGAACCTGGGAGGCAGAGGTTGTAGTGAGCCAAGACTGTGCCACTGCACTCCAGCCTGGGTGACAGAGTGAGACTCCCTCTCAAAAAAAAAAAAAAAAAAAAAAAAAAACAGATGTATTCAAGTTTAAACCACATTTATTTTGTAGTATCTTCTACACACAATATCATACATGTAATTTTTAAAACATACTAATGAAAGAAATATCTATGTACCTACACACTAACACAATTACTAGAACATTATCAACATAATTGAATCTCTACTTTTGTAATTCTCTTCATCCTTACCTTCTGATTTCTATCTAAAATATTTTTAGTAACCTTTTCCTTGTTTTTATATAATTTTAAATATATATATATTTTAAACAATATACATTTTATTTGGTGAAAATAGTATTACAATTTGTGTATGTGTATGTATTTTTTTAATATAAAACTTACAGTACTTTTTTGTTGGTGTAATACTAGCTCAGCTTTTCACTAATGTGTATGAACACACCATAACGTATTTGAACACTATATTGATAATGTATTATCAGGGTTGTTTCTAACATTTTTGATACTGTAAACAATACTGTAAGATATCCCAGTCTCAGCCATGATAATATATTGTGCTTCATGATTCAATGACTCTCCTGAGAATTTGCCAGTGTCTGGTGCTGTACAGTCACTTTTTTTGTTTCTTTAAATGTGTGAGTGCTTCTATAGAATATATATACACACACACACACACACATATATATGTATATGTATACACACACACACACATATATATATATATATATATATATATATATATATATATACACCAAGAATTGAAGGAAGATTGTAGGAAATATACATCTTCTACTTTATAAGATAATACTAAGTTAGTGTTGATATGTGTTGTTCTAAATTTACAGTCAAACAATTCATGTGGGTTCTGGTTATTTCACATGCTTGCAAATACTTGATCTAATCAAAAACATCTATTTTGCCAACCTAGGGGATGTAATAGAGTATCTTGAAAAACAAATCAGAAAAATAATTCTATTTACAATAGCCACAAATAAATTAAATACCTGGAAATTAGCTAACCAAAAAAGTGAAAGATCTCTACAATGAACACCATAAAACACTGAGGAAAGAAACCAAAGAGGACACAAAAAATGAAAAGATATTCTGTTCCATGAATTAGAAGAGTCGATATTGGTTAAAATATCCATATTATCCAAACCGATCCCCAGAATGAAATGAAATTCCCATCAAAATACCAATGCCATTCTTCACAGAAATAGAAAAAAAAAATCTTAAAGATTATAGGAAACTACAAAAGACCCAGAATAGCTAAAGCTATCCTGAACAAAAAGAATGAAACTGGAAGAATCACATTACATTCCTTCAAGTTACACTATAGAAATATAATAACCAAAACAGCATGGTACTAGCATTAAAACTGACAACAGACCAAAGAAACAGAATAGGAAACCCAGAAACAAATCCACACATCTATAACGAACGCATTTTCAATAAAGGTACCAAGAACATGCAGTGAGATAAAGAGTCTCTTTGGTAAATGATGCTGGGAAAACTGGATATCCATATGCAGAAAAATGAAACTAGATCCCAATCTCTCATCATATGCAAAAATAAAATCAAAGTGGATTAAACAATTAAGTCTAAGACCTCAAACTATGAAATGTCTACAAGAAAATATTGAGGGAAACTCTTCAGGACATTGGTCTTGGCAAAATTTCTTGAGTAATATCCCACACACACAGGCAACCAAAGAAAAAATTGACAAATGGAGTTACATCATAACAAAAACAAAACAAAACAAAACAAATAAACAAACAAAACTTCTGCATGGCAAAGGAAAGTCAACAAAGTAAAGAGACATCCCAAAGAATAGGAAAAAATATTTGCAAACTACCCATCTGATTAGGGATTAAAAACCAGAATATATAAGCAGTTCAAACAACTCTACAGGAAAAAAATAGAATGATCTGATTTAAATGGCTAAAAGAATAAAAGATTTGAATAAACATTTTTCAAAAGTAAGACATACAAAAGGGAAAAATAGCATATGAAAAGGTGTTTAACATCATTATCAAAGCAATGCAAATCAAAACTACAATGAGATATCTTCTAACTCCATTTAAGATGGCTTATATCCAAAAGACAGATGATAACAAATGCTGAGAGGATGTAGAGAAAAGGAAACCATTGCACAACCACTATGGAAAACAGTTTGGAGCTTGTTGAAAAAACTTAAAATTGAACTACCATAAGATCCAGCCATCCCACTGCTGGGTATATACCCAAAAGAAAGAATATCAGTATATCAAAAAGATATCTGTACTCCTATGTTTGTTGCAATACTATTCATAATAGCCAAAATTTGGATGCAACCTAAATGTCCATTAACAGATAAATAAATAAGGAAAATGTGCTACTTATACACAATGGAGTACTATTCAGCCATTAAAAAAGAGTGAGATTATGTCATTTACAATAACATGGATAGAACTGAAGGTCATTGTGTTAAGTGAAATAAGCTAGGCACAGAGTGACAAATGACGCATGTTCTCATTCATTTGCAGGTTATAAACATCAAAATAGAGGAACTCAAGGTGACAGAGAGTAGATGGGTGTTAATGAAGGCTAGGAAGGGTGGTGGAAAGGTGGGGCAGGGTCGGGGGTGGTTAATGGGTACAAAAATAGAAAGAATAAATAAGACCTATTATTTGATAGAAAACAAGGTGACTATAATCAATAATAATTTAATTGTAAAACTTAAAATAACTAAAAGAAAGGATAAATGCTTTATCGGATGGATTCCCCATTTTCTGTGATGTGATTATTATCCATTGCATGCCTGTTTCAAAATAGCTCATGTGCCCCATAAATATATATACCTACTGTGTACCCACAAAAAATTAAGAATTAAAAAAGAAAAAAATACCTTATTGAAGCCTTCATTTTTATTTCTATAATTACTGATATGGGGGAATAGTTTACTATTTGTATTCTTCTATTAAGAAATACGTGTTTTCCTGATGAACAGAGTAACAGGAAAGAAAAATGCATGCTTTTTTGTTGTTGTTACTTATTTGATGCTGTGTGTCTTTTTTAAAGAAATGAATTCCAATGAATATTTCATATATTCTAGGAGCTGATCATTTGATATGTTTGTAAATAATTTCTAATGTCTTTTTACTTACATTGTTTAGGTCTTTGTTGTTTGTGTGTATGTATGTGTTTATAGATGTATATACACATATTCATCCATATTGGTAACTATGTTAGTAATTATATATTCTGTTAGATTGTTTTAATTGATTTATTTTTAAATTCATTTCCCCCATTAGAAACTAAACTAATGGAATCATGCACAATGCTTATTTGTCTATACAGTATCCCTAGTTCATGACAGAGTGTTTGAAACAATCAATAAGTACCTGCTGATTGAATGGAGTGACTTGGTCCTGCCATCTGTAGAGACCTATCATTGGCTTAGTCAGTCTGTAAATAAAAATTCTGTGTGTGTGTAGAATTTCAAACCAGGTGCTTAAGAAAAATCAAATAGATATACAATACTTGGTTCTCTTCTTTTAAAAAAGAAGGCCACACATTCTTTTTTCAAAAAACTTTATTTTACAATTGGGCCCATAGTCCCTTTATGTAGTCTACTTTGAACAGGCTATTCTAAGTATTATTTTTAATACCTACAGCTGTTTTTAAACCTTTTCAACATTTGTTTTGCTGTATGATATTTTTTCAATTAAAGCAATTTTAATATAGCTTGTATCTCCATGAAGTTATTTGAAACACCTGCACATAACTGTACATTAGTAAAATATACCACATGTCCTGATTGCACAAAACATATACACTGAACATTTTCACAACCACTAGTGGTAAAAAACAAAACTTTAAAGTTACTACCTTTATTTATAATAATTAAGATGTGAAAAATGAAACAAAGAAGTCATTTTGCACTTTAAAACATGAGAAGGCATCTTCTTATACCAGATTTTTTAAAAGAACATATCAATATCTTTTATCCATAACTCAACGGCATTATCATATGAATAACTAAAGAGACCTGAGAATAATGCCAACACTATGAGGTAGAAAGTTAAAGAGCATAGAACAGATGGAGAGTTTTCGTTTATAGTTTTCATTTGCCTGGGCAGGGGAGACCAAGACTTAACAAATGTTGCCCAAAGCAGCAAAAACATGGCATGTCTGATATTCTACCTACCATAATTATCTACTCACTAGAACTCATCTACAGCTTATCACAATTAATAATGATAACTACTAAACTTAATTATACAGACATGTTTTAAGAATCTTCTAAAAAGTTAGATAAGTTAATTTATTTTATCACTACATAAGCACAGAACTTACAGTAATTTTATTAATCACAGTGCTGCATTTTGCCAGATGAATATTCCAAAATCTCAGAACATCAATATACCATACACTAAATTTAATTTAATATTTATATTTGTATTTTGGTATCTTTTCATAGACTTCCACTTAGAGTTTTGGTAAACTTACATATTTAACAGAAGACTAACTTATCTAGTTGAATATGGTTTTAGTTTATTTGATTTAGAAAAGTTAAAGAGGAAAGAAAAAAGAATAAATAAAACACAATAACTGAAAACATTTACTTTTCAGTAAACATAGCATTTGTTGTAGTTTCTTCCTAATTTTTAAGGGATGATGGCAAAATTTGTCACTAGATGTAAGACAGCCTCAGAACAAGAGTGCTAACAACGCTATGGTGTGTGTGTATATTTATATATATTCCTAGTGTATTAAAATAATTATAATATAAAATAATATGCCTAACATATAAAAATATATGCACATATGAATTTATATATATACATGTTTATATGTGAAACTATAAATAGAATATATAAATACATATATGGATATATAAATTCAGAAATATATATGTGTGTGTGTATATATATATGTACACACACATATATACACATATATATATGTATGTATAGATATATTTCTTCCTCTACTCCTTTTATTTTTTCTTTCTCTAACTGGTTTGTTTCCTTTTCCTCTACTTTTTGTCCCTCATTTTTTTGCCCTTTTTTCTTCTCTTTGCCTCTGCAAAATAAAAAGGAACAACAGAATAATTCCGAAATAAACTGCAAAGATGGTAATTCCTTCAGTACGAGGTTATAGTCATAGGTATTTCCCCTAAATTAGCACTTTCTATGGCTATCAATGTTAAACCAGCCAACCATCAAGTCTCTTTCAGGCTTAGACCTACCAAAAAGTAGATAGTTTGAATCTGTGCCTTTTTTAACCCAAAACTCCTTGCTCTTTAATATTGCATTTTGATTGACATTCAAATAACAAGACAGATTTTTGAGATATTCTGGAGTATAACTGGCAGTTTTGGGAAATTAGTTGAATGTGGCAGACAAAATAATGAGAACAGGTAAAGAAAGTGCCTGGAATAATCAAAGGAAAAACCCCTGGAGTAGTCAAAGAAAATTCTACTACACGAGTAATATTGATGGAGGTTTGGTCGGGAAACAGAAATCACATTAGATATTTAACCGATGGAATTTAATATTGGCAGTTAGTTACACTGGTTTTAGAGGCTGGAAGAATTGAAGGATATTCTAGGAATATAACTGAAGGAAGCAGCTACTGCCCCTAGATCTGAGGGAAATAATGGAAGAATTTTCTGCTGTCAAAATCTAGAAGCTCAGAGAAGGGGTTCTGTGGTCTGGGGCTCATATCCCTGAGTGAGAATGCTGGCTACTACTGGTTTTGTGGGTGCAAAGAGAAGCAGGATGCTGGAACCAGCTGCTGCTAGGTTGATGCTCACAGGAATGGCAAACAGATTGTTAAGAAATCCTGTGTTGCCACTCATGGATATAACAAGGAAACTCCTTAGTAAAAGAAGAATGCAATTTGAGATTTTTCACAGAGGCTCTTTGAAAAGAAAAAAAAAAGCAAGCTTGTTTCTGACACAGAAAAAGGTACATAGCTAGCACAATTCTATAGACAATAGAGACATTGTTGCAGATGGGGTAGATAATATATTTAGAATAGAGGCAGTTCAATTTAAGACATTTGTAAGGTATGCCGATAGAATGCAGGTAGCTGGATATTTGTGTATGTCTCTAGCATAAAGGAAATAATTTTATTGAAGATCCAGATTTCACTCATTCATTCATTTAATATCCCACTGACACTTAATAGTAGACCCAAGGACTGGTTAAAAGTATGAAGACAAATTAAGAAATTGAGGGGGAAAAAAGTGAAGGATATAAATCCTGTGATCTCTATTTGTAAAGGCAAGCTAAAGAAGCTCAGGATACTTGCCGCTTACCAGATGTTTGACCGTGGCTGCTTAGCTTCTTTGTACCTCAATTTCCTTTTTTTTTTTTTTTTGTAAAATTAGGATAATAATATTTGCTTCACAGTATTGTTATGAGGATTAAGAAAATCAATTGCAGATACTTAGAATAATGCCAAACACATTGTAAGTGTCCCAATCAGTATTAGTTTTTATTATAGTTATAGCAATGCCTTGAAAAAAACAAAGAATTGGAATGAAGACATTTACCCTGAATCTCTATAACACAGATTATTTTCATTGCTTTTTGTATCTGTGTATGGCTGCTCAGGTTGTGCACCACACAACTCCGCAAAGGTCATTTGCATAATGGTACACTGCAATGAGGCAGAGGGGGTAAGTCACCACTTGATAAAGTATAAAGCTTGTTTTCTGCTTATATGAGTACTAAATGTTATTCAAGACTCTTGGAATTATGCCAGTTGCGTTCTGATTTACAGTGAGAGAATCAATGGTAGGATCAATAATAAAGAAGAATGAGATCAAATGCATACACATATAAAAGCTTTAAGGTTAATTTAGAGAGTTTCAATAACATGCAGTAAGGTATGATTGGAGTGTTAATTCAGCTTTTGCAATAAAGTATCTTCTAGTTATGTGGGAGCATGCATAAAAATGCTTTTAGAAAAATTTGTAATACTTATTATCTTGTTCATTTATGCAATACAACTCATTCAAAATTATTTTTTTAGATTTTATCATCTCAAATTCATCTTTAGTCATTTAATATACATTTATTTTATTCCAGCTTATTTGGGGTGGGATATATTTGAATTTGTAGTATGATTCAGCTTGTCTAGAAATGTATGAATATATATGATAAAAATGTATGGTGTGATATATAGGAGAGACAGGTTATGGTTGCAATATATGTCATAACATGAATATTTGAATTTTACCTGTGAATATTTCACCTTTATTCAAATGAAATATAAAAAATAAGGAAAAATTTGCAATCATATGATTAAAAATAATGGCTCAATTCTTGTCATTATTTGCCTTAAATGAGATGATTTTATAAACACCTTAAACAGTAAGAAATCAAAATAACAGAGTATACAATCTTCAAAAATAGGGCAGCGAAGTCAAAGTAGAACCCCTCTGTTTTGTCCTCCTCTGGAGAGTGAGCCAGCAGTGTCACTTTCCTTGAGGCCTCTTCCTAGGTAAAGAAATTCTTTTAAAAAATGATGGCTGCAGCAAACCACCATGGCGTGTGTATACCTATGTAACAATCCTGCACGATCTGAACATGTACCCCAGAACTTAAAGTATTTAAAAAAATGCCTTAAAACTTGAAGCTGTTCAATCACAATATAAATGTCTTAATACATTTCTGTTATGGGTTAGCATTGTTTTACTTCACTTACCACATTATATAGGTACATAAAATTGCTAATATCAAGTAAGTGTTTAGCACTATCTGCTATTTTTATTCCAGCTGAATTCAATATACATTAAACTTTGAATGCTAGATTTTACAAACAATGTATGTGTTTTTCAAATGGAAGATTATTATATATGTTTATGAGTACATACTTTACAAATTAACATTACTTTTTTTTACTTTCCTGATGGTTATCTCATTTTCCTTATCACAATTTTATATAAAGATTAAATGATCAATAAATTAACTTGTTGAGAAATCTTGTAAAATGAAGAATAAAATTAATAAGGGGAATGTCTGTGTTATTTGACAGCACTCTCAAAGAATATAATTGTAATATAAACTATTAGATATATTTTCTTATTTATCTAGCTTAGATGCCCAGAAAATTACTGTCTGGCTTGTATTATAGGTCACATATGCAGATTAATAGATTTTGAGCCAATTGAATATGAAAAGGAGATTTAGAGAAGACTGTATTTTGAAATGATTTTTTCCTCTAATGTAATATGAAAATTGCACACAATGTATGTTATACAACTTTTTCTTTACAAACATCAATATCAATATACTATGTCATTTTTATTGCAATTAGAGAAAACAGTGACTTCTTTCCATATTTTTATAGTTAAAGAAGCATTATTATATTTCATCAAAACCAGTTCCAATGTCCTTTGAGAAAAGAGTCTATAAATATGGGAAACAAAGCTAAATAAAATTACTCATAATTGATATTGGAAGGAAAAAAGGAAAGGCTGGCTTTGATTCAACTTGACTCACATGATGAGATTAAACAATAGCACATTTGAAGGTATAAGTGAAACTTGGTGAAATTCTTATTGCTAGAATGTCAACTTGATTGGTATAATCGTTATCTATGTATAAATACAGAGTTTCAGAAAGCTACAAGACTTGGCTTAGGGATCTGAGAATCCAAATTAGAGTGCCTAGACTGCCCGGAGCCACAGGTTTAAATCCTGTCAACCAACCCCTTCCTTTTTCTGAAGCAGATAAACTAGGTCTAAAAAGCCAGCTCTTTGTGTGAAGTAGGGATCTTTCAATGACACCTTCAAATCACAGCCTGGCTATATTTTACGGATATTTAAGATTATTTTGGCTATTTGTGCAATAGTACAACTTTGTATTTGCAACAATTCTGGGACTCAGAACAAAATACCAGCAGGACCCATAACCACTTAAATTTTAAAATATTTTCATTTGTTTCATTGACAGTGGAATTTTTTAAAAAGAGATAAAGATAAAAGGAATAATTTTGTACAAACTCCAGGAAGATGACCTTTGATAATAAGATATTTATAAACTACTTTGATCATCCAGTTAACAATTGGAAAGGAAAAATAAAGCATCAATTGAGAATATACAGTGGAACTCCTAGGTCAGAAAGCATATGAGATTCAATGAAATACCAAAGCTATGGTACTCAGGGGAGCTTTAATCACTCAGACATCTGTTAGGCAGCTAATGCAACCACGCACACACACCTCATTAAAGGTAGTCCTCAGTTATTCAGATGACAACATAATGATCCTGAATAGTAAGAAGAATTTAACCAATGGACTAAAACATCTTGATTCACTTTAAAAAAAAAATCTGAAGATGAAAACAAATACAACAAAATTTGCCTTTTTTTCCACAAGAAAAGCAAGAATATTGTTCAAGTAAAATAGCATACCTTATTCCAAGAAGGTAAGAGGTTCAATAACATTATTAAAGGTAAGTTAGGGAAGATAATTAATAAGGAATAATGAGAATGAGGTCAGACAATCTATACACTTCCCATGTGACTTATGAAAAGAAACTAAAAATTCCCTTGAAGAGTTACAAATAAAAATGATAAAATAGGTAGATAAGATTCTTTTCTGGTCAGAAAAGATTTATAATGAATTGAATTTTTTCTATATAATCTTTATTATTTTTCTTAGCTAAAATAATTAGCAGTGTTGAAAAAAAGTTATTAAATAAAGAAGGTATTTTAAACAAGTACCAGAGGATTTAGAAGTTTCAAAACTGTGTCTTATGTACTGAGTTTACTGAAAGCATGAGAAGGGTGACAGACCATAAAGTTAATCCACCTGCTTTGGAATAACTTACATACCAATTAAGTATCATTGCAATAAACAAAATCCACTGAAAATATTACCGTTTTGTGGACCATATGTCATATTTAATTCATAATCATAAACAATGTTTTCACAGCTCTCTCGATGGGAGCCCTTACAGAATTCTATGACTAAATACAAGACACTTTCAGGAAGCAAGCATTTTCTCTCTAATCCTCTCTCAGCTATATATGAGAACAGAACAGAAAGACAAAGGCACAATTCAGGAGAATATCTGCAAGAAAGGAGCAAGGATTTTTTTTTTTTTTCTGTGAGCTGCTATGGGGGATGGAAATCGTTTCTTGAAGCCTCATATGCCCACTTTATGCCAAAATATTTGAGAAAGACCATGGTTATTTTAGAAGCCAAGGACTGCTTATGATGGACAAATATTCCTTTTCTCTCCAGAAAAAGATTAAAAATACATAGCAGCAACAGCTGCTCTCTCTGAATTCCAAAAGGTAGCTAGGAATTCAGGCTATAATTACATATAATGGACATCAATTTGCCTGTCTAGATTTTTCAGTTTGCAATATCCTAGGAATTTGCAGGTGTCACAACTTAGCCATATTCAGCCACTGAAAGCTGTATTAACTGTCAAGACTACTGACTTTTCATATAAAATAGTTCCAATAGGCCCCTGAGGTATATCACTAAATAGCTGGCAAGTGCTTACAAGGCAGCCACTAAATAGCTGGCAAGTGCTTACAAGGCAGCCACCAGATTGTTAAGATAATGAAGAATGTCACAGCAATTGCAAAGGACAATTCTCTAAATGATAGATAGCTTCCAACAGCAATGCTCAAAAGAATTCTAGTTTGTAACAAATTCTAGTTTGTAACAAAGACATTGGGAAGTCATTTGTCCTACCCTTAATATCCTAGAAAATATAATTTGGTTATTGTTTTGAAAGCTGTTTGGCATTTAGTCTTTTACACAATTTACTGCCCCATTAAATTGTAAGTACTCAAGGGCAAGAAGTAAGTTTTATACTATGGTGATTATATTTATGAACCAAATATTGAAATACACAGGTCTCATATGGCAACAAAATATTTTAATTTGACATGTCTTAGAAATTTGAGAATGTATGGTGATTGGGATTATACATTTTTTAATTACTCATGACTCCTAGCACCCTCTCTGTCCTCCATAAAAATATTAGTTTAAAAATGTTATTGAATGAATGACTGAAATTATCAAATGATAATCACAGCTGTAATTCATTTAGTATGAATTATAGTGTTTTTCTAAGTTCAGGAATATGCTCCTTCTACACAGTTTATATGTTTTTTTTTCTGGATTTCTGAATTTTAATCAGAGGTTGCTGGCACAAAATAGTTTACTCATCATCTTTGTGTCATTCTATGAAATGAATTAAACTAAAAAGAGAAAGATCAAAAATCTACCTTTATCGTAAGTTTCAATAGGTACATAATCATGTAAGAAAATGTTTAAATTGTTCCAACCTCACTGAAATATCATAACTATGAGTAAACATATAAAATTGTATATTATCCTATAAAGATAGTCTAGTTTAAAATCTACAATATGTTTGGGCAAAAGGTGGTATAGATTTTTCAATTTTATGTAAAATAAACTATTGCTATCTTTATTTAATATTTAGTTATATAAAATCGGGAAAATAGTCATTGATGATTATTTTATCTACTTAAAATAAACATTGCTTGTTTAACAGTTTCTAACTTTGTTCCTGATTCTTATATTAATTGAGGGATACAGAATAGGTTTTAAATCTGAATAAATTTGTTATGTCTACAAAATGCTCAAACAACTGATTAGTTTGAGTCATTTGTATTAATTAGTCAGTTTTTTTTCAGCAGTAAAAAATAAATGGGTAGATCAATTAACCAGTCAGTGCAACTGGAACATTCTGAGAGCCATACAGTAACACTGTGTGAATTTTACTGCACTCATAGAGTCACCTAAATTATAAGTAGATATTTCAGTGAATTTCTACTACAATAGTTCTTTTCTTTTAACATAAGAAGAGCTCAATGTACTACTTTGTTTTTCATTAAATGACCGTTTATTTTTAAAGGCATTTTATCTTCTGAGTATTTTAGGTTTTGATCTTCAAAATAACTTACTGGAATAAATTTGTAAACATATCCATTATTTGCTAATATTCCATATTGGGATAGTTGCTTAACCATCTGTATTTGCATGTATGTGTTTGTGAGTCCTGTGGAAAGAAAAACCAACTACTCTTTGTACCAGGGCTTCAGTTTTTTTTTAATGGAAAGAGTTGGTAGTTCTTAATTCTCATTACATAACATTTGACTAGTAAAAAACTGTTTATTCAGTATAACAATGAAGTCGATGTTCTTATTCTTCTGCAAGATAAATAAGCTGTAATTTTAAGTTCGTTATAGAATTATAAAATTTTTAAAAATGTAGCTTTTGCTTTCATAGCTTAATAACTTTCCCCCTAGTTTTACCTTTGAATATTTACTTGTACTCTAAATCTTTTTTACAACGCCTGTCACCCATCCCCACCTCACTGTGCTGGTTATAAAGCAATTATTTTGCAGCTTCCTTCTGTACTTTGCTGTGTGAGGCTGTTTGGGACTCTGAGAACCATATTTTTCAATTACCAGCTGGTTCCATGTTAGGTTTTACTAGAGGGAGATGGGAAATCTGGGAGAGCAAACGGACTTTACTCCTCTTGTTTGCTTCCTGATCCCATTAGCATTGCTTCAGCAATAGTTCTTTACTCTGGTTCTGGTTCTTTAGTTTCATACTTCTAGAAGTAACCTCATTGAATCCCCTTGGAAATGCCAGCAACGGTTGGGTGGCTCCCTGACCACAGATGTCTATCTCAGTTGCACAGGGGCCCTCATCTGAGCTCCTGGGGCATGAGCACCAGCTGAGAAGCATTCTCATCTCAAAGAGCTGGGCCCTAGCACCACAGGTGGGGCCTCTCTTACGAGTTATCGTCTGCATTCCAAATTCCACCATTTCCCTTTGTTTTCCCAGCCCTTGGAGTCATAACTGTTTTCTTCATTTGCTGTATCTGTGATGCCTCAATATTCTCCATTTGCCTTTTTAGTTCTCTAATACTTGAAAACAATTTTCATATTTAAATTTTTCTCTATTAAAATATCTAGTGTGTGTTTTCCTGGCCAGATCCTGACTGACATCCTCACTACTCATCCTCACCCATCATTTAGTGATCTTTCTTAAGCATAAGGCAATGTAAAATCTTAAATCTAATGTAAACTATACCTCAATAGTTTTATGAAAGTCACTTTTGAAAGTCATTTTATTGAATGTCTATATTGATGTGTTATTTCAATTTGACTACATCATACCTAATTGTGAAGTAATTATAAAAATGTAGAGCTAGAATACATGTTATACATCATCTGGCCCAATGCTAATATGGAAAAGTATCTGGAAATCTTTGGGGGTTTTCATAGCCATAACACCAGACCATAAAATACTGACATATTTAATTATCTCGTATGAAGTGGAAACAGTTTTACCAGAAGAAATATGACTCTATTATAACTCTGCAAAATGAATTTATATCCCAAAGTACAAAACAGAGAAGATGGTGGTATAGGATGATTTACTACTTCCAATTATTTCCATTAATAATACTTAAAAACTGATTCATATTTGGTGTAGTTTGCTGGTGTTTTTTAACTGGTAAGTAGTAACAAAAGTCTAACTATTGAGGAAAAAATCCTATATTCAGGATGTCAACAACCTATTCCAGACTTAAACCATTCCCACAGTTAGTTTCCCCCTTTTCTTTATCCTTTTGACCTTTTGAAGATATCTTTAAGATCACATATGTTTACATACCTGTTAAAATTTCACAGACTTTGAGTCCTTCAAAGGCAAAAGTGGCATTTGTTTTTCTCTCAGTATCTCCAGTGCCTAGAAAATCACACTGAGAAACAGAAAAATATTAACAATATTATCTGAATTAAAATATTTTCAGGATGTTATGCCCCTTTAGAATAAGTCATTCACATTATAATTTTACTCATGAGTCATTATCAGCATGTGTCATCATGCCTAACATACATTCATGTAAAATGTCTGTTTTCCCTTTTTATTACAATAGAAGCAATATTAAACATGAGGAAAAGCCTGTGTATCTTAAGGCTCCTATCTCTTCCTCAACTGTAGACAATTGATGCTGTCGGGCCTTATTCACTTTCTCCACAATGAGATAGACAAGATTGAGATTGCCTTGTTATGATTACTTTCAAAACATGAAACCAGGAACACTGGCATTTAAGCATTTTATCTGTTGCAATAGAAAAAAAGCATATTTACTTTGCTCAGTTAAAGAAATATCAGGATTCAGTTATCAGAAGCAAGAGACACAAGAATCACTAAGACTTTTTGCTTACAAGGCAAATGTGACTAACCAACAATGACTGGCAGTCAGTGACAGAAGGAGCTTTCCTTCTCTCTCCTAATTCAGAGATGCTTAGACACTTGCTTCTTTAAGGAAGAATTCAGAGACAGAGGTCCTTCCAACCTGGGAGGTGATGAACAGGGAAATCTGTTACTTTCCCTACCCACCCAGGAGACTCTGATGTTCATGTTTAGTGATGAAATTCCTTTTCTTTAAGCCAACTTCACTTCTCTGTTTGGACTAAGTATGTATCTTAAGTTTCAAATGCTGACATTCTTTGTGACTTAAAATATATAGTCAGCAACTCATTGTTATCCAGTGTACCAAAACATACTCTTACTATCATAAACTTTTGTTACTTAAAAATAGCCTCTTCTTGAGTGAACATTAATGTGTTAATATTAACAGTGCTCATTTACTTTTATATACTACCAATATACTTATAATAGCTTTTAAACAGCACATTGAATCATTTAGTAAAGTTGATACTGGATATGAGTTTGATGTCTAGATATTAGTAGAGTAAACCATCATGCTTAAAAGAGAGAAGCCAGACAGATTTCTGAGTCTGAGGTAATATCTGAACTTCATATTTTTATAATGACATCAGCAGATATTGAAACATGAAAAGTGCGTGCTTATGAAGTAACTTTGCTGTGAACTCCTATAAGCAGAAGTTATATCCTATTCTCAGTTTTATTCCACCACTTTTGTAAGCCACAAGCAAAGTGACATAAACAGCAGTCCTCGACCAACATTAATACTTCAGTTTAAATAGGATTAAGACATATTGCCATAATCTGAATGGGAGGAAAAAATTATCTCACCTAAAATCAGATGAAAGAAAGAGTGAATATTTTCATTTAGAATGGGTATATATGTGTTTATGGTGGTGGAGAATAGTGATTTGGAAACCATGCTAAAATCATGCTTACATCAACATAATTAAATTTTTGTGCTTGCCAAACATAAGAAGGCCTGAAGAATAAATGATGGATTCTTAATTTCTTTTGGTGGAATATTTTAAGAGCCAGGCAATAGTATGCAAGGGAAACTGTCTCAGTCTTATTCAGCAACTCTGTGATCAATTCTGGTCATCTCTGATTGCAGTACAACACGAATGGAAGAGCTGCTCAAGGGCTTGACAAGGCTATTGTGGATACACGTTTGCCACATGGGATGATACCTTGTCATATAATGAGTTGTTCATTTTAGATGTTACATATGCTAAATTAAATCAAGATGTTTCTTACCAGTAAGCACAAAACACCACTTGATAGATTTCCAAATTCAGGTGCTTATAAAAATAAATCTGAGAGGCAACATTAATTTTAAACCCTACTGAGTTACATACACCAATTGCAAATTATGGAAATACTTTAAGCTTTATAGCCTTACAAAATGGAAAGTGATCTGGGCTCTGGGTGTGGGTTAAGAGGATTTTCCAAATAGTTCTATGTGGAAAATAAAATCCATGTGCTCCTATTTACCTGAATATGTTACAAACAAAAATCTCAATATTTATATACAAAATTCAAATAACAATGATTTAATGTCTAGCCAGCACAAAGAACATCTGTGCTAAGACTGCCTGTTTATATTGAATTTACACAAAATTATTAAAAATAAAATAGTGAATTAGTCTCATAATATGCCAATATGTGAGTAAATTTTGATTGTTATTAAAAGACATAGAAGATATTATTGTTTGGAATCCAAAATTTAATTGTGAAAATGCCAAAAAAAAAAAAAAAGACAAAAATGCCCTGAGTGTTTTTTTAATTGAAAAGAAAATGGATATATTAAAAATAAAGAAACTTGTGAATTCAAAAGTAGAAAACATAGTTCCTAAATCTGAGTCTTGCATTATGTCAATTTAGTCGTAATGCAAAAATGGTGAATAAAACAAAGGTTTTTTTTTTATATATAAAAGGTATATATTATATAGTGAAAAAAATAAATATATAAGTAGTAAATAAATAATGTTGGCAAAGGAAAAAACAAGTTGTTGAAATAGCGCATAATGAGGTGATAGAGTTGGGAGCTATGTTAGAAAGTGCCATAGAAAAGAAGTCCTTTTAAGCAGGCATTTCTGTTTGGAAGTGAAAGATGAAAAACCAGCCAGGCCTGAGCTTAAAGAACTTAACCAGAAGTGTTTCTATGTGATTGTGTGGTTTTCAGTTCTTTTCTTAACCCTGAGTTCTAATTTGATTGTGCTGTGGTCTGAGAGACTGTTTGTTATATTTCCATTCTTTTGCATTTGCTGAGGAGTGATTTATTCAACAGCCCTTTATGCTAAAGACTCTTAATAAGCTAGGTATCGATGAAACATATCTCAAAATAATAAAAGCTATTTATGACAAATCCATAGCTAATATCATATTGAACAGGCAAAAACTAGAAGCATTCCTTTTAAAAACTGGCACTAGACAAGGATGCCCTCTCTCACCTGTCCTATTCCATATAGTATTGGATGTTCTAGCCAGAGCAGTCAGGCAAGAAAAAGAAATAAAGGGCATTTAATTAGGAAAAGAGGAAGTCAAATTGTCCCTATTTGCAGATGACATGATTGTATATTTAGAAGACCCAGTCATCTCAGCCCAAAACCTCCTTAAGCTGATAAGCAACTCCTGCAGTCTCAGGATACAAAATCAGTGTGCAGAAATCACAAGCATTCCTATACACCAACAACAGACAAACAGAGCTGAATCATGAGCAAACTCCCATTTACAATTGCTACAAAGAGAATAAAATACCTAGGAATACAACTAAAAAGGATGAAAAAGATCTCTTCAAGGAGAACTACAAACCACTGATCAAGGAAATAAGAGAGGACACAAACAGATGGAAAAAACATTCAATGCTCGTGGTTAGGAAGAATCTATACTGTGAAAATGGCCAAACTGCCCAAAGTAATTTATAGAGTCAGTGCTATCCCCATCAAGCTACCATTGACTTTCTTCAGAAAACTGGAAAAAAAAAAACACTTTAAACTTCATATGGAGCCAAAAGAGAGCCCACATAGTCAAGACAATCCTAAGCAAAAAGAACAAAGCTCGTGGCATCATGCTACCTGACTTCAAACTATACTACAAGGCTACAGTAATCAAACAGCATGGTACTGGTACCAAAACAGAGACATAGACCAATGGAACAGAACAGAGGCCTCGGAAGCAATGCCACACATCTACAAACCTGACAAACCTGACAAAACTGACAAAAACAAGCAATGGGGAAAGGATTCCCTGTTTAATAAATGGTGTTGGGAAAACTGGCTAGCCATATGTGGGAAGCTTAAACTGAACCCCTTCCTTACACCTTATACAAAAATTAACTCCAGATGGATTAAAGATTTAAACATAAGAAGTAACACCATAAAAACCCTAGAAGAAAACCTAGGCAGCACCATTCAGGACATAGGCACAGGCAAGGACTTCATGACTAAAACACAAAAAGCAACAGAAACAAAAGCAAAAATAGACAAATGGGATCTAATTAAACTTAAGAGCTTCTGCACAGCAAAAGAACCAATCATTAGAGTGAACCAGCAACCAACAGAATGGGAAAAAATTTTTGCAATCTACCCATCTGACAAAGGGCTAGTATCCAGAATCTACAAGAACTAAAGCAACTTTGCAAGAAAAACAACAAACAAACCCATTCAAAAGTGGGCAAAGGATATGAACAGACACTTTTCAAAAGAAAACATATATGGGGACAACAAACATATGAAAAAATGCTCATCATCATTGGTCATTAGAGAAATGCAAATCAAAATCACATTGAGATACCATCTTATGCCAGTTAGAATGGCGATCATTAAAGAACCTGGAGACAACAGATGCCGGAGAGGATGTGGAGAAATAGGAACACTTTTACACTATTGGTAGGAAGGTAAACTAGTTCGACCATTGTGGAAGACAGTGTGATGATTCCTCAAGGACCTAGAAATAGAAACAGAAATTCCATTTGACTCAGCAATCCCATTACTGGGTATATACCCAAAATATCATAAATCATTCTGTTATAATGACACATGCATGTGTATGTTCGTTGTGATGCTGTTTACAATAGCAAAGACTTGGAACCAACCCAAATGCCCATCAGCGACAGACTGGGCAAGGAAAACGTGGCACATATAAACTATGGAATACTATGCAGCCATAAAAAAGGACGAGTTCATGTCCTTTGCAGAGACATGGATGAACCTAGAAACCATCATTCTCAGCAAACTGACATAAGAACAGAAAACCAACCACTGCATGTGTTCACTCATAGGCAGGTGATGAACAATGAGAACACTTGGGCACAGAGAAGGGAACAACACTCACTGGATTAGGTGGGGGTGTGGAGAGGAGGGGAGGGGAGGTACAGCGGTGGGGGGCGGGGAGGATGGGGAGGGATAACACCAGGAGAAATGCCTGATGTAGGTGACAGGGCCAGCAGCGGGGCAGGGAGCGGATGCAGACAGCAAACCACCATGGCATGTATGTACCTATGCAACAATCCCACAGGATGCAGGAGGTGCACATGTACCCCAGAGCCCAAAGTACAAAATAAAAAAAAAAAAAAAGAACTTAACCAGAACTGTACTTTGCAGGGGATCATTTCCAATAACTAGTTCACTACTTAACTGGCTCAATAAAGAATCATCCTGTGGAATTTCCAGTGAAGTACTTAGGTGTTAAGTATCGTAAAGTCTGCCATTAATTTTCTAATGATTTTCAGCTAACTGAAATATACATGTAACTAGAGAGGAAGAGAAAACTGAAGCAAAAATGGCTTTATAAATTGTTAACTATTGATGATTGTAGTTGAAAGGTGTATTCATAAGTGTTGTACTATTTTAAAAATTTTTTCCATCGATTTGATTTGTTTTCCAAATAAAAACTTGAGGGTAAAGGAACTTATTTTTAAGATACATGAGAATTAAATCCATCCACACGCTAATTGCCAGTAGTTATATCAATTGTTTTTTACAGTAGGTTTTCTATGAAATTCTCCATGACAGACTTCTGTTTTAGAAAAAAAAAATGCAAATAGTCCTACGTCCAGTAACATAACAAATGTCATGGTATAACAGGATAGCAAATGCTTAAAATAGAAGAGACAGCCAGAATAATGAGTCTGCATAATATCTTCAGCAGACTATTTTGACCCTATGTTTCAATCCTCCTCTGGCAACTTTGTCTGACATACTCCACAATTTCAAACACAACTCTACCCTTGTCTTTTCTTTTTAACCTCCCTAGTGCTTCAGTTATAATTCTGGCTTCTGCACATTTAAATTAGCTGCTTTTCCTTTCCTTATCTTACTTTTCATGGCTTTGTTTCTCTTTCCCATCTTGACTTTATCTCCTCCTCTTGCTCTCTTATAGTGTAGCATATATAAGCCTGCAACATCTGGTTGTGTTTTGCCAAATTCATTTCTTATAGAAACTTTCTTTTTGTTCTCTACTCTAGCCATCCTAAATTACAATAAGATTTCTCTAAGTGTAGGATGTTTCATGCTTACATGACTTTGTTGAAATCACTTTTATTTCAAATGCCCCACTCTATGAATCTATCTGTACACTGCCTCTCCACAACCATTATTCAAGATTAATTTCAAAGATTTTTCTAATAGTCTCCCATTCTCTTTCAGAGCTATTTATCTCATAATTCCAAAAATGTTAAGTCACAATTTATTTATGTGGATCTTTCTATTTTGGAATAAAAACGGTTTTAAAGTATAGACCTGTATAACATGCACAGCACTAAGTACCCTGTGTGTCATAATAGAGTCACTGAATAAGTGTTTGTTGACATGATGAATGCATTCAATAAGCAGGACTAAAATTATCTGTTAATCTTCAACATTACTGTGTTAACATAGGTTTATTCTTATTTGGAAAAATGGTTTAAACCTACAAAATTCATTTAAAAATATTTCTTCAAAATCTACTGTGTACTTGTCTAGAGTTATAACGAGATGGCAAAAATTTCATATCATCAATGAGGATAATGTCAAGAAGCAAAGATAGACAAAAATTATTTTGAGTAACAAGTGCTTTGATAAGATATGCAAAGATTGCTGTGACATCAAAGGGAAGGCATGTGCCTTAGGCTAGAGTTAGGAGAGGAATATAAATGATAGCTCCAGTGAGAAAGTGATGCAAATTCTTGAGACTAGAATGAGTAAGAATTACCTAAATGGAAGTTGGGTAAGCAGATTTAAATAGAAAACGGCCTTCTTATATTTTCATTAGTGGAGGATGACTCATACCCAGTAAGAAGCCAATGGATAAAAGAAAAGGCACTATCAGTATATTGACCAGGAGCAAAAGAAAGCTTGAGGATTTGAACTAAAGCAGTGTCAGTAGCAAAGAAGAATTAAATTTTGTTTATAAGAAATTTAGAAAATAGGTTGGGAAGGTTGTGGTGTATGGCTGTGAAGGAATGAAAAAATATCAAAATAAAGAGGACTGTTTAGTTTCTGTTATCTACAGTAAAACGTCTATTTACACCGTTTATTCCTTAAAGTGAAAAAAGGTAGGCTGAGAAGTAGGTGCACAAAATAAACTATCACATAGGGTGATAGTTTATTTTGATCATGTTGAATCTTTAATGCCAGTGGACAGTAAAATGCAATCTCTGAGACTCAAGTGATGATTTATGCTTGAAACCCATTTTTGGACCCTCAGTGTATGAGTGTTTATGAGCTCTGTTTTTGTGAATGACATCACCAAGGGAGAGTACTAAAGTGATCAAAGGAGGGTCCCTGGAAAACTTCAACAGATAAGGAGTAAATGTAGGAAAGTGATAATGAGTGTTCTTAGAGTAGGCTAATATCTAAGGGAGAAAAAAGAGATTTAAAGAGGTTTTGGAGTATGGTTTCAATGTCACATTGGAACCACTTATGATAAAGCAAGCTTGTCTAAATACTATTTAAACAGTACCTTTATTCATTTAAAAGCTATCTCCCATTGTATGTTCTCATTTTTGCAAACAGTTGGTTAAGTCAATTCACTTTATTATTTGTGTTGGTGTTAATGAACACTTTTTAATCTCAATTTAACCATTAAGCTATCTACTACCCAGAGTGTTACCGGAAAGGGTACTCAGCAAGTGGTTAATGGTGAGGTTTTTTTTTTTTTTTTCGTTTCTTTGTTTTATTTATTCTCCAAATTGTAGTATTGATTTTTAACTTTTACTTTTGCTTAAGTTTCCTTTACACAATGAGTTTGTATTACAAAGAAAAATAAGAAAGTTAAGAAAATAAATGTTTTATAAAAATATATATAAATAGGAGAGGGAATTTTTGGATTTTTTAAAATAATATACATTCAATAGAAAAATATATTTTGTGGTGATTCTATATACAGTATCAGATAGTTCAGGTTTCCAAATTAGATCATACTTTTTCTAAATAGTACACTGTTCTTTTCTAAAATGGAGATACAAATAGCTAGCCATAAAATGTCTTAACTGTTCAATTGAATGTTTTGATAAATGTGTACCAACACTCTCATCAAAATATCGAACATTAATTACCAAGCCTCGAGAAAATACACTCATGCCATTATCACAATTACTAAGACATAGATTAGTTGTTTATTTTTTTATATTTGGATTTAGAGGGATGAAATCAGTCTGTACTCTTTTGTGTCTGGCTTCATTTATTTACATAATACTTTGAGATTTTTCCCATTGTTGAGTGTTCAGCAATTCATTCCTTTTTTTGCTGTTGTTTCAACTTCTCAGTATGCTAGATAATAGGGCAATACCACAATTTGTTTGGCTCTTTTTTTGATAATGGGCACTTGGAAAGTTTCCAATTTAGGGCTATTATGAATAAAGCTGTGAACTTACTTGTGCAAGTTTTTGTGTGAATATGTTTTCATCCCTTTTAGGCAAATACCAAAAGTTGAATTTCTGGGTTATATGGCAGATGTATAATCAATTTTAAATAAAAATTGTTGGCAATTCTCCAAAGTAATTCATATATTTACTTTCTTACTAATAATTTGAAAGTTACTGGAATTCTCACCCAGTCAGTCATTTTTGTTTTTCATTTTACTGGGTCTGGAGTGATATTACATTGTGATTTTAATATACATTTCCCTGATGGCTAATAATGCTGAACATCTTCTCATGTGCTTATTACCTGCTTGTATCTTATGTTTATAAAGTATGTATTCATGTCTTTTGATCATTTTGGGGACTGTTCAACTGTTTATTGCTAATTTGTGGGAGTTCTTTATGTATTCTGTATTCAAGTTCTTTGTCTGATCTATGTGATCTATGTGTTTGAGTATTTTCCACAGTCCATCGCCTGTTTATTCATTTCCTTAATGGCATCTTTTTATGGTTGAAAAAATTAATTTTAATCAATTCCATTTTATAATTTTTCTTTCATGATTTGTGCTTCTTGGGTTATGTCAATATTTTCTTAGCCTAAAGTTATGAAGATATTCTTTTGTGATTCTGCTAAAAGATATTTTTTGTGATATTCTTTTGGGATTTATGTATAGATTAACAATTCATCTCAAATTTGGGGTTATAGACTGCAATAATCATTTTCCCTACATAAATATCCAACTGTTCAGCAGCATTTTTAAAAAACTAATTTCTACATTGAGTTTTTTTGACATCTTTCATAAAAAACATTTGTCTCCATATATATTATATATTTTTCCATGCTACTATTAAAACAATTAAAAAATTTTTTTTGTTTATTGCTAGTAGATATCACCAAATAAGTGTACCTTATGTTGATCTTGTATCCTGTGTCTTCTTAACTTTATTTATTATTTGTAATAGTAGTGCTATTTGTAATAGGTAGATGATAGATTTATTTCAGAACTCTTTCTTTTACTACATTGATGTATTTGCTTCCCTGTGTGCCAAGATCGCATTTTCTCTATTGCAACTTTTTAGTAAACCTTTAACTCAGGCAATATATTTTATAATTACATTATTTATAAGATATATATAAAATAATTTGCTATTCTTTTTCATGATTGTGGCTATTTTAGATTACTTTCACCTACATATAATTTTAGAATCATCTATTTCTTCAAAGAAGCATCTTGGAATTTTAATCAGGAATACGGCTAAATCTATGAATCAATTTGGAGAGAATCAAAATATAATACAGAGTCTTGCAACCCATGAATATGGCTTATCTTTGTTTTTATTTATGTATTTAATTTATTTTTGCACTGTTCATAGAGTCAATATTGAGGTCTTATTAATTTTTTTTAGTCATTCCTCATCATCAGATGTTTCTTCATGCTACTATTAAAGCATACTTTAAAATAATTTATGTTTATTGCTATTAGATATCACAAAATAAGTGTACCTCATGTTAATCTTGTATCTTGGGGCTTCTTAACTTCATTTATTATTTGTAATAGTTAATATATTTTTAAAGATTTTGTACGTATAAATCATAACATAACATCTGTAATCAACGAAAGTTTACATTCTCTTAATTCTTTCTTGTTTTTTTTTTTTTTTTTTGAGACGGAGTCTCACTCTGTCGCTAGGCTGAAATGCAGTGGCGCCATCTCAGCTCACTGCAACCTCTGCCTCCAGGGTTCAAGCAATTCTACTACCTCACCATCCTGGGTAGCTGGGACTACAGGCGCACTACCATGCCCAGCTAATTTTTGTATTTTTAGTAGAGATAGGGTTTCACTATGTTGGCCAGGATGGTCTTGATCATTTGACCTCGTGATCTGCCAGCCTAGGCCTCCCAAAGTGCTTGGATTACAGGCATGAGCCACTGCACCTGGCCTCTCTTAATTCTTTATTTCTAATTTTTGCCTAATTGCAAGTGCAGCAAATATCCTTTTATTATTTATAGCCAATGAGAAATATTTAATCTTTCACAGTTAATCCAAATGTTAGAAATTTTTCTCATTTATCCTGTAATTAGAATGAGGAAGTTATTTTTTTAAGTTTGTGATAAATTTTATATTATAAAGAGATACTGCTTTTTTAGTGAGATTAAAAATAGTCTTCTCCTTAATTCTAGTAATGAAGTTTTTATGTTAACTTTAATTGAATTTGGGGGATAGCCCCGCTTGGTTACAATATTTTATGAATTTTATATATTGTTTGATTCATTTGTAATATTTTAGTAAGAATTTTTTGTCTTATATTTATGAAGCATATTGGCCTATGATATTTTCTTGTAATATTGTTATCAAGTTCTAATGTTAGAGCAATGTTGGTCTCATAACAAGTTGAATAAGAAGTGTAATTGTTTATAAAGTCAGTAAATAAAATAAGAATAATTTATCAAATAATAAACCCTCTGCAAAAAGTATCTCTTTGAAAACTTCTATAATTGTAATTCACAATTCAGAACTACTCCAATGAACTAGAATATGTTATTTTCAAAGTCCAAGGTTGAAATCAAATAATCCCACATTAATAAAACTGCAATTTCATAGGCTGCATCTTCACTGTACTCTCTTTGAATATTTGGGTACCCAGCTGCCTTCATGGCAAAAATCTTATTAAGCAAAATAGAATATTCTGAATTTTAAAACCCACTTGGAATTGCTGATCTGTCAGCACTTAAGGGAAGCAGATACTGGGGGAGCACATGTTTCTAAGTCAGTAAACGTAGACCATATGAGCAACAAACGTAGCCCTCTAGAGTTAATTTGAAAGGAGACCTCCCAAATCTTGCTGCCCAAGAGATGAGAGGGAAATGACAGATCTCTTCAACAGGAGTAAGTTTTTTTCAGGGAGTTGTTCAAGGTTTATCTAGAATGTGTCCTTTTTTTAAAAAATCATCTTCATACCAGAGATACTAAAACATTAGAGAAAACATTAAAATTTCTCTTTGAGCCAGAACCTGCCCAATGCCATGAGTTAATTACTTAAAATAATAATGGGAGCACATTTGAGGCCTTTAAGCAGGAAAATGTATTCAGGAGCATGGTCTGCTCTATGTCTTTTTAAAATGAAGTGTATTAATAATGACAGATGAAGCAGGGTTTGCAGGAGATGTGCCAGAGGTGTGGTGACAGCCTGGTATTCACAATAGATGTATTGGTGTACTTCAGGCATCTGTTTTATATACTGCACATTTTGAAAACTAGTAATACAGCATCTTTCCTTACATTTTACTGAATCTTGTAAGATGAATGTATCCCACCAAAAATTTGAAGTGGAACGGCCCTTTGTATAATGGAATGCCAAAATTCAGAGTAAGGAGAATTTTCAGCAAGGGTTGAATTGTGCCAATTAGCAGGAACAAATGTGTTACAGTGATCCTTCCCTAATTCCCCAATACCATGTACATAACTGATTTACTATAAATGTACATATTCAATTATTCTTCTGCTAATCTAATTTAGTTACTTCTCACAAAGTAGGACTCTAAGATTCCTTTTAGATTAGCTAATTTTAGTATATATAAGCTACAACAAGAAATAAGAGTGTAGCATCAATTATAATTAGAAAGCTGGGGTTAGATATTTATTAACAATCTGCAATTACTTCATCACTTTAGGTAACATGGCTATCATTATAAATTTAAGTGTTGGATAAGAGGAAAGGATGGGTGGGCAGGAAACATGACCTGTAGCTTACAAAACAGATCCTTGGCAATAAAATAAGATAAAATAAAATGTTTTAAAAATCACACATTTAGCAAGAAGGTACAAGCTTCCAAGACTCAGTTGAGCAAAATAATTTAGATAAGCAAGTTGGAAGTGTGAAGATACTGATTTGATATTCAATATTTCACACTCTGCATGTTAACTAAATATTTTTGGATGAAGATAGTATTTATGTAAGAAAGCTCTACATTTTAAATACTCTTAAAACTTCTAATGCCAAAGTATAGGCAAGTATAGGATATTTTTGCTTTGAAAAATTAGTGAAATAGTAAATTTACCAGTAATAGTTTAGCATGGGCTTTTAACAGACCTAAATATCTGAATATTTTGCCATTTTTAAACACCTACCCAACCCCACCCAGTACAAAATCTGAAAAATCTAATTTATACTAGAATATCATATTCAATGGTACTGGATAATAGATTCCATTACTAGGAATCCTTAAAAGTTATACAGGGTGCTGCATGCATAATATGAACCTAGGGGTTTCACAAAGCCCAAACTGGCTTAGTTCTTAAAAGTGATACTATCATCATTTGATCAAATCATGTATTAGACTTAAAGAGTTAATGCAATGTATGTTTTTATTGTAATTTTATGGTGTACTAATTCTTCCCTTTTAAAACAGGTTAAATTTTTCAAAAAGTTAAAGACTTAGCTGTAAGCCACCTAACATTTTATAAAGTTGAAAACACAAATCTTATCACTATTCATACACTTTCAACTTTCTGTAGCACATTAAAAATGTCAAAAGCAGAACTAGGACTTTTGGGAAGAGAAGAAAACTGTATGTGTATGTATTCACACACACATGTATACATATGTGTATATATGTGTGTGTATATACATAAGTATATATGTTTAAATCTACATTTAGATTATACCTTGCCTTCTGAAATTTGGTTTAAACTCTGATTTGTAACCTTTCAGTACTACTAGAATAGCATACACATAGAAAAACATAGTTCTATAGCTGTTACTGTGGAAATATAACAATCTCACATTTAGGTATATGGTATCAGCAGAGAAAAAGAGCAGAGGGAGCAAGCATACAACAGAATGGGAGAGAAAGACTCTCCCTGCTATTACACTCAGCAGCTCAGTTACTCAGTGACCACGTAACTTTAGTAAGCATGATCCAGGTCTACATTTACACCAAACCCACCTCAGGATAATGAAATATTATTGGCAAATGACATGTATAATCTGGATACTTTATGAATTGTTTAAGAAATTTTTCAAAGTTTATTTTGTCTAAACATTATTTTCATTCTAGGTACACATTTTGAAACTACACTCTTCAATTACACAAATCCACAGTACAAAATCAATGTTTCGTTAAATATAGAATAGTCGAATGTCTATAATTAATTGTATTATATATGTGTATAAAAATAACATATGTATCTTTTAGACTAAAAGTACAGTAAAAAGTAAACATACTTGTCAAATAAAGTTTAGCTGGAGAAATTAATTTTTTTAAATCTGCCCATGTATAGGTCATATTATTTGGAAAGATTGTGTGAGCTTAATGGATTTGCAAAAGAAATAATCAAAGGAAAGTTTCCCTGAGTAAACTTGGATATGTCTTATTTTACAGTGTCTAAATTGAAATATAACTTGCAAATTGCAATTTTTATTTACCTATCAGAATATGAACCAACAGATTATTCAACACTGTGTTAAATCTTCATTTGTTTAAGATAATCACAATTTTGTTCCCTAAATTCCCAAATAAACTCCCCCTGTTGCCATGGGTGGAATACGTAATTGGTGATTATTCTTCCCTTGTCTTTCCAAACCTATCCAAAACCCTGAAGAGATATTATTTGGAAAACACTTCCCCAAATTAAAATCCTTATCAAGCAACTTTAACTTTTGAGTAAAATCCAACCAATTAAGGCTATGAATTTGAATGTTATGAATCAGAATCACTGATGAATATTTTATTTGCCCAATGCATCAAGCATAAAAATTTTGTGAACAAAATAACAAAAGAGTGTTTGAGAACCTTAGGGTCATACTCCAGTTTCAGTCTCACTGAATTTAAGGAAAAGTTTAAAAATATGTCTACAATGTAACTATTATTTCTAAAAAACTTCATATTTTGTTAGAAAACTGTATTTGTATTAGAATTTTAAAAATATTCATAAGCCTATCTATCTTTCCCAATTATTTTTTTTCAGAATGACATTTGGTGGTTCATGTTTATGAGACCAAGTGTAACCCCACAATTTTTTATCACATCAAGGCCTGTAATGTCATTATAATTTGACTCATAGCATGAATGATAAATATTGTGATGGTGCTTAGAATAGTGAAGAACACAACAGAGACTTCATTACTGGTAACTTTCTCTCTTTCTTAAAAGTTTATTCAGTTCAATACCTGAAAAAGGTACTTTGACATTTGGTGTTTCACATTCATAAGACCAAGTTTTGCCCCATAATAATTTATATATTTTCTTCTTCTCTGCAATGTATTTTTGTAGTTTTCATTCCTGTAGCAAAATCATGTATCTTGTCATTGAACTTCTTGATATTTATTCACAGTTAATTGAAATATCATGTAAGATAATTTTAATATCCCAGTCACTTATGGTCTGTTTCTGGTGTATATTTTTAACTTGATTATGATCAAATCTTTTTTTTGCATGGTAATCAATGTAGGGGCAAATTTGGCAGATTCAGTAAAACATAGAGATTATCTGGCCCTCTAAATTATGATATTTTTCTCCCAAGTATATGTGTGTTTGCTTCCAGCAGGCATGCCAGTAAGACTTGAGCATCTTAATCCACTCAAATATTGGATTTGTAGTGGGCTTTTAGTCTCTGTGAATGTGTGTGTTCCTTCATGATCCTTACTGAAATTCTTGGATTTTTTTCCTTGCAATGATCTGGATGATAATGTTTATTTATATAAGCCCATGAATTTGATGTAAGATTTAGTTATTTTGTCAATATCTGAATTATCTCCTTACGATTGACAAAGGCCTGAAGGAGGACAGTTGCACCAAATATTAGGCTTACCTCTCTCATCAATTCTTCTCTAAGAATTAGGCTCTGTGTATATTTACTGCTTTGGGTACTGTTTGATACTGCCACACACACACACACACACACACAATTTATTTACTTATTAAACCAGTTTTCTAATTGTTCTCAGTGTAAAGACTGGTCTTTTTTTTAAGGTGTTAGGATTATTTTTATTCTTTAGTATTTGTGGTATAAACTGAACCTCACTGAAATAGAGCTTATTTTGAGAGAGAGAGATATATATATGGTAATTATATATATATATATATATATATATATATATATATATGTATGATTGTACTTTAGGTTGTGAAGTACATGTGCAGATCAAAAAGGATTGTTGCATAGGTACATACATGGCAATGGGATTTGCTGCCTCCATCCCCCCCATCACCTATATCTGGCATTTCTCCCCATGTTATCCCTCCCCAACCTCCTTACCCCTGCTGCCCCTCCCCTAGCCCGCCCAACAGACCCCAGTGTGTGATGCTCCCCTCCCTGTGTCCATGTGTTCTCATTGTTCAACACCCGCCTATGAGTGAAAACATGTGGTGTTTGATTTTTCTGTTCTTGTGTCAGTTTGCTGAGAATGATGTTTCCAAATTCATCCGTGTCTCTGCAAAGGATACAAACTCATCATTTTTAATGGCTGCATAGTATTCCATGGTGTATATGTGCCACATTTTCCTTTTCCAGTCTATCATAGATGGCATTTGGGTTGGTTTCAGGTCTTTGCTATTGCAAACAGTGCTGCAATGAACATACAAAGCTTGATAGAAAATGCCTTCAAAAATTATAATGTACAAAAGTGAAAATAGTATTATGACTGAAATCAAGTTCTGTGAATTGATTCTTATTTTTCTTACATCTAGACTTAAGGATGTTTGGTTCAAAGACAAAACCTAAAAATTCACTTTATTGCAAACTCTTAAAGTTACTTGCCTTGAGTTGTTTTATCAACTCTTTCTTTATATTTCTAATTTGTGATCCTTTCTTCATTTAAAAAGTATTTGAAGATCAATAAGTAGCTATATAGTCATGGCTTTCCTTTCCTTCCTAGGGCTTCAGTTTAAGTGTGTATTCTTTTCTCACTCTAGTGTAATTTGCATGCAAATATCAGAATAATATTCCCTAAAAGGCATCATATTATTTTATCTTTGAAATTCTAATTTCTATGTGTAAATTGAAAAAAAATGATCTATGTGTTTCCTCTTACTGATTTTTTAATTTTACCTATACTAAACTTCCTCAATTTAAGGCAAGACAACCTCCTATGAATTATTTACTAAGCCATCTGAAAACAACCTTTTATCATTGCGTATTTCATTCACTTTAATTTACATCACAGCCTTTCTCCTCTCTCAACATGACCACCATCAGGAAAGCTGGGACAGTGAGAGAAGAATTAGAGAGAGATGGGGTTAAAGTTTTTTCTTAGCTTGATATCACATGGCCACCCTGACTGTGGACGATTCTGCCTCCCAAGAAGCATGCAGTAAAGATTACCAGAAGAAAAGTTCCTTATGTCATCACTTCCTTGTTCTCATAGACTGTTAAGTGATAGAGAAAAGTAAAGATTCACATTTCAGTGCCTATTTGTATTTTTGTACTACTGAGTTTGGAAACTAGTGGAGGTGATCTGTAAAAACAAGGGTGCATCATCTTTTAAAAATATCTTCAAATACCAGAGAAAAGTTAAAATCATCTGTGTAGCAAAATAAAAAAAGAAAAACATATATTAGAGCAGATACCTGAGAACTGAGTCTTAGAAGAGAGACAAAGAAAGAGAAAAGAATGGCTGTACATAATGGCTGAGGAAAGGCATTTTTTAGAACAATTGCTCATTTATTAATAATTTATTTTATTTCTGTGATGCTAAGTGTTTTGTCTCTCCAAATCTGCCACACCTACACATATCTCATACGAATGATGTGTGTTTAGGTGAAAAACCAAGAAAAGGGTTGGGAGTCCACATTTGGCTCAATGTGAAGAAAACTGAAGCCATGCAAAAACTTGAGGGGGAAACGTAAATCTAACAATGAGAGGAAGGACTTGCCAAATTGTTCATAAATGTGTTATCTTGTGTCATGAAATAATTTAGTCTAACTCTCAAGGGCAGAGTAAGCCTGTATGATCCCACTTAAGGGAGAAAGTATTTCAATTGTTAATAGGTCTGTCATTCTCTCATAATGTTCAGTTGTGTTGTATCTATTCTTAATAGTTAACTTTCTACCTAATATAACTACAATTGCAGTATCCTGTGGGCTTCTTTCTGCAGGCCAAAATTCTAAAATTATATATATATATATATATATATATATATATATATATATATATATATACACACACACACACACACACTTGATGAAATGTTTCTGTAGCTGGTTAATATTAAATTACTAATACTCGAGTATAGAGTAGTGAAACAAAGCAGCCTTACCTGAGGTTATGTTCATCCCAGGGGTGACCAAATCCCATGACCACTGAAGACAGGACTTAAAGGCCTGGCCACCTCTCCAACTCAGGATACAGCTGAAGTGTCATTCTAGTGTCAGTACTCCCCCAAGGTTGGCCAAGGCTGTTGTTGGGCCTGCATTGCAGCTCAACTTCTCCCACCTACTCTTCTTCCTCCCCCTGCATTCCACAGGTCTTGATTTAAGTATATGCCTTAATAAATCCCCTTTATGCTAAACTCCACTTCAGAGAATTCCTCCTGGGAGCCCAAACTGAGAGAAATAGGAATTTCTATAAACTACACTGTCTCTGACTAATGTATTATCAAATACAATTTTTTGACTGTGACTATATGGAGGTGTTACATAAGGAGGAAGAGTTAGAGACCAAACGGAAAAAAAGTCATTCTCAGTAGAAAACAAAACAAGGAAATAATAATGTAACCATACAGCCTATGCAGTAAGAAATTAGCCTCAAAATGACCAGTATTTAAGGATTCAGTATATAGAAGGGCAATACTTACCTTTTGCCTATTTACACTCCAAAATATTCTATGTAATTGTTGAATAGTATTCACCATATTTAGATGGTTCTAACCATATCTGAAAACATTATTTAACTGTGTAAGTTAGATATCCAAGAAAAGCGTTGCCATTCTTTTTTTTTTTTTTTTTTATTATAGGATGAAAACTATGTGCAGTTTACTATACACCAAATAAGCAGAAGTCAATGCAACAAATACAAATTTTGTACTATCACTTGTAGTTATCAGTTGTCCTATCATTTTGCAGTTCCTCTTTCTTAAGGAACTGGTGACTTAGCTTAACAATGCTTTGCTGATTAATTTATTTGGGTTCCTTACTGCATTTACATGTTCCATTCTTACATTTACACAATGGTTATGATAAGTTTCTCAAATTAGTGCTGTCATTTTTTTTTTAATTTAACATACTGCTTAAGACAACAAGTCTAACAATTTATTCTTTACAGTCTAACAAATGAGTTCAAGTAAGAGATAGTGGAAGGCTCACTACCTCAAGTGTGACTATTCAACCACACTGAGCCTCTGTTTTACTTGTAAACTCAAGCAGTCTCTCTTCTGCAGCAGCTGTCTTTTCCCTCGTCAGTCTACAGCCCATCTGTGTTTCTGTTCGGCTGTGCGGCTACGTTGGAAAGTGGTTCAACTCCCACTTGTCAGGACTCCCTTCTGGCCTTATGAAAGCACTTTACTCATTGGGCTGGGCCAAGGTATTTCCTGAATAAAAATATTAAACACTGTCCTCCTCCCACAATGTGGTCTATAGCCTATGCTAAAGGTAGATGTAGCTTAGACGAATTACTCAACTGTCAATGACTATAGTGGACATTTACAAGAATGTGAATGCTTTCTCTAATAAACTGTCCAAATACAGTGGATTATCTTGTCACATTTAGCATATTTATTTTTCTTAAAATAAACTATTAATTTATTTTTGGATTAATGGCAGTATGTTTCTCATAGACATTTATATAATGTTAATAAGTCACTAATTTAAGCTATGTTTTTAGCTTTAGTTTATACAACATGGAATTATATATATTAAAAAATGTAAGATTTATTTTTCTGAATAAACTAGAAATCTATGCAAACTACTTTTCATATATACTGTTAGTATTTCATGGTTACTATTAATGTGTATTTTGATAAAAGTATGAAATAACTAATATTTGTTGAGTCTTCACTATATGTTGAGTCTGTTAAGAGTTTCGCATTTTATTAATTAATTTTCACCATAATTATATGATGTATGCATTAGTATCAGCATAATAAACAGTATTGCTCAATAGAATTATGTGATTCAAATATAAAACTTAAAATTTCCACAGTTCTAAAAAGCAAGATGAAATAGGTGAAAATAATAGATTTTATTTCACCCAGTATATCCAAAATATTATCATTGCAACATATGTTTAATATTTAATAATATTAATAAAATAGTTTACATTATTTTTTATAAGAAATCTCTCAAAAGTAGATGTTTTATACTTATAATACATTTCAATTTGCACCAGACATATTTCAATAGCAACATGTGGCTAGTGGTTACTGTTTTGGACAATGCAGATTATAAAGAGAAGAAAGCCAAAGCTTATACAATTTAAGAAATTTACCCAAGATCACAAAATTAGAAATAGAGGCAGACCTTAGGTTCATATCAAAGCTCTGACCCTAAAGTATAGGGATATTAACCACTAAGTATAATGTACTACCTTATTTTTAAAAATGACAAAATCCTTATGTGGTGTGGGTCTGGGTTAAAGTAAGTAGCTGTGCTTTAGCCGCATCAGGGTGTATTGGACTAACTGGTAGCACCAGAATGCCATTTGCACAGTTGATTGAAGACTTTCTTTCAAAATAACTCAGCTAAAGAGAATACAGCCAATTATAATAAGCTAAGGAAATCAATATTCTAAAATTGAAAGATTTTGCATGCAACTGATTGTCTGTTTTTTCGTATTTTTTCTATGAATTCAAGACTCAATAACTCATGCTTGAGTCCTAAGTAGACAGACTGCCAAAAGTCAAAACTATTATCGGTTTTATTAAAATATTTGTGAGGCCCAGAAACACAAACGACTCTATTCTAGTACATAGCAGAGGATAAATATATTTTCCCTTAAAATATTCTAGACCTTTGAGCGTATTTAGCACTGTAATACTCTGGAATATCCAAAGAAGTAGTAGGTGGTAAGTAAGTAAGAGACAGAAGTGAAACTTCGAAGAGTGGGTAATGATACACATGGAAATAAAAATGTCATGCTTAACTATCAGCTCTGTCCAGCACAGCATGCCTTACAATACCCAGTAAGTAGACATGGAGAATGGAAAACACTGCAAAAGAAGAGCATATACAATAGAAAGATGCTACTTTGTAGATGACAGTATGTGTTTATATATGTTGTGTGTGTGTGTGTGTGTGTGCATATATATATATATATATATATATATATATATATATGTATATATGGCATATGCTTATGTAATAGTAGTATGCCTTTGGTGGCAGATAAATTAAAACTCCAAGTCAAAATATCATAAAACAATGATAAAATTCATGTAAGTAGAATGATCAGAAATAATGTTGTTTGGATCTAGAGACCACTATATTTTTAGGACTGCAAATCCAGTTCCCTGTGGCTTTCTTGGCTCTGCCACTCTACATGAGACAGTTTTATTTTTAGGTTGGTTTCATGCATGGGAAGAATATTTACCTGATTTTTTGAAAACATTTTAGGTACACTTGCAGTCTTGTCACATGAGTAAATTGTGTGGCACTGAGGCTTGGCATACAAATGACCCTGTCACCAAGTTAGTGAACATAGTACCCAATAGGTAGCCTTCCAAACCATGCTCCCTTCTCCAGCCTCTCCTCTTAAGCAATCCCCAGTGTGTTTTGTTCCCTTCTTCTTGTCCATGTGCATTCAGTATTTAGCTCCCACTTGTAAGTGAGAACCTGTGATATTTGGTTTTCTCTTCCTGTGTTAGTTCATTTAGGATAATGGCCTCTAGCTGCATCCATATTGCTGCAAAGAACATGATTTTGTTCTTTTTTCATCTGGGTAGTATTTCATAGTGTATATATACCACATTTTCTTTATCCAGTGAACCTTAATGGGCATCTTGGTTGATTCCAGGTCTTTGCTATTGTTAGTAGTGCTGGGAAGAACATATGAGTGCATGTGTCTTTTGGTAGAATAACTTATTTTCCTTTGGGTATATACCTATTAGTGGGATTGCTGGGTTGAATGATAGTTCTGTTTTAGGTTCTCTGAGACATTTCTAGACTGACTTCTGCAGTAGCTGAACTAATTTACATTCCCGCTGGCAGTATGTAAGTGTTCTCTTTTCTCTATAACTTTGCTAGCATCTGTTGTTTTTCAGCTTATTAGTAATAGCCATTCTGACTTATGTGAAATGGTATCTCATTGTGGTTTAATTTGCATTTCTCTAATGACTAGTGATGATGAGCATTTTTTCGTATAGTCAGGTGCATGTATATCTTCTTTTAAGAAGCGTTTGTTCATGTCCTTTCCTCATTTTTTTAATAGATTTTTTTTCTTGCTGCTTTAAGGTCCTTAAAGTTTTTGGATGTTAGAGTTTTCTTGGATGTATAGTTTGCAAATATTTTCTCCCATTCTGTAGTTTATCTGCTTACTCTGTTGGTAGTTTATTTGGCTGTGCAGTAGCTATTTAGTTCAGTTAGGTGCCACTGTCAATGTTTATTTTTGTTGCAATTGCTTTTGGGGACTTCATCGTAAATTATTTGCCAAGGCTAATGTCCAGAATAGTATTTCCTCAGTTTTCTTCTAGAATTTTTATTGTTTTAGGCCTTGTGTTTAAGTCTTTAATCTATGTTGAGTTAATTTTGTATGTAATGAAAGAAAGTGTTCTAGTTTCAATCTTCCACATATGGGTAGGCAGTTATCCCAGCATCATTTATTGAATAAAGACTCCGTTCCACCTTGTTTGTTAGTGTTGACTTTGTCAAAGATCATTGTATGTATGTATGTGATGTTATTTCTGAGTTCTCTTTCCTGTTCCGTTAGTCTATGTGTCTGTTTTTTGAAGCCTTCTTGAACTGATAAATGACTTCAGTAATTTTTCAGAATACAAAATCAATATTTTAAAAAACTAATAGCATTTCTATACACCAATAACATCCAAGCTCTGAATGAAATCAAGAATGCTATCCCATCTACAATAACCACAGAAAGAATAAAACACCTAGGAATACAGCTTGTCAAGGAGGTGAAGATCTCTGCAATAAGAATTATAATATACTTCTGAAAGAAGTCAGAGATGACACAAATACGTGGAAAAACATTCCAGGCTCATGAATAGGAAAAATCAATATTGTTAAAATGGCCATGCTGCCCACAGCAATTTACAGATTCAGTGATATTTCTATCAAGCTACCAATGACATTTTTCACAGAATTAGAAAAAAACTTCTGAAATTCATAAGGAACCAAAAAAGAGGCTGAATTGCAAGAGCAGTCCTAAGCAAAAAACAAAGCTGGAAGCATCACATTGCTGGACATCAAACTACACTGTAAGGGTACAGTAACCAAGACAGCATGGTACAGGTACAAAAACCGTTGCATGCTTTCTGATACCTATCTGAGTGAGTGAGAGCATCTCTCCTGAAGCTTTTTTGAAAAATACTGACATTACTTCTAATTGAAACTTTTAAGATTATTCACCCATTACTCTGAGACAAGGATATTAATTTGGAATTTCTCCTGGATTTAGGGTGAGGTCAATACCACCCAATGTATGTCAAAGGCAGCCACATATCTACCAGGCATGAGTACTCCCACAGATACTTGAGCAGTAATCCTCTTTAGGAGACTTGAAACTGAATTAGTATTTAGAGCAGGACCTGATCCAGCAAAGATGTCTTAAATTTTTAACTTCTGCTTGATGTGTTTCACATTTATTTATAATATTTTATATATATATATGTGTGTGTGTGTGTGTGTGTGTGTGTGTAATCTACATTACATAGACATGTTTTTTTGTATCTATAGTTTTATAAAAAATTTTAAACCTACAGAAAAATTGGAATAATTTTATAATGAATATCTTTATATATAATATAGATTTTACAATGAATATTTTACTATGCTTGATTTATCACATATTCATCAATCTATCGTTATATTTTTTAATTCATCATTTGTGATGTACTTTAAAGTTGTAGATGTCAGTGTACTTCAGCTTATATTTCAGAATGTATATTTTTCACCAAAGTTCAATGTTTGTTTCATATTTATTTTAGATATTGTTTACATACATTAAATACATGCACTGTAAAAGCATTATTTTCTGTGTTCTGGCAAGTACATAGATAACTATAATTCCTATCAAAATATGGTGTATTACCCTCACCCTAGGTAGTCCCATTATGCCTCTTCCCAGTAGAGCTAAACTTACACTCCCCTAGAGACAGCTACTCTTCTAATATTATCTACCACAGATTAGTTTTTACAGTTCTCAAATTTCATATAAAGAGAATCATACACTATGTGTTATTTTGTGAAAGACTCTTCACTCAGCCTAATGTTGAGTGTATCAATTTTTTAAATATCTTTTTATTGCTGAGTGGCTATCGTTTCTTTTTAGTCTTTCTCCACTGCTTTCAAGTATTTGAAAATATTTTGTCCACATTTTATGATTATTATTTGATGACAGCTTACACAGCAATTTCTATAAGCATAACTGCATTTATGGGTAGTCATATGTAATCACTGGCTTTTTGAGTTTTATTGTTTGCAGAGTTTTTTTATTTGTTTTTCTAATAGGCATGTTGAATTTGACTCTGCTAATTTCAGCCTCTTGCCTGGTGTTTTTTGATATTACAAACTGGTATTAGTGATTTAACTGCATTGTTAAAACGATGATATGTTCTATGAAAAACTGACTGGTCCATAAATTTATTAAATTTATTATTTGTCCTTCATTAACACTATGCTCCAACCAGTTGCATGATATGAGGCTATTCTGATCTATATACATATTCAAATAAATGTTTTATCCCAGTCTTTTTATACCCACAGAGCAAATTATTCTATAAATAATTCTGATGTGATTTCTTACCCTTCTTTTCTTCTCATGTGTGGCTAACTAGTAGCCATATCTCTTCATGCCCCTTTGTAGCTATATCTTCTCACACTTGCTCTGGGCTTGAACATGTGAATTTCCTTGGACAATGAAACAGTAGTAAATGTGATGTAGTCAGAGTCAAAAAACATTTGCTCATTTTTGTCTGTCTCTTGAACAATTTGGCTTGTTGTTCTTGTATTGCATCACGTCATGAGACCATGCTGAAGCTAATCTGCTCAATAGATGTGATCCTCATGAAGCAAAGGCAAATCATGTGAATTGTCCCAATCATCTTAGCAAATCTAGATAAGACCATCCTATTTTAGTCAATAGACATTCAAATCTCAGACATGTAAACAGATCAAGCTGAGAAAAAAATAACCTCATAGCTAACCATATAATTATCTCCAACATTTGGTGAGCTACATACATACTCATTGTTTTAAGCCACTAAATTTTGGGACAGTTTGTTATACGGTAATATTGTGAGAAGAGATAACTAATACACCATGGAGGAAAGTGAATTATCTGGTGGTGATGATTGCCATTAGCCATGTTTATGGATTGTAGAAAGTTTATCAATAGAGCATCTTAGCTTGAAAGACATAGTGTTTGTATTTCTCTTTTTGCTTATTCATTCAGAGTTATGGGAGCCTGTGCTTTTAAGTTATTCAAGGTCTAGACTGAGAAAAGGGGCTTAGAAAGCTTGTTTTCACAATTACACTAACCTATATCTTCAAATTTGGCCTGTTTCAACAGTAATGATTTTTTTTCCTCCATTGGCTAACGCTGGTATCTGGTTTGGTAAAAACCCAAGGAAAGCAAGAATAGAGCTATTGAGTGCACTCTCACTCCCCAACCGCTAGCACAGAGAAGCTAATTGAAGCTGAGCAAAATTTAACTCCATAAAATGTTTATATTATGGAAAGGTCCAAGTAGAAGTGTAAAATCAGAGTAATGTACTACTGTGTAACAACAAACTGCTTATTTTGGCTTCAGTAGACCATAAAACAAAATGGCAGGACTCTAGAGTCTAGTTTAGTGCTCAAATTTTACAAAAGAGGAAACTGAAACCAAAAGAGCTCACATGACATGCCTAATGTCATACAGTGATTTAATGTAAAAGTTGAAATTAGAACTTCAATTTGTTGTTGGCCATGTTCTAGAAAAGCAATGGAAGAAAGAAATCTGATATCAGAAGGCCTGGACTTTGGTTTCAGTTTCTCTTCTCACTCAATGTGTGGTTTGAGGTCAATCACTAGAACTGTTTATGCCTCAGTTTTCTCATACATAAAATGTAAATAATAATATTAGTCAAGACTATCTGAAATATTTGTGTGAGCATTATTTAGATAATAATGTACTAAGTTATCTGATTTAACTTAACTCATTCTAAAAAAAATTATTGTGAGCAAATTACGTGTCAGGCATGCTAGTTGTTGAGGATAAATAACCGTCTTAGGGAATTTAAAATCTAATGGAAGAGAAAGACAAACAATGTCAAAATAAACTGATAAATGCTAACATAGAGATATCCAAGGAAGAGAGCTAGTTAAGGTAACAGAAGAGTATTTTGCACAAGCAGAGTAATAAAGTTAACTCAGTTCCAGGTAAGCTATTTATAAAGGATAAATTAAAATAGGCGAGGCAAAAATTACATAGGCAGATCACTGAGGCAGAGGGAATGAATAAGTCAACAAAGCATGTCAGAATGTGGCATCTGTGAAATTCTACTGAACACAATTTGTATTACTAGGTCGTAAAAGAAGGAGTAGCAAAAGGTAAAATTACCAGCAAGTAAGAGTCAAGTAATGGATTGGGACATTACAGAACCGTTGAAGAGATTTTAGTGGGGGGATTATGTGGTTTGAGTTATGTTTCAGTTAGAATATTTTAGCTGCATTGGGAGAAATACCACCAATCTAGGGAGAAAAGATACAAATCTAAACCAGGAAAATATAGTCAGGATGGAAAGGAAATGACAGATTAGAGAAACTGTATATTCAGTAAATGTTTATTTTATTATTATTCTCATTATAGCAAATTGTTTCCTTAAGGTTGCTTTTTTTCTTTTATAAAAATTTAGTGAGAACTGGTAAGCCCAAAAGCATGGTTATTTTCTCTTATACTCATTGTTGACCTTTTCCTACTCATATGATAACAAATGAAATATTATAACAAATGAAATACTCCTTTTTTTTCTTGGCTTGAGTCAAACATAATTGCTTCCCTCATCTTTACACCAAAAAGAATGCTGAAATAAAATTAAAAAAAATAAAAATAGCAAGCCAGAAATGCAATATGCCAATATATGTGGAGAAACACAATAATATCAGATTGTTTCCAAAAAGATAATTAATTCAGCATACTATTAATGTTTATTCTGGCAATAAAATAGCATTTCACTCCTTATCATAGCTTTTATACTTTAAATTCTGTTTTAAGTGCTTAGAACAGCAAATGTCTACAATTTGCAACACTAATATTATAAAACATGAACAGGGATGCAAGGAGACATGACTGTCTTCACACTGATAGCAAGCATACTTCTGTGCAAACAGCCAAGTAAGGTTGTTCTTTCTTGTGCACATAACTCCATGAAAAATCCTCCTGCCCAAAGTAAGTTGGGGGAATGTACTTTTAGAAGGAAATGAACAAACGGGGCCCTACACATCATGGGGCATAAGATTTTATCATGATTCATGAACTACATGAATTAATTTATCTATGTATGTCATCCAAAATTTACTATTAATATAAAATATTCTTGAAAATGTACAATCATAATCCTACAAATGTTTTCAAATTGCTATATTGCGAGCCTACTATTCTGTAACACAAAGCAGGGGTAATTATTCCTTTGAAGAAAATAAAGAGTATTTAAGTTAAGAAAGTATTTTTTTGCTTAAGTATTTGACTTAACACGTGATTTAAGAATTTGATCCAGGATTAGAACCCAGTTCATTTTCCTAATATAGTTCAGCTTCTATCATATTGACTTGTTGACTCCCAAAACTTTAATAAGGACTGGTTTATCCAGTTCTTGAGAATTACCAGATGACATTTATGAATTTGTTCTGAAACTGGCAAATTGTCTAAATTCTTAGTTTTTCTATGACTTCTTCGCTTTCATTATCAACAGCTCAAAGTGAAGCCAAATAGACCTCCTGGAATAACTACTTTGCCATTGTTCCATGCATGCCTCACAGATTGGAAGACCTCAACATAGTCACATAACTGTGTTGGTGGTCATCTGTGTCAGGAACACAAAACATACTTGGATTTGTCCAGTGTTGTTATGAGCCTGGTTTTCTGAAGCTACATTTTGTTTTGTTTTTGCATCTTACGTCATTTTTGTTTTTAGTTAAAAATTACTATCCTTGATACATTTATTTTAAGTATATGTATAAAGTTTAGTTAATAATCCTTAATAATTTGCATGGCTGCTGTTGTATATATGGAGAGTGCACATAAGCAAACTATTCAGCTTTTTTCTATTTAAAAATAAAAGAAAAAGATATCTGTTTCTACCAAAAATTGCTTGATTCAGTTGCAAAGTTTCTCCAAGGCTCCAAGCCACAGCTGAATAAAAAACGTATGTTGGGATTGTATAATCCACTAACACTCTTAGACACATTGTGAGTTGGAAAACAGTAAAAAGCATGTGGCTGGTATTTTTAAATGAGGTGGCTGCATCGTTTCTACATAGAGTAACATTTTGTTTTGTTTTTCCTAGAATGTAAGAGTATGATTAACCACATTTCATGAGCAATACAATCTTATAAATGGTAAACATAACATACTTTATAAAAATAATTCATGAAATGCAATACTGAATTCCCTTATCTTGCTCTAAATTGGCATAACTTTTTCTTGATTATGTACAGAAAACTCATTTCTCTTAAATTGCATTGTTGTATAAAAATAGATCTATTAACCATTTGCTTACCTTTAACAATGTCTTGTAATGATTCTTGTGGAATTACTTTAAAAATTATAATTATTGATATATATAAGAAAAAAATTTCATAAAAAGAAACAACATAAAATTTACCTTATAGTTCACTGTTTCTCCAAACATCAGCACTGTTAATATCAATCTTGCAAAGAATCAGTCCATCCCAGAAGTAAGCATAATGTTTTAAGTTTCTCAAATTGATAACATAAAGCTACTATACTATTGAATTTGTATGTAGTCTTTGGACTGTGTCACAAAGTCCTAAGATGATTTAAATTATTTGTAAGTTGTTTACATATTTTCCCACCTTAACCAGTTAAACCATTTTGCTGCAAGTGAAAGAAAATTTTTGAGAAATGAAAAGAGAGGGGGAGAGATTTATTCGCTCAATATATTTTCTGTGGTTGCTGTAACAAACTCCCACAAACTTTGTGGTTTAAAGCAGCACAATTTATTCTTACTGTTTTTTAAATTACCACTGAGCATGCATTTGATTGGGCTAAAATCAAGGTGTCATAAGGCTGTTCCTTTCTGAGGTCTCTCAGGAAGAATCCATTTATTTCCCTTCCCCAGCTTTAGATGCCACTCACATTTCTTGGATTTGGGCCTCCATTCCTTCATCTTGCAGGAGAGCAATGCTGCAACATTCTCACCATTTTTTCATAGGTTGATTATCTTCTGATTTTCTACTTCCACCCCACTCTTCCACATTTAAGAACTCTTGCAATTACATTAGGCCTAGCAGAGAATTCAGACTAATCTCTCTGCTGTAAAGTCATCTGATTTTCTGCCTTAATTTCATCTACCACTTTAATTTCCTTTTGCCATGGAACCTAGCAAATTCACAAATTCCAGGGACTAGAACCTGGACACCTTTGGTGAGCATTATTCTGCCTACCACACTCATATTCCAAAAAATTCTAGGGAATAGAATTAGACACAGCTTCATCTAGAATATTTGTATAAATGATTTCACCAACACCATATTTCTCTCTTAATATCTTGGACATCCCTCAGCTCTGCTTCCTTTAATTCACCAAAATGAGGAATGCTGCAGAAGCTTCATCCACATTGTTTTCCATCTGTAGTGAAAAATGTGTCCATTTTGCTTAAGCAAAATAAAAATCTCAATTTAATGTCTTTGGCTTTTATTGCCTGGCCTAAGTCCTATTATTAATCTAATCACTGTTTCTGGGTTTTAAGGCTTAAGTTATGTGCCATTTTTGGCATCAAGTATTCTGTTAGCTATGGCAGAAACACACAGACTGAGAATGAATACAGTATAGAGTCTCAAGTGGGAACTGGTGGCTAGTGTCAGATGTAGGGTTAATGGATGTTGGGTGGCAAAAAAAAAAAAAAAAAAAAAAAAGGTAGGAAAGCAGGGAAACAAAAAATCATCAGCCACTCTACCAGTGTACTTCACACTCACAGCAACCAAGTAGAATCACTGTTAGGTGTCTATCTCAAGCAGGAAGACACTGCTAAAAAACTGAAAAGCCACTCTATTGCCTTTGCTAACATTTTGTATGCTCATAAAATAATTAAGCTGATTTCTTTAGAAAAATCTTTTCCAGATACCAGCGTAACCATTCTCTCGAGTCTCATGTTACTACTCCCCATCTGAACTTGCTCTAGTCAGCCTAGATTTCTAACCTTAACATATGCTACTGGCAGTCCCACTTCTATGACTTACAAAAGCTTTTCCCTCTGTTTTCTACTCTAGAGTTTCTTAACTTCTGTGAGCCTCAGTTTCCATATGTTACAAAAGGAGCACCAATCTTGGAAGAAGGAAACATTTTAGTCTTGTTGTTTTATAAGGAAATGCATTTGAAAGCAATTATTTTTGAACAATGTTTCTGGTGCTTCCTTTGAACTTGCAATGCTGTGTATTTTTTATTCTCTTCTAAATGAGTTCTTATGTTTACAGATTTTACCCACCAACGTAAAATTTATATTCCTTGAGGATGAGTGGTTAAACTCTTTGTGAGTCCCACATACATAGAAGTGTAACTTGCTAATTACAAGCCATTGTAGTTTACCCGGAAATAATTAATAAAAGTTGTAGTAATATACAGAACATGCATAGTATAAAATAATCACTAATATGTAAGCCTCAAATTTTTTAGTGAGTTTATCTTGGAAGATATTAAATTAAAACCTATAAAATATGTCTGACTGTGAGACGTCTAACTCACTCTGCTGTTACAAATATAATACACTAAGCCACAAGAGCATATAAGTTTTTTTCTTTTTTACTAAGTGTTGTTTTAATCTTAAATATTTGAGATAATGACTGTCTGTTACCTTGAGACTAATGGCTGTCTACTGAATATAGTAAGATAAATGTGCATGTGGAGTTATCTTTACCTCTTTTCCTGCCATACATGTAAGATATATTGTACATTTGGCCTGGGGCATTTATCAAAAAAAAGGTAAAATTTAAGACATAATCAGTTTTAGATTTTGACTCGACTCATTGGTGAAAACTGGGACATGACTGCATTTTTGTAATAAATCAATTAGAAGGAAACTGATAATGCTATTTTATATATCTCAGTACTATTCACTTAAAAGTTGTAAAGAAAAAAAAGTGCTTTGCAATAAGAATTTAAAAAACCCTCGAAATCCCCCTGAGTTAGGTAAATATTATTTCAATGATTTAAACATCTGTAATCCAATGGCTATGACAGTTTAGTAACTTACTCAAGACTACAGATTAAATTAAAGACAGGGCCAAACTTGAGCTTAGCAGGTAGGCAGCCAGATTTCCACTGTGTTGTTTGTTGTCTCTTACAAAGCAAGATCCATGTTTTAAAAATGAAAGAGATATGCAGTTTTAATTTAAATCAAATTTATGACAGTCTTGATTGTCCAAGCTTTTAAAGTGCTCTTCCTTATTTTGGATTTGTTCCACAGGTTTCTAAAATGCCAAGTTACTCTACTCCTTGTTGGCTGCCATTTGTCTTTTCTGATTTCCTGCTAACCTCTATGGATTCTTGAAAGCATGCCTATCCCTTCCCTTGTGTCCAATGCAGATTCTTCTAGTGCAAAGGAAATTACATCAAATAGGGAGGAATTCTTTCTATTTTGAATGAGGACTGTTGGGAGTTTAAATTGAGGAGTTGGCAGAAAGTCTTCTACACAATATACATCTTCTTCCTTCTTATAGACATGCTAATAAATATGTTTTTCTTTTATTTTAAATTTCCCTGCTGTGGTGTCCTCTTCATCATCTGTGTTCTTGGGATGAACTTTTCACTACTGACGTGATGTACAGAGGTGTGTGTAGTACAGATGGAGTTAAAGGAATTCAAAACTATGCATGTTTTTAAGAATAAAGTGAGAGGATTATATATAAATACACACAAGTATAACCAAAGTTCTAACAGGAAATTATTAGAAGTTTACAAAAGGAAATCAAAGGGAGAAATACCTGTCTAATCAGAAGTACAAAACTCAGTGAAAATTAAACATTTTAAATCATTACAAAGAAAATGATAGACGTATAGCCATGCTACTATTGTATAATTGAATTCACATCATCTAAAACTGTCTGTTCTTTTCTACTCTGAGCAATTTCTTATCAGAAATCTAATTTATGGTAAACAAGAGTGGCATCTTCATTTACTGCTCTCTTGCCATTTTAGTCGGGTTAACAATATGTTTGTTGCAATTCCTCCTGGCTTTGCTGCTAAATAGACAGGAATTCTCATCAGCAATTACTCAGAAAAAGAAAGAAGCCAGAAATAAGAGATGGGTCATAATTGGTTTAATTTGACACCATGGGTGACCTTCACGGCCAGTGGCAGATTATAAAACTAGTGTTTAAAGGAATGTGGCTTATTTAGATGTGTCCTGGGCCAGCATCAATACTTATCAGGGGGTTATAATTTCACAGATAAAAATTTAAAGCTGTCATTTTTATAAAACAGCAAGTAAATAGATTACATATGTGGCAGTATCATTGTTTAAGCTACCATTGTAGCTAATTTGTTTGGAGCTAAAGCCAAACATTACTAAACACAAAAAGTACAATACTCCGTATATTATTTGTCTACTGGTATATAACAAATTACAATGAATGTAGCAGCTTAAAACAGTACTCATTTATTATTTTACAGTTCTATAGCTCAGAATTCAGGTTTGCTATAACAAGGTTCTCTACTCAGGATCTCTCAAAACTGAGATCCAAGTGTCAGCCAGTCTGCATTCTCACTTGTGGCTCAGATTCACTTCCAAGCACATTCAAATTGTTGGCAGAATTCACTTCCCTTTGGCTGTAGGACTGAGGTCCTCAGCTACTAGAGAATGTCCATCATCCTCTGACACATGACAATCTCAACATTATGGCCTGTTGCTTTCTCAAAGCTAGTAGGTGAATGTTTCTGGCTTCAAATTGCTGACTTCTTTTAAGAGCAAACATGATTTGGTTAGACTTACCCAGAATAATCTCCTTTTTCAATAACTCAGTGTCAACTGATTAAGAATGTTATATCTTCAAAACAACGATTGCCATATAACAGGACATAATCATGAGAGTGATAGCTCATCATTTTCATAGATTTTTGCTTATATTCAATGAAGGAGATTACATACAATATGTAAGTCAAGGGGCAGTAATCTTGGGTACCATCTTAGAATTCTGCCTACTGTCTCATATATAGGAGATACGGAGGTATGTGGGTTGGCCTTAAGTAGAGTGGTGGGAGGAGGGAAGGGTGCAGAGACTGGGAAAGTATTGACTTCCATTCCAAAAGGGAAACTAGGATACAATCAGTCACCCAAATTGAAGCCATATTATATGAGCTCTGCAAAAGCAGCAGAAATGAAACTCAAATGGCAAGTGAATATTTAGGGTTTATCCTAACAAGACACATGCTAATATAAGATAATCTTGGATTATCTGGTTGCACCCTCCTAAGTCTAATTACAAGTGTCTCTATAAAACAGAAGAGAAGGTCATGTGAAGACACTGTCAGATACTCAAGTTAGGCAGTGACAAGCTACGAAGTACCTAGAACCACTAGAAACGAGAGGAGACAAGGACAGATTCTCTTTAGAGCCTTCAGAGAGAGAATGGCCTTTCTCAAGCCTTGATTTTAGACTTCTGCCTTCCATAACTGTGAAAGAATTTGTCGTTGTTTTTATTTTGTCTACTAAGTTAATGGTAATTATTTACAGCAGCCCTAGGAAACTAACACACATTCCTTGGGGCCACGTGACTTGTGTTGACCAGTAAAATATGAGCATCAGCGAAGCTAGTCACTTTCAGGTGAAATCATTTAATTGTCAGTACAGGGCCCTGTAGCAAGCACTGAGACAGTGATTGTGAACACATGAATCAAGATGATGCTTCTATCAGCCTGTGTCTCTGACTGACTTAATAAAAAATTCACTCCTGCTATCTACTCAGGGTATGTATTCCAAGCCATCAATAAATAAACTTTTGTGGTTTTAAGCTACTGAAATGTTTACCCAGCCAGTAACTGCAACATACCTTAGTTCATCCTCAAGATTAAAGCAGGCAAAAGATATTTGGAAATTAATAATTTTATATTGATATTAAAATGAAAGATATTACTAATGCCCTCATAATAAATTTATTCCAAGTTCAATTTTGGCTCAACAGAGGTCCAAAAATTTAAAATGAAGGATCTTAGGACTTGGCACTAAAAACACGTGTGTCAAATTTAATTATTCTTATTTTCTTTGGGCAAGTTCCCTGAGTCTCAATCCTATCCTTTGCAATATATAAGTAGTAATGCTAGTTCTTTCTGCACTAGGTTTTGTGAGGCTCCAATCAGATAATTGATGGCAAAGACTTTGTAAACTATAAAGAATTTCATACATATAAGTTACTTCCATTCCACATCTGTGATTCCAGGGAGCTACCTACATCATCATATTTTGGGGCAAGTATCTTATAAAGTGGACAAAGTCTCAACCTTCACAAAGTGAATCATACCTGATATTTCCGTGTAGTCATGAGTCCCAGTGACATACATCAGGAAAAGACTAAACCCAGAATAACAGAAATACAATATACAGACACATCTGCTAAAGGGGTCTGTTTGCAATGGTTCCTCATCTTCAAAATAAAGGAAGAGCTTTTTTTGCCTTAGAGAACTTGAGCTATTTCTGGAATACAACTGAAGAATGCCTCAAAAATAAAAGACATTAACCACATACAGATATACTGGGCTATGATATTTGAAGAGGCTCAAAACCTGTACAAGTACCCAAGAAGATTATATTGGGCCCTGAGAAATCCTTAATCATTAATTGATTTAGAAGTTTAGGCTGAATATATAGTGCATAATAGAAACAAGTGGTGATTATGAGAGGAAATAAAATGAACTTGGACAATAAAGTTGGAACAACAAGAAATGGTGGAAACAATATTGGTTAATATTGGGTTATGCTATATTTGATAAGAAATAGGAGCAGTTTGTATGATTATAGTAGTTTCTATGATAATTTAGTGTTCTTTGTTTCTCTCTCCAGTCAATTAATTCTGAGAAATTTAATTCAGAGATAATATAATGATTCAATTATGCCATAAACACAAGTTCATTTTATCTTGCCACTTCACCATCTTCTTCATGGCCGCCGTTTAAAAAGTCATTTCATGTCCTAACATGGCTGATGGAAATTGAGTCATTACATTTGTGTTCCAGCAACAAAAATCAAAAAGGGTGAAGAAAGCCTACCATCTTCTTTTTGACAAGACTTCCTAGGACTACTCCTAGGCACTTCCACTTACTTATCATTGGATGGGAGTAGTCATATAGCCATTTATAGTCACATAGCCCCAGAGAGGCCAACCAAGACCAACCTTTCGCTGCAAGTCTTGTCATTTTGAGTATATTTATTTCTTAGTAGGGAGAGAATGCATGTTATGGTGGGTAAAAGAGCAGTGTCTAATAAAGGAAATAAAGAGCAAACTAAAAATGTAGAAGGATAGAAAACTAATAAAGAAAAAATATTCAGTAGATACTCATTTAGAAATTCATTTATTTAATATATATTTATTGGAAATACTAATATGAGACATCTGCTAGGTCCCAAGGCTACTGTGGTGAATAAGAGAACACATTTGCCCTCAAGCAAATTGTAAGTTATTGAAGGAATTTAATTACAAAGAAAATATAGATATGATGAATGGTGAGTGTGAGGCAGGAAATGCTAAACCACAGATAACCTCTTTCAACATCTTCAAAATAGATGTCTGGTTTATCTTGATCAGAAAATAGTCTTGAACCAGGGCAACAGAATTGTGTCAGTGAGACTCAGGGCCAGGGGATGAACATCAATGTTTTAAGGAAAGTCAGAATAATGGGGCTTCAAATCTGAACACATGTGGCGATAGACAAAAAAATAGAAGAAGAAATAATGGTAAATCTAAGATTGTATTCCTTCTAAGTAATTTTAAAAATACTATTTTAGTTTTAATATAAGCAAGCATATAAGGAAAAGAATAAAGTTGAGAAAATAATGAGATGACACTGAGTTTGGGTTCATGACTTGGCCCTACTGGAAGCCTTCTTTAATTTTGATTGACAAAACTCCTTATGTTTTACTGTGTTTTTTCAGCACTATAACATGCTTTGAACACAGCATTTATCACATTGTGTGTGAAATAATGTGTGCATAATCAATGGTGTGCTAGTGCCAACTTTTCCAAGTTTGCGAAAGCTAAATACGCACATTTCCTTCCCAACCCCTACTTCAATGATTTCAGTTTGGTAACCTAAAACCTGTCGTGGTGGGAGCATTTACACCAAAGAAATTGGCAAATGCTTCAAATCTGGCTCTCTCTTTTCCCTGAAGAGCTGATTGTTAAATACCTGTCAGCATATCCCTATGCTTAACTTGTTCCTTCTTAGAGTATAAGCTTTTTAAGAACATAACTTACGCCTTATCCATACATGTACCCTCTTTGATGTGTGAGTGTGGCAATGGATGGGGGTTTCACTTAATTTTCTAAAAACAAAATGTGTGTTGAATTAACAATCAAAGAAGGATGTTCAACATAAGGTTGAACATGTGGTTTGGAGTTTACTTTTGAGAGCATAACATGAGCTATATATGGACTTGGTCACAGTTAGCTTTGAGAAAAGAAAATAACACATATGTGTAATGTGTCTTAAAGGTTGTACAGCTATTACATTTAAATGTCAAAATTCAGGAGAAAAAAGCTTTTTAGCATGGAATTTATTTCTATTATAATACTCTTAGACTCAACGACTATGTGGTTTATGGAATCATCTGGAGAGCATGACAAATGAGCTTTAACTTAGGTCCATTTGAAAAAAAGTAACATCATATTATATAGATAAACATAATAGTAAGGTAGAAGTTTACCTCTGCTTCTCCCTTCAGGATCACAGTCTTCTCAGTATTCTGTGAAACCTGATCATATGAAATAATATAAGTCCTTTAAATGCAAAACTCAGAATACATATCGATTTCTACAGAGAAATCATTTTAAGTGGATAAAGCTATGTTTACTTTAAATAAAGGAGTAGACATCTAAAGGTGGGGTATCAAATTAGTGAGCTAGGTAAAAGGATAATAAGAGCATAGGACTTCATTGATTCTAAACCAGACTACAGGTAGATGGTCACTTGGTCACTTTTTACATCATTTCATAAGATTGGATATTTCTGGACATACTAGAAAATTCAAGGTTCTAAATCATACTTGTTCCTCGATACAATTGAATTCCTTTACCCTAAAACAGCTCAATAACACAAAGAATAATTATATTGGCCAAATAAAAATTGAGTGTATTCAATAAAACAAAACATTTTTACTGTACTTTGTATTTATTTAAATGATAGATTTATTATTCTACAGGCATAAAAGTGAAATCATATTAGTTATAAATTTAACTGTTCATCTTTATTGAAAAGCAAATATGATATCCCTGACTGTCCCAGAAAATAAAAAACATATGGTTACTATAAATATGATTAAGTCTTACATTGTGCTTTTCAGTGCTTCATAGTGAAACAAATCAGGTTTCTCATCCTTCTAACATCATTTGTGTCTCCAAAATCCATGTAAGTGGATACACATTAGGGGACATCATTCAGTATTTAACTGACAGTCTTTTCAAAAATGGGTTAATATGTCTTTTTTAGAAACTGCTTTGTCTTCTAATTATATGTTTTTAAAATGTCCCTGTTGTTTTTATTAGTTATTAAATCACTAGAATCTATTTGGAAATAATTTCTTGTATTTGCATTAAGTAATAGCATAGGAATCATCATCATAGACATATTTTCAATGTTTTTTCTCCCTAATTTAAATCTATATGCATGACTTTTTTGAAATGTCTGCATTACTTTTCATTTAAGGCCTTTACTGATTGTATATACTATCATATGACTACATATTTTAATTGTTCAATTTTGTGTTTTTAAATAGCTGCAGGTCTTCATGTGTGTTTTTGTCATATAGAGCCCTTTATAATTAAATGTAAGATAGTAATTAGATTTATTACAAAATAACAAAATGGTTTTCTGTTTTTGGAAACTTACAGTTTACCAATTTCTAAGTCAACCAGTTTGGAGGACAACTTTAACAATGACGTCTAATATTTCACAATATTCAGTGATCTATTTATAATCTACTTACCAGCTTGTCTCACTGAATTTATCTTAAAGATGAAGATATTCCAGTAAGTGCCTCGTAATGCTGTTGTAAGGATTGAAAGAGATAATGAATATAGTTGGGATATGATACACCCTCCACATTAATGGCAGCTGTAAATAAGAATGACATATATTTTTAACTTTAAAAATTTGTAAACTAAAAGTCATAAAAATGATTTAAAAACTGTTACAAATTACTTAGTCAATGTATTTATAAAAACCTGACCATATATTTCACTAGTATTGGTTGTTTTTGTCTTAAAAATGTTGATTTAATTAAAGTACAAAACTCTGTATAAAACCCTCCATTGTTGCCATAAGTATTTGCTTGAATCTAGGTGTTAACATCAATGCATTTCTGTAATGATTAACAGAAAGAGTCATTAAAATCCAAAGCTGGTTAATTGGGCTTTTGAAACAACTAGTCTTTTGAAAAATCAGGATTTAGGACTTTTTGTGGGCTGATATATACACAGATACCAGCAGGTGGCAGTATGTATATGAAAGTGTGTCGTAAATAATGCAACTTGCAGGTTACTATTTCTAACCAAGAGATGTGCATCCACTTAAAAACACTATTTACAGGGGAAGTCATGAGTTTCTAACTGTTTTGAAATTCCTTACTATTATTTTACTATGTCACTTCGAGGAAGAGTGTATGGTTGTCATTTGTGAAATTCATGAAATGTTAAATCTAGCCAACGTCCAGCTTTCCAGGGAGGTGAGAGTTACTGGCTGACCTTTGCCTGACTCTTCTCTGTCACTTATGATAATGGAGCCTGTTTATGAGATTTCCTGGGACACACTCTCATAAATGATTATTTGTTGAGGAGTTCTTCAGTCTGCACATACGCAGGCAGTGCTTTGTTGAAAACATGTAAATAGGGATAAAAATAAAAGCAAAGAAAATTCTAATGTAGATTATTAAGGATTGCTAAATGATAAAATCGTATTTTTTTTTTCCAGCCGACTGGGAAAAAGTATAATTTTGTAAAATTTAATATGGATGTATATATGTAACTCCACATTTTTCTTTTTTATCTTTCCACTCTTGTCTTTAAAACTTAAGTATGAAGGTAGAGATCACTTATCATAGTAATATGCCCTCCCAGGTTCCCCTGGTCACGACTATGACTTTTGCAGAAGATGTGTCAGATGGATGGTGATAGAGATTTCTAGACCAGGCAGGGTTGGTAACTAGTAGTTACTGAAAAACTAGAGCAGTGGTGTGGAGAAGATAAGAAGTACTTGAGGGAGCAATGGCAATGGAGGAGGTCCTTGCTATTTATAGTGGATTTATGAAAGTTTCTTCTTCCATTTTTCTCCTTAGAAAAAAATATTTATCTGCATGTTTTTATACTATATATTGCATATTTTGTTTAAAATATGAATATGGCATGTGTACATACATCTAAATAGGTAAGCAGAGAGTAAAAAGGAAAGTGGCATTAAAAATGTATCATTATCCATGAAAATTTATTTTGCAGTTTAGAGTCATAAATATTTTGTGAGTTCTTAACCTCAGTGAAAATCTGAGATACAAAGAGTTTTGAAAAAACATGTAACTTACCTGTTTATCTAGCCTATGGCATTTTCTGGAAGGCCATATGGTAGCTCTGTTTCTAGGTTTTTGAGGAACTACCACACTGCTCTCCACTGTGACTGTACTATTTCACTTTCCCACCAACAATGTATGAGAGTTCACTTTCCTCTGCATCCTTGCCAGCATTTATTTTTTGTCTTTTTGATAATAGCCATTCTAAATGAAATGAGATGACACCTTATTGTGTTTTTGAAATGCATTTCTCTGATGATTCATGATGTTGAGTATTTTTCTAAATATTTGTTGGCCATTTGTATGTCTTCTTTTGAGAAATGTCTGTTTAGATCATTGGCCCATTTTTTTTAATTTAACTGTTATTTTAAGTTCAGGAGTACATGTGCAGGTTTGTTATATTGGTAAACTTGTGCCATGAGAGTTTTTTTTTTTAATACAGATTATTTTGTCACCCAGGTGTTAAGCCTAGAATTCATTATCTGTTTTTTCTGATCCTCTCCCTCCTCCCATCCTCCACTCTCCAGTGGGCCCCAGTGTGTGTTGTTCCCCTCTATGTGTCCATGTGTTCTCATCATTTAGCTCCCACTTGCAAATGAGAACATGCAATATTTGGCTTTCTGTTTCAGTGTTAGTTTGCTAAGGATAAGGGCCCCCAGCTTCATCCATATTCCTGCAAAAGACATGATCTTGTCTTTTTATGGCTGCATAATATTCCATGGTATATATGTACCATATTTTCTTTATCCAGTCTGATATTGATGAACATTTAGGTTGATTCCATGGTCTTAGATATTGTGAATAGTGCTACAATGAACATATCCTTCCATGTGTCTTTATGATAGAATGATTTATATTTTGGGGGCATATATTCTGTTATGGGATTGCTGAGTTGAATGGTATTTCTGTTTTTAAGTCTGAGTAATCACCACACTGTCTTCCACAATGGTTCAACTAATTTATACTCTGACCAACAGTGTGTAAGCATTCCCTTTTCTCCACAACCTTGCCAGCATCTGTTATTTTTTTACTTTTTAATAATAGCCATTCTGACTAGTGTGAGATGGTATCCCATTGGGGTTTTGATATGCATTTCTCTAATGATCAGTAATGCTGACCTTTTTTTAATATGATTGTTGGATACATGTATGTCTTCTTAGAAAGTATCTGTTTATATCCTTTGCCCAGTTTTAAATGGTGTTATTTGTTTTTCTCTTGTAAATTTTTTAAGTTCCTTATAGATGGTGGATATTAGACCTTTATCAGATGCGTAGTTTCCAAAATTTTTCTCCCATTCATAAGTTCCCTGTTGACTCTGTTGATAGTTTCCTTCGTTGTGCAGAAGCTATTTAGATCCCATTTATTGATTTTTGCTTTTGTGGCAAATGCTTTTGGTGTCTTCGTCATTAAATCTTTGCTCATTCCTATATCCAAAATGGTATTGCCTAAGTTGTCTTCCAGGTTTCTTGTTGTTTTGTTTTTCACATTTAAGTCATTAATACATTTTGAGTTAATTTTTGTATATGGGGTAAGGAAGAGGTCCAGTTTGAATCACCTGCATATGGCTAGCCAGTTTTCCCAGTACTATTTATTGAATAGAAAGTCCTTTCTCCATTGTTTGTTTTACGACCTCAAAGACCAGATAGTCTTAGGTGTTCAGCATTATTTCTGGGTTCTCTGTTGTATTCCATTGCTCTATGTGTCTGTTTTTGTACCAGTACCATGCTGTTTTTGTTACTGTAGCCATGTAATATAGTTTGAAGTTAGGTAGCATGATGACTTCAGCTTTGTTCTTTTTGCTTACTCTTGCCTTGACTATTTGGACTCTCTTTTGACTAAATTTTCAACTAGTTTTTTTTCTAATTCTGTGAAGAATGTCAATGGTATTATTAATAGAAATAGCATTGAATTTATAAATTGCTTTGGACCATGTGGCCATTATAAAGATATTGATTCTTCCTATCCATGAGCATCGAATGATTTTTTTTGTTGTTGTTCATGTCATCCCTGATGTCTTTGAGCAGTGGTTTATTGCTCTTTTTGTAGAGATCTTTCACTTCCTTGTTTAGCTGTATTGCTAGATGTGTGTGTGTGTGTGTGTGTGTATGGTAATTGTGGTTTGGCTTTCAGCTTGACTGGTGTTATATAGGAATGTTAGTGAGTTTTTACACATTAATTTTGTATTCTAAGTCTTCAATGAAGTTGTTTAAGGAGATTTTGGGCTGAGACTATGGCATTTTCTAGATACAGGATCATGTCTTCTGCAAACAGAGATAGTATGACTTCCTCTCTTTCTATTTTGATGTCCTTTCTTTCTTTTTTCTTATCTGAATGGTCTGGCCATGGCTGCAATACCACATTGAATAGGAGTGGTGAGAGTATCCTACTCTTGAGCCAGTTTTTAAGAGGAATGCTTCCCGCTTTTAGCCATTCAGTATGTCACTGTCCGTGAATTTGTTATAGATGGGATACCGAGCTTATTGAGAGGTTTTAACATAAAGAGATGTTGAATTTTATTGAAGACCTTTTCTGTATCTATTGAAATTATTATTTTTTTTTGGTTAGCTCTCTTTATGTGATGAATTACATTTATTGATTTGCATATGTTAAACCAAACTTGTCTCCCAGAGAAAAAGCCTACTTTATCATGGTGGATAAGCTTTTTGATGTGCTTCTAGATTTGATTTGCAAGTATTTATTTATTTATTTATTTTGAGGATTTTTGCATCAATGTTCATCAAGGATATTGGCCTCAAGTTCTCTCTCTCTCTCTCTCTCTCTCTCTCTCTCTCTCTCTCTCTCTCTCTCTCTCTTTCTTTCTTTTTTTCTTTCTTTTTGCTGTTATCATGTCTCTGCCAGTTTTGGGATCAGGATGATGTTGGCTTTATAGAATGAGTTAGGAGAAGACCTTCCTTTTCAATTTTTTGAAATAATTTCAGCAGGAATGGTACCAGCTATCCTTTGTACAATTCAAAAAAAAAAATCAATGAATCCAGGAACTATTTAAAAAAATAATAATAAAATAGGCCACTAGCTAGACTAATAAGAAAAGAGAGAAGATTGAAATAAACACAATGAGAAATGACAAGTGAGACATTACCACTAACCCCACAGAATACAAACAACAATCAGAGAATATTATGAACCCTTCAAACCATATAAACTAGAAAATCTCAAAGAAGTAGATAAATTCCTGGACACATGTACCCTTCCATACTGAACCAGGAAGAAATAGAATTCCTGAACAGACCAATAATGAGCTCTCTAATTGAGTCAGTAATAAATAGCCTACCAACTAAAAAATAATGTCAGAACCATTGTTTATAAATTGGATTGTTTGTCTTTTTGCTGTTGAGATGTTTGGGTTCCTTGTATATTCTATATATCAATCTCCAGTCAAATGAGTAGTTTGCAAATATTTTCTCTAATTCTGTAGGTTGTCTTTTTACTATTTTGTGTGTGTGTGTGTGTGTGTGTGTGTGTGTGTGTGTGCTGTGCATATGCTTTGTCATTTGATAAAATTCCATTTGCTTATTTTTGCATTTGCATTTGAGGTCTTATCAACTTAGGTGTTCAACAGCAGATGAGTGAATAAAGAAAATGTGACACACACACACACACACACACACACACACACACACACACAATGGGATGCTATTCAGCCATGTAAGAGAATCCTGTCATTTTCAGCCACGTGAATGAAACTGGAGGACTTTATGTCCTCCAACAAACCAAGAAAAGATAGTTAAACATTGCATGTTTTCATTTATGTGTGGAAGCTAAACAAGCTTGATCTCATAGAAGCAAAAAGTAGAACAGAGGATACTAGAGGCTGGGTAATAATAGGAGGAATGAAGGAACAGAGAAAGATTTGTTAAAGGATACAGAATTATGAGTTAGATAGTGATAATAAATTCTAGTGTTCTATACCACTGTAGGATGACTATAGTTAGCTATATTACATAATTTCAGTAGCTAGAAGGAAGATATTCAATATTCTAAACACAAACAATAGATGCTCAACATGACGGATATGCTAACTACCATGATCTGATCACTTTACATTATATATATTGAAATCTCACTATGTACTCCATGTACAATTAGTAGCTCACAGGCCATCTCTGTCTCTACTCTACTCAATGGGGCCTTAGCTCAACTCTACATAAATCTGTGAAACTGGAGAAGTACTAGTTATTCCATTCTATGAGCTTTCCATACTTCTCTTTCATATTTCTCCTGCCTGCTATGTCAGTAAATTCCATGTTTATTTTTAGAAGCTAATTTGGAACGTAAATGACTCTAAGCATTATATCACTAGGTAAATCCATATTAAAATATAAAAGCTCCCACCAAAGCAAAGGTCTAGAATGGTTTTCCAATTTACATTGAGTAAATGGGGAAGATACCAGTAAAGACAAATAATTTTTGTCAATAGACCCTGAAGTCACACCAAAGGTGGCAGAATATGCTACATAATAAGCCTAAATCAGATATAGTGTGATTTACACCAACATAAGCATCTTTTGTCTTTCTCATACAATGGGCTTAGGGAGATAAGCTACATGGACAAAAAATAAGCCCAGAATCATTATATATATATATATGATACAAAATATAATATTGCAAATTTCTTAGCTATATATTGCAAACATTATCAATTTGCAGTGAAATAAACAACTAACTGGAATAGATGATCATGATCCTTGTCCCCATGCCTCCTTTTTCCATCTGATACCTGAGCTGCTTAGGCAATGAGAAAAGGAGAAGATAATAAGGATGGCCTTATTTCAAATTCTGGGGTCCACTTTGGCAAAACAAGACTATGATTTCTAAGAGATACCATACATATCAGAGCTTAGTGGCTCTCATTTATGCATCTGCTGATGTGTTTTTGGGAATCTGGATTCTATCTTCAAAGAGCTTTTGTTTACTAAAATGTTTTTGAATAATGACTTTGCCAGCTATGCTTGGCAGAATGGACTGAAACAGGGAAGACATTAGGCAGGCCAGTTCAAAAAGTGCTGCACTATTATAGGATCATATGCTGAAACAGAAGAATATGTTGGAGAAACAACTCAATAATTGTAGGTGCTTAAATTTTGCATCTTTCTCAAAATGCATGTCTATCCTTAAAATTACTTAACTCTTAACTTGAATTCATTTACTTCCAGACATTTACCCTGAATACAAAATCCTATATGCATCAGCTAAAAGAGATTTGAGGAGTGTTTTGGGCCATTTGACCCTCTGCTCCTGAAACTAAATGTCATTTTATAGTTTTTTCCTGTCTGAGTGTTTATAAATTTCAGACATAAGAGTTAAATAGAAACAAATTTACTTCCCTAACAGCTTTGGGCAACTGAATAAAGCATGATATGCCTAGAGAACATTCAGGGTCTTTAAAGTCAGACAAAGAGATCTCCTTTTGAACTTAGCAACTAAGTTACTTCTCAGAGCCTTAATTACTTTATTTGGCAATTTGGAGTTAGGGTAGGTTGATATGGGAACTGTGATAATTAAGTTAAATTACCCATGTAAAATCCTTGGCACACATTGAGTATGCTATAAATGGTAGATAACATTGCTATTATCTACCATTTTAAACATTTAAATTTAAAACATTAATATTCATGTTTAAAATTTAAAATGTTAATATTTTTTGTGTTTTAAATTTTTAATTCTTATGGATATCAAAATTGCATTGTGTTTTTCCATGTATTTTATACTTGATTGTGGCATTCAAATTCAAACATATTTTACATGAGATAATTTTGAATAATTCTCCTGGAAAAATGAAGTTTGCTAATAGTTTTCTTATAATGTTTCTATTACAAAAATGTGTATATATTCTAGCACATTTAGTTGTCATTTATGCAGTTTATAAGTTTCCCAAGATTAACGACATAATTTGACTGTATAATTGCTTTGACCTGAAAGAGCAGTATTTAAAATATCAAATTTTCCTTTTATAGTTAAGCCACTTTTGTGGGTGTGATTTAGTGAGAGTAGTTGGCCTATACATAGTTCCACAGTTATAACCAATACCACAGATTGAATACTATCTGGTTATGTGTGTTTACTGCCTCTGGTGTTTCAGCTAAGTACAATGGTTTTAATCAATATACAACACAGCAAGACTAGACTTGGCAAATGGGTGAGCAAATCTTGATCACTGATATAAAAGAAATAAAAAGAAGGCTAATCATTCTTATATTAATATTAGGAAACTTTTTTTGTCTTAATTTGTGTTGCTGTATCAGAATACCAAGACTGGGTAAATTATAGTCAATGGAAATGTAATAGCTCACAGACCTGAAGGCTGGAAAGTCCAACATGAAGGTGGTGACATCTGACAGGGGCCTTCTTGCTGTGTCATTATGTGGCTGAAGGGAAAAATGGGAGCCAAACTCATTCTTTCATAACAGCATTAATTCCACCCATAATACTGGGTGGCCTAATCACCTCTTAAAAGTCCCATATCTTAATAAATTTACAATTGCAATTAAATTTCAACATGAGTTTTGATGGGGCAAACATTCAAACTCTGGAAATTTTCTACTAAGATGGTGTGGTAATATCACTGATGGGAGTACAGATTTAGAAAACTTGTGTAAGCTACTTTTAATAGAAAACAACATTAAAAATAGATTTTCAAAAGCCATTTTAGAAAATCCTAGTAATTAATCTATTATTGTGTTTGAGATGACAACAATAATCGGTTCACAGGCTCATGGCAGTTAATATTGGTCAATTTTAATTCAAGTCTATGTACATAAGCCTGTCATTTATTAGGAAAAGCAGAAAGAATGTTATTTCAATCCTCAAGAACCCAATGTAAATAATCAGTGCAATTCTATTTATTAGTCATCAACACTTGTACTGTCTTGGCCACCTTTGCAATAAATTTGAATATTGAATTATCTGTTTAAAATTAATTACATGTATGTATGATATATTGGGGATCAAATATTCATCATTCTGTTCTCAGGAATTAAAGACACAGGCATAAAATTGACCAGCTGCAAAGTAACATGTCAAATTTTGTTGTACTGGGTGAGAATTGTAGTCCATGAATCTAGAGGCTTATTGTATAAATAATTAAGGAATAAGCCAATATCAGCAATGTCAAAAGTATTTCGTCCATTTGGTTTAGAAGTTCAGAACCTATGTGAGGAGGTAAAGTCAAAGAGATATGTAATGGGATCGCAGCACTAAAAACAATAGCTTACACTTAAATAGCACTAAATGAACTATTTTTTCGTTCACCTGAATTATGATTTTTTGGATGTACTTTTACAAAGGACAATTGTGTACCACAGATTAATTTCTTCAGGTAATTCATTTAACATATATTTATTTATATTGACACACACACATACACACTCCTTACAGTATAGTAGATGAGAGAAGAGAAATGAATTAAAATTTCCTAAGGAAGTAAGTAAAAAAAAAAAAGTAAGTACAACTGATAGGCTAAGAAAAATGGAACTTTATGATGTGCTTTATTGTAACCATAAAAAGCAGAAAAATGTGTAAGACAATAATAGAAGCCAAAGACAAAGGCAAAACATAGAAAACAGTAACAAATATGATAAATATGAATCCGACAACATGATTAATTACTGTGATTTAGATACACCAAATAAAAGACAGATACTGTGAGTGAATAAAAAAAGAGACCCAACTATGAATTGCATACAAGATATCCACTTTAAATGTAAAGAAACAAGTTGATTTAAAGTAAATAGATGAAGAAAAATGTATTATGCTAACACTAACCAAAACAAAATAGGAGTAGCTATGTTAATTTCTGACAAAGCAGATTTCAGAGCAATGAAAGTTATCAGGCTTAAATAGGAGGCAACATATAATAATAATAATGGGGTCAGTTCTCCAAGAAGACATAGAAATCTTTAGAGTGTACATGCTTACCAACAGAGCATCAATATTTGTGAAGCAAAAACTACAGTGAGAAATTGATAAAGCCACTGTTATAATTGCAGACCTTTTAATCAGAAAGGGACATATCCAGCTAGCAAAAAATCAGTGAGGATTTAGCTGAACCCAGCAACATCATCCATCAACTGGATATAACAGACATCTATAGATAGTTTTATCCAACAACAACAGAATACACATTTCAAAAGAAACCTGAATAAAGATGAAAAATACCATTTGTCAAAAATATGAGGGATGCAGTAAAAATAGTACTTAGAGGAAAATTTATAGCATTGAGTACATATATTAGAAAAGAAGAAATATCCAAAATAAATCACCACAACTTTATCTTTGAAAAGTAGAAAAGAAGAAAATTAAATCCAAAGTAAGCAGAAGAAACAAAATAATAAAAATTAGAGCAGAAATCAATTAAAAACATAAAATAAAGAAAACCAAAACTAGTTATTTGAAAAGATTAATACAATCAGTAAGTCTCTATAACTAGGGTAAGAAAAGCATAGCTATAACACTCATATCAGAAATGAAAGAGGAGACATCATTGTAGATCTCGTGGATATTAACAAGATTTTAAAGGAATACTATGAACAACTTGATTCCCACAAATTTGATGTTTTAGGAAATGAAAAAATTCATTGAAATACATAATCTTCCAAAAGTTACACAAGAAAAAACATACAATCTTAAGTGGCCTATATTTATTATATAATTATGAATCAATAATTAAATGTCTAAAGCAGCAAGAACGGGAACAGATGCATTCACTAATAATTTCTACCAAACATCCAATAAAGAAATTATACCAATTCTCTATATGTTCCTTCACAAGGTAGAAGTAGAAGTAATACTTTCTAAATCATTATGTGAGGCTAGCATTGCCCAACTATCAAAACCAGGCAGATATCACAAGAAAAGGAAACAATAGACTAATATCTCAAATAAAAATAAATGCAAAATCCTCAACAAAATATCACCAAACAAATCCAACAGTGTATAAAAATTATACACAATAGCCAAGTGGAATTTATCTTAGATATCAAGAGAGATATAACACTTTGAAATCAATTGATATAATTAATCACATAACAAGCTAAGGAAGAAAAGTCACATGATTGTATCAAAAGCATTTGACATAATCTAACACCTATAGAATGTACAACACCAAGAAAGAATCCTAATGTAAACTATGGACATTGATTTATAATGACATATCAATATAAGTTCATCAGTTGTTAACAAATGTTCCAGTCTGATGGAGAAAATTAATAATGGAAGAATCTATGTATGTTTGGGGACAGGAGGTGTATAAAAAATCTCTATAATTTCTGCTTGATTTTGCTGTGAACTTAAAAATGTAATGAAAATAACATCTGTGTTTTAAAAAGTAGTTCTAGAAAAAGACAAAATTAGCTACTTTCAGTGAGATTCAGAAAAAATAGATTAAATTAAAGCACAACTCATATAGGTATTTCTTAATAAATATCTGAATCTGAAATATGTGTATATCTTTACTATCATTACGCTATACCGGAATTATCCAAAGTGTGAAGAAATATGTCAGATGGTGTTTGGGGCTTTTTAGAACATGCAAATGAATTTGAATATACTTTAATCACAGTAAAGATGCTTGTCATTTTTCATTTTGCTTATTTACTCCTATTATTATCATGGTGGTTTTATTACAGCATTTTAATGTAAAAGCACTACAAGAGGAAACCCCTGAACATGCAATTTATGTTTAACATTCAATAGTTAACCAAAATAGCCACTAAAAGACTGGAAACAGTACATCTCAAGGCATCCTGAAAATGTAGTCTAATTATACCACAAGAAATTTGCAGCACTGAGCAGTATTTCTAACATCTCAGTGGTTCTATTTGTTTTCTATTGATTTGTTAAAATTCAGTAAAAGGTTTTCCCTAATAGGGAACTGAATCAGAAGAGCCAGGCCCCATAGAAAGTCTGTTTTAATGAAAATCAGTATTTGTTACTGACTTTATATATGTATACATTGTGTGTGTGTGTGTATGTGATTCTATAGAGAGTCTCAAGAATTTACCAAGTTTTGTCAAATCTTATTTTTATGATGGCTGTACATGGATACCTCTATCTGAGAGCAGTTATTAAGTGGCAGTCAGATTTTCATTCTTGCCTAAGAGTAAAACTAAATGAAGGCAAATAAAGTATTCTTAAGCAAAGAGATCACACTGCCTTTAGTGAAAGATGTTTAACACTTGGAAAAGTAGCAATGTGATCCAGGATGCCAGTGTAAGTAAATGTTTTAAGAAAAAAATAATCATAAGTTATGCATTTGAAATTTCTCTCAGGAAAAGCAGGAATTTCAATAAAGTTGTACAAGATGATTTATACCTTATACTCATGATGTAAACAGTGCCATCATTAGGTGATCCCTCCAAAACAAAAGACAAAATGTACATAAAATGTTTTGGAATAAATAGCCAACTAAAAATAAGAAGAAATATTGGTAATATAGCTATAATTTCTTATAAGTACCGCATGGAGTAGTAGTATTCAAATAATAGTTGTGCTCTCAATTTTAACTTTTTACATTCAATTTCATACCGTAAAGTTTTGTCAAATAATTAAAAATTGAAATAACATTTATCTAATCAATTTATGCTATCTTACATTAATTCTAATTGCAAAGTTGTTATAGAGTTTTTACTGTGTTTTACATATATTGGGCATGAAGAATACAATAGTCAAAAAGATTATTCCTATCATGATGCTCAGATTTTAATTAAAAAAACTCATAAATAAGAAATCAGGTTGTAATTGTTGCTATATAGAGAAAAGCATAAGTTTGAGTGTTCAAAAATATGACAAATTGTGATTTGAATGACAAATTCAATCAAGCAAAAATCAAATGAAAGTACATCACAGAAAAATTAACAGCTATTGTAAGGGTCCAAAGGTAGAAACCCACTGGCTTGAGCAAGGTTCAAAATAGTCACCCTCATGGCTACCACAGAGGGAATAAGTGGGAAAGTGGGAAGAAATGAAGTTAAGAGATAGATAGACAGAGACCAGGTCATACAAATCCAGCATTTTACTGTAAGTCGTTTGAGAGTTTTAAAGTCCTCCAATAAATGACATAGCTAAGAAGTAATTTAATCTGATTAAGACTTTAAACAAAAATTAGTAGTTTTCACTAGAGATCCTCACAGTAGAAATGGAAAAAAAATGGATAGATCTGAGATAATTTTTGAACTTGCTAACAAATTAGATATGGTTGTTGAAAGAAAGAGAATAATCCAGGATAACTTCCAGATATTTATTTCATTGTGCTATTTTCTTGAAATGGGAGAGATGGTGAGCAGGTTTGGGGATGGTGGTAGAAATTAATAGTTCTATGTTCATCCATTTTAAGATTGAGCTGTGTCTTGGTCCATGTTGTGTTGCTGTAACAGAATATCTGTGACTCAGTAATTTATAAAGAAAAGGGATTTATTTATCTCACAGTTCTATAAGCTGGGAAGTTCAAAGGCATGTGTCTACCTTCTGAAAATAGCTTTCCTGCTACCTCATAACATGGCTGAGAGGTCAAAGGGGGAAGTGGAGACATGCAAAAAGGCAAAACCTAAGGGGCATCCTAGCTTTATAACAACCCACTCTTGAGAGAAATAATCTATTCCTCAGAGATCTAATCCAATCTTGTCAGAGTGAGAACCACACCAAGACATTCATGAAGGATTCACCCTCATAATCCAAACAATTTCCACTAGGCTTCACCCTCCAGCACTCTCACATTGGGAATCAAATTTCAACATGAGTTATGATGGGGACAAACAAACCATATCCAAACCGTAACAAGCTGCCTATTGGAAATACACATCCAAGTATGAAGCTGTTAAATATAAAAGTATGAATCTCAAATAAGCTGTCAGGGCTGAAGAAATTAATTTGGAAGTCATTATATTAAGATATTACTTAAAATAATATAATGGGATTAATACAAAGAGAGCTTACATTGAGGAGAGTATTAAGCAAAAAAATTTAAAAATATTAAGAATTATAAAAATAAGGACAATTGACAATACAGTTGTAAACTTCCCATTTTAGGAATATTATAAAGTTTTTGGTGGCTTTATAAATATGTTTAGAAATTTTCAAAGTATATTGACCAAAAAAAAAAAAACTTAAAGGAAGAATCAATTCTTATGGGAGGGCCACTCTGAAAACTTGCTTTGCATTAAGAAGCAATGGACAACAGACAAAAAGCTCTAAAAAATCTCCATACATGTAGAAAAACTTCAACTATTTAATAATAAAGAGATTATTATAAAATAACATAAATAGGAATATCAACAGTTTGCTCCAGATCTCTTATTTGCTTAGAGACTGGTAGATATTGTGATAATATTTATATTATTTTTATAAATATATAAATTGTCTTCTCCTATATAAATGTTAACATGTGTTTGCAAGAAAAATATTCTGAGAAGAAAGTATATTTCTTTTTTATAAAATTAGAGGTAATGAGTTGGATATCTATACAGTATGGAAAACTAGCTCACCAAAACATAAAGACTGGTAATAATTTTACTGTGATGGGTTCCCTGAGCCCATAAACAATAATACAAAACAGAATTAGAAAGAAACAATTTTATTTGATGAGATTATAGGTTTTGAGGCAATCAAACTTAATATGAAATATTTTGGAGACAAGAAGAATTAAATATGTGTAAAAAGGGCTATGGCTAACATAAGACTTACAAATCAATAACTAGTATAAAATCCTTTAAGAGAGACAGCTTAATGGAAATGCAAATCTGTCCTTCACAGTTTATAAGCTATTAGTTTAGCATATTTATTGCATGCTTGTATGGTGTATTGAATGGAGTTTTATTGATTAAATTTCTTGAGTATTCTAAAGACTGATGAAATAATTAATTGAAATATTTAATTTGCATTTTCTCTTCCTAGGCAAGTTCCTCACATATTGTTCTTCCTACTTGGCTTTTTTTCTGAGATAATCCACATTTTAGCTACTGGTATCACAAATAGCCACAGTCAGTCACATTCCTAATAAAGACAAATAACTACATATATATACATGCTAACAAAATGTGTATCCTGCTCAAGAAAGTTTATCACATTTTGCTTTTGATCTAATTTTATATTTTACAAAAAAAGTTACTAACATAATGTACCCTGTGATTTGTTGCTGCATCAAAATCATGTTTAAAATGGACAGTTTTTGCCCAGTTAGACTACTTTATAGACGATAGTAACAGAAATATTAACCCAAACTTAATTATTTGAATTATTTCTGGATAAAGCTGTGGCTTATTTCAGAGATGTACAATCACATCAAGCTCCATTTTTCTAAGCTTTCCATATTATTTCCTTCCTCTGTTAGTTTCACTAAAATTATTTTTGTAATGTAGCAAAAATGGTTCTAGATGTTTTATAAATACCATCTTTATCCTATAGGCGTAATTTCCCTCACAAATCTTGACTTTTGCTCCATTTGGCTGGATTGAGGCACATGTCCATTTCTAAATTAATCTCTGTCTCTAGGTTATTTCATATGCTGATTACCCTGGAACAGATAAGACACCGCAGTTTTATATGAGTAGTGTCATTTTCTCCAGAACCTCCTGGATTCACAAATGAAAATCAGAGATTTTCAAGAAAGAAAAAGAGAGCATTCATACATGGGAACATAACAAAACTATATACTATATATGTTTTAAAATTTTTTTTTCAGTTTATTGAAGCCAGAGGAATTATAATGTGGTGAGAAATGGATTAATGGGCTGGGCTTCTCTGTCACTGAATTCTTCTTTCACATTGTTATACTTAGAGTTTTAAAATGACGGGAGGATTTGATCTACATATTGAGTTTGAGAAAATTTTTCAGGGCTTTGTAACTGTGAAGAGTTCTCATAATGTTTCTAATTTGTACATTGGCACAATGACTTAAATGGTTGTGCTTAGGACTGGTTCGTACAATGTCATCTACCTCAACCACACACAGCACACTGTTTAGATATAAGTGCTTTCACATTTCCAGTAAAATTATTCCCCCAGAAATTTATTTACAAAGGTATTTACATTATTGACAGTTTTCACTATTAACCAGTTCAAAATCATTGCAAAATACAACATAAATATTATTCTTTTGGTTTCTCAGCATCTACATTTTGTAGATCAACAAATATCTGAATCATGAGTTTCAGGTTTTTTAAAAAAATTATTGGTATTTATGTTGCAAGTTAAATACTAAACTTTTTAGGAGGACGGGAAGTTAAATATTGAAACATCCACTTTTCTCAAACACTGGAAGCAGGCATTGTGGGAGATTGCCCTAGATAGCTACCATTACAGAGAGAGAGCACCTAGCCAGTGCCTGGTAAAGGAAGGTCAATTGGTGCATACAGCTTAGTAGTGCTGGCTCTTATGTTGGAATACAACCATTTAACCTGGGATTCAAAAATTTACATCTGACCTATTGACTCTAAGTATGTGAAGCTATTGCTGCCACACTCTAAATAGGTCGCCTTCACTCTCCATTACCACTGCTGTTATCTTTCACTTGGTTTATTTTCCACAGACTTTTATTGGGTGCTGAATCATATCACATTATTTTCTGACTCTATTCAGAAGATATGTATAATTCTTCAGGAATAAGTGACACCAACATGATCATGATATTTTTATTACTCCTAATCAAATACATATTTATGATTATGTATATCAACTAAACACTCTGGCTCTTCAGTTTATGAACATTTTGTACTCCATAAAGACGAAAAGCACTTTTGACACAGAAGTTGATCAACTATATTTGCACAATAATTTTGAAAGATTTTAAAATCAGTTTAAAAATAAATTCAGTAAGTTGGTTAGGTAAGTTGATTATTTGCGGCAAATTGGCTTTTACTCAATAGGCTCTCTGCAAATTTATCTACAAAAATGTCTATTTCTTACATGAAACTCTCTTTTAATTCAGTTGCACATGTACCGTGACTTGGTTTTGCATGGACAACTTTATGTGGAAGGACTGAAAAATCTTCTATTAGGAATCTTTCGTGTGTATGTGTGTGTGACAAGGTCTCACTCTGTTGCCCAGGCTAGAGTGCATTGGTGCAATCAAGGCTCACTGCAGCCTTGACCTCCGAGGCTCAAGCATTCCACACATCTCAGCCTCTGGAGTAGCTGGGACCACAAGCATACATCACTGTGCCTGGCTTTTTAAAAATTGTTTTTATTTTTTATAGAGACAAAGTCTCCCTATGTTATAATTCTCCTTTCTCGACCTCCAATGTGCTGGGATTACAGGCATGAACAACTTCACCAGGCCAACTTCACTTGTGTGAAAATACGTTGTGACATCAGTGAAAAATTGTAGGTACTGCCTTAATGTTTCATTGCCTTAACCAGAATGCCATTTCTCAAATACTGGATGATTTCTGAGGAGAACAGAATCTTGCACTGTATAACAGTAGAGTTCTTGGAAACAAAAGGCCCCATCTGCAGGAAACTTGGCAAGTAAGAAACCATGACTTAGAAGTGGGGTTCTGTGAGGGGAAAAAAATCTGAAAATCAACATTAAAGGATAAATTTGATTTCCTGAGCAGTCTTGGTCATTATTATCCATGGAGTATTTGTGAAAGAAAGCCTGAGAGCAGGGAGAGCAACCTGGCAACCTGGTCAGATTGGGACTCAGCCCTAGTATTTAAACACTAAAATCAAATTGTCTTCTTACTAATAATTGGTAAGATGGGGTATGCCAGTTGTATGATTGACTTTATTCACTTTTATTATTTTTAAATTTTAATCTTTATTAAAATTTTATACACACATATTTTAAAATATTAACCAAATTTAAAAATAGCTATTATTTACTTTACTTCTCCAAGCTCAGATGTATTTATATCTAGGCCAAATACCCAGAAAGAGACTTTCTTGCTTATGTCAGGATATTTATAGTAGATACCTCCAAAGCTAAATTGTAATCTTCCAAAATGTCAAGATCAAGGAAGGCAGGAAAAGAAGGCTGAAGAACTCTTCCAGATTGTAAATGCAGTAGAACTCTGCATTGGATCCTGGACTAGAACTTTTTTTTCTTTCTGCTCTACAGGACATTATTAGTATGAGTGGTGAAGTAGAAATAGGCACTCAGGGATTTAGGAGTAAGTCAGAAACTTACTCTCATATGATGCAGAATAACAATAGTAATAATGGTAAGTATATAAAACAGAGACAATGTCAAAGCAATGTAACAAAAGTTACAATTGAGATAATCTAAATGAAAGGTAATCAATATGAAGATCTTTTCACTATTTTCAAAATTCTCCCCTATAATTATAAACTTATTTGAAACTTTAAAAGATTACTGTTAGTATTAAAGGAAAAAAATAAGGTACTAAAAGGAATTTATATTATTATTTCTTATAGTTTCAATATATTATTTATGTATAAGTTAATGCTATAGGTTACTCAAGATCATATTCTACCTCATTTTGTTTTATGTGTAGCCTTGTTATTTGAGCTACATCTAACCCAAAAATTGTCCTGTTAATGTATTTTTCTTTATACCTTGAAATAATTTCAAAATTATCGAAAAGTTACAATAATAATGCAAAGAATATTTTTACTAAACTGTAGGAAGTAAGGGGCAGGCATAATGCTGATCACCCATAGATACTTGAGTATATTTTCTGTAAATTATAATTTTTAATGTTATCACAGTACCAGAAAAATTATAAAATTAACACTAAAAAAGTGCTGTCATTTAGTCCACAGACTCTTCTCTAATATTTAACATAGTCTTAATATGAATAATATTGTTTTGGCATTAAAACATTTCAACAGCTTACAGTCTGCAAACTCTTCTTCTAACCTTGTGAGAGATTTTCATGTAGTTTTCTATTTAAAAAGAATGTTCTTTTAAACATTACAACTTCTAATGTGAACCTTGGATAATAAGCTTTCATCCTTACTATATCATTCTTGCTAGATAAAAGGTTTATTATTTGTCCTTAATGCATTCTCTAATTCTGGAGATTGAAGTAAATTGTTAATCCTCCACTAAGGGCTTAGAACAGAATCTGAGCATTTGTATGATTGCTTTGTTCCATTTTTCCTACTTAAAAACTTCATAATTATGGACTATAATCTCAGAAAGAATTTACCATGTCTGAAACCTAAAATAAAAGTGATAATAAAATGCTGTTTTAGAAAACAACATGTTAATTGGTTTCTAAATTGATAATATTCAAACTCTTAAAAATCGGTAATAATATAACACCAAGATTTGGCACGTATTTCCTAATATTTTTAAAGTGTCTCTCCATTTTTATCTCAGGTTTTGGCATGTTTTGTACTTTTTTCTCTTTTTATAGTAGTCATTTTGGGATTAAAAAAGGATCACTCAAAGTTATATGAAATGCAAGATATGTTTCTGCATTTACGATTTTGCTTTCAGAGTATAACCAAAGAATTAATTCCCTATCAATATTATTTGATTTACACAAAGATACTAAGTAATTATTATAAATTTTGTATTTAATAATTGCTTTTAAAAAATTAACCATGTGATTTTCAGGATAATATTTAAGAAAATATTTAAATGAGGTTATATGCCAAAGAAATGTTTATATTATTGAAACAGAATTAAGGGAGAAAAATTTAGTTCAAAACCTCTGGTATGTTTGGTAACATAATATAGAGAGGATATAATATCAGTCCTAAAAATGATAGGATAATTGTAACAAAAGGGAAATGGCCGGCAGAACACTCAACATATTTTTGTTTCTGTTTGTTGACAGAAAATGGTATTTAAAATGTTTATTGTTTTCTGGCGTTCATATTCAACTTTTTGATATAAGAGTACTTTTGCCTTTGCATATATTTATCAAAGATTTTCAACATCTTTTGTTCTATGTGAGAGATATATATATGTATATATATATATATACATACACATACGTGTATGTATATGTATATGTATATGTACATACATATATACACATACACCAATCAGGCAATTTAATTGGGTATATGAAATATATCACAGGAGATCCAATGTGACTTCCCCAAAAGAATATCATTGAGAGGCCTAGAGGAGTATTTGTATTGTGTCTAAAATATCATTCACCTTATTAAGATTTCTGAAATGAACATAAATCTTAAGAAAATTACCACATAGATGCTATCTCCAGCAATAAAATTAGTTCTTACTAGTATTGGGTAATAGAACTATTTTAATTGGGGTGTTTAGTTAGAATTATTTTAACAAAACAATCAACAAATTTTTTTTTGAGACACAGCTATATGACAGGATATGTACTGGCATTTTTAGATAATGTTTATAAGAAAGAGTCAGTGTTGGTCAAAGAGGAACTTATATCAGAAGAATTAAGTCATTCTTACATATACAGCATAATTTGGGGTTATGATGCTTTGCTTATTGCAATTTAACATATATGTGAGGCTATTATCTAGAATGTCTTCATATGCACTCTGAAAGATATAAGGATAAATATAAAAATAGGAATAATTTGCTTTAAGTTTAGATTTTAAAATGTCACCTTAATTCATTTGTTATACCTTATAGTCACTGAAACAAGATTGCCTGGTCTAAACTGTGGCTCTTTGTACTAGATTGAGTGATGACCCCAACACAATATGTTCACATTTCAATTCCTAGAACCTATGAATGTTAATTTATTTGAAAAAAAAAAAAAAAGATCTTTGCAGATATAAGCAAGTTAAGAATTCTGACATGCGGAAATCATTCTGGATTATTTAGATGAGGAATAAAACCAGTGACAAATAATCCTTTTAAGACAAAAGCAAAAGGATATTTGAGATCAATACAAAGGAGAAGGAAATAGGAAGTCAGAGACTGAGATTGGAGTGGTGTGGCCACAAACCTATTTCAGCCACCGGAAGCTGAAAGAACAAAGAAATTAATTCTCTTCTAGAGCCTCTACAGGGAATGTAGCACTCCCAATACCTTGAGTTTGGACTCATGGTCTCCAGAATTGTGAGAGAATAAATTTCTGTTGTTTATGCCACCAAGTTTGTGGCAATTTGTTATGACAACAATCGGAAACCAATACACTCCTTCACTTAATAGCCAGGAAATCCTGGGCAAGATATTTGTACTATATCTTTCCTGTTCCCTTCATCTGTAAAATATGGATAATAATAAAAACACCATCTCATGTGGTTATTAGGGTGATTTAGTCCTTTAACATAATTTTAAAACTGTGTGCATTCACATGTGAGCTCCTATCATCACTGTGTCTAAGTCAGTTCAGGATTCCAAAACAGCAGAACTTTATTTCTCTTAGTTCTGGAGTCTAGGAAGACCAAGATCAAGGTGCCAGCAGAGTCAGTTTCTGGTGAGGGATCTTTTCCTGGCTTATAGACTGCCACCTTCTCACTGTGTCCATACATGGCTGAGAGAGAGAAAGCACAAGCTCTGGTATGTCTTCTTACAAAAACACTCATCCTGTGACAGCCTCTTCCTCATGACCTCATCAAACCTAACTACTTCTCTAAAGGCTCTTTCTCCAAATATAGTCACACTGGGGATTAAGGCTTCAACATATGAATGTTTTGGGGCTATAAACATTCATTTCATATCACAGTGGTTTTCAAACTACATCAGTGTGAATGATATTATACAGGAAAGCCCAGTATAAGAAGTGACTTTAATTGGGCCTTATCTTATGAAGGTAGGGGTGGGGACTAGAAATTTAACCTGTTTAATTTTGTTCTTTGGTTCTCAAGCAGTTCCCTATATCACATCTATAGAATGTATAGGACATAGCAGAGGACAATGAAATTTGAATACTGTTGTTTTATGGCTAAAAAACATGTACCTTGCTAACTGTAATAGTTAATTAGAATACAAAGAATCATTAATTCACTTAGTAAATATTTATGAGTTCTTAACATTTATTATTTCACTGGGAATATAAAGTTAAATGAATGAATGCCAAACTATGTAAACATTCCAATAAGAAATTAGGCTATTCCCTGTGGTAATATACAAGGTCTCATTATCTATCTCAGAGGTTCTAAATGACGCTAGATTGCTCCAGGAGAGCAAAGACAGGCATTTGAAATGCTGAAACAGCTTCAGACCATGATGTTTTGGGGTCGACTATAAAGCAGGCTATGTAACCCACAGTCGACTCTAAATGACTGAGCACTTGCCAGGATGAGAGTTGAAGTGTGGTTTAGCCACACTAAGGAAATGCCACAGAAATGAAAAGTCTTGGAAACTAAGAAATAAATGAAAGATTGTTATGGAAAGTTTGACTTCCCTTGAAGTGGTACATGTACTAAATACTTCAGCCTCGGTATAACTGTCTTTGGACCTTTAAGTCTTCCATATGGTAGAAAGTGCCAAAGAAAATCAAGCAACGCTACTGAGCCCCTAATAGAATGAGGCTTAAAAAACTGACTTTCTGTTGCAATTACACAAATGTCTGTTCAGTGTTACGGAAACATGTATACTTAGATAAAATTTCAGGAATAATTCTACCAAATGTTGGCAGGAGACATTTATTCATTTGTACATTTCTGTACAAGTTCTTCGAAATCTCCCTCACTTTTGCAATATACTGGATAGACTACTAAACTTTCTAAATACTAATACAGTTATCGAAGTAAAAGAGAATACAAGAAAATAGAAAAAGTTCTATAAAGCTGCATTCAGAGCATAGCCCAACTGTATATTGTTTATCTATTCCTTCATAGTAAATTGTCACAGAAAGGCTTAAAACCACACCCATTTATTAGCTCATAGTTCTGTAGGTCAGAAGTCTGGGCACCGCAACACTGGATCCTGCCCAATGTCTCACAGGCTGAAATCAGTGTGTCAAGCAACCGCATTTTCATCAGAAGCTTGACGTCCTCTTTCAGTTCACCGTAGTTGTCAGACGCAGGTCCCCACTTCCTTTCTGGCTTTCAGATGGGATCTCTTACATCTCCCAGAGGCCATGAAACCCCTTCTATCTTCAAGCTCAGCCACATGAAATCTTCACCTAAAATTCATCTCATACTTCAAATCTCTCTAACAGGGAGAAGCTAGATTCCTTTACGAGCTAACATGATTTGGTCAGTCTCAGGTAGGATATTCTCCCCTTGTTAAAATCAATTTATTTTGGAACTTAATTACATCTAAAAATTTCCTTTTTAGCAGCACCCAGAGCAGGGTTTAATTGACTGTGGAAAGGTATGTGTACTCCAGGGGCTGGTCATTTGAGGAGCACTGTCTTAGAGTTCTGGCTATCACAAACAGTATCATGATATTTAGGTATATGAAAAGTTAGGCAGCTTTTCTAAAGAGGATGTAGATTGCAAAATTTCAACATCTTTCTCTCTCATAGAAATGTCTGGGCAGAAATCACTTGTCACAATTCGATGGAGTTGCTTCACATTTTTAGCTGAGATGGGTCTTGGTTTATCTTTCCCAAATATCCTCATTATCTGATTGATACATCTTGTTAGCACCATAGATAAGAAAGACACAAAGTTAATCAAGAATGGGGCTTCCCTGTAAGATCTGACCTGACTTAGAACATCAGTGGTCTTGGTTGTGTCCACAGAATTATTATAATCAGAGAGGGATGCTTAAGTACTGGTAGCAGAAAAACCATGGTGGGTAATGGGTTTCATCTGAAGCCAGTAGCATTTTTTTCTAGTGATTCATACTCTGTTCATATTTTTTTGCAAGTCCTAATTTGACTAGAGATCATATGTGGACTACATTTTCTTGAGTTAGAATTCCTAGAAGAAATTGTGAAAATGAGAAAAATAGTGGGCATTACTGCAGTGATGCAACTTGACCCTGTGGATGTGACCAAAACAGTTGTGTTAATTTGAGATGACAATGGCTTCATCACAGGATTGACATGATCTGGCTGAAAGCAAGCAAGTGAGCAAATGTTACTTAAGTTTCTAGTGCATTATGTTAAGACCCAGTATGCACAGTCAACCAGTTATTACAAAACAAAGGGGGATTTTTCTAATTCATTTTAACTTTAGGACCTCAGGGCCAGAGCCAAAAGGTTGAACTTCCAGAAGTTTAGTTTCATAAATGTTCTATCCCGCTTTTGGGGAGTAGAAGATGCTAGTGGGTACACTATTGGATAGAAGTGAGACGTGTTATCTGTATAAGTAAGATTTGTACTTACAAAAAAGTACTGGTACCAGAGTGAGTCAATTTCAAAAGTATCACAGATTGTTCCAAAGGATTGTTCTGCGGTCAGAGTTACAAGCACCAAAATAAGTTATTTTCAATGATTATATTGGTTAAGCCTCAAAAATTGATAAAATTTTTTATCAACATTTGGCAAATTTAAACTGGGCCATGTGGCTTTCAGTAAGTTATGTGAACTTTTAAACCTCTATCCTCACACTTGTTAAGGATTATAAGAGTGCCCATAAAGTACTATTAATAATGTATGATTTGATTAGCATTTTTCTTCATTATTCACCTGGTCTGGAAGATGGAGGCTGCTGAATAACTGTTGAATTGATGAATAAATAAATTCATAACAAGAGAAAATAATTAATTTGTAGCCATCTACTGAGCAGTGTTCATCTAAGGGACAAATTAGTCAGGAACAGGTTGTGTTTTCACTCTTGAAAATTCCTTGTGTCATTTGCTTACAGTATCTATGGCATCATTAGCCTTTACCTAGGACAGCCAGTGTTCTCTTATATCCCTTCAATAAAACATACTTAAAATGTGTGTTCTGGCATCAGTAATTTACATCTTAGTTACACTCTGAACTAAAGGCTACACACATGCATACAAACACACAGACACACACAGACAGACAAAAACATACTGTACTCTGTCAGTATTTTCAACTTCTGTTATACTTTGTATGCATATAATGAAATGCTCTGTCATTCAGAATTAATTTAGAAATATATGAACAAGTAAAAATTATTTGAAAAATTTTTAAATTATTTTGAATAATTATTGTTAACACTGAACTCTTACTCTAAGGCATTGTATTAACACTTTTAAAGTAAAAACATTCAATTTTTATAATCTGTTAGGGGGTATTATAACTCCACAATTTTATAAATAAGGAAATTGAAGCATATACAAGTTAATCTTAAGCAAATTGAATCAATGTAACATAATCAGTTAAGTCTGTGAACCTGGAAACCTTGGTTTTATTGACCATTGTAATATACTGCCTTCCACATTGAACAGCATTCAGTAAGAGCAAATCTGTATGGGATTGAAAAGGAAATCTCCCTCCCATTGTTGTACTATGTAGTTTCCATTGTTGTACTATGTAGTTTCCTTTGTCAGATGCTATTGTTATTGTCAGTTCTTCATATCCTTCCAAAGATATCCTATATCCAAAGACAAAATAGGATACAACAGCATGCATCCTTCATTTTTATGTAGAAAATATATCCTGGGTGTCTGAATATGTTAATTTGCTGTGTTAATTTGCTGTTGGGTCTCAACAGTATGTAAAATGTGTATGGAACCATGAAACAAAAGAAATCTTCTGCTCTTCTGTTGCACAATTTATTGTCAAGAACTCTTATGGATTGAGTTTTTGAAACACCTTAGAACTAACAAGTTGGCTGCAGTTTTATGGGTGCTGGTAAAAGACACAAGACTATCGAATCAGAGACAAATGACCCTATTATTCATGGCTTCACTTTTATGTCCATTTCCTTTGTCTCTAATTCCCAAGGGACAAATGTGGAACAGTCAGTATGGTTGCAGTGGACACAGTTGGTTTGCATCACAGCTAAGAACCGTCAAACTGAAGGAGTCCTGATCTTTTATACTGGGCTACAAGCAAAGTTGCCTACCTTTGGTCTATCTTAGTGGTTATTCTACATACAAATATTATTGAAATAATTGTCTAGACCCAAAAGGAAGTGTCTTTGCTTATAAGACAAACACGAATGTGGCACAACCACAAAGATTTGTCACCCCAAATTTGGAAGTTATGGAAGTTCGGTACATTTCTTAGGCTTTCCGATTCTTCTTTCTCAATCTGTAAAATAATAGTAAAGATTAAGGATAAACTGTACAACAGTCAATCAGTTGAGACTGCATTGTGAACTGCAAAGTACTCTACATAAATGTTATAATTGCTATTCCTATCATCCCTAAAATCATGTTAAAAAAAGCACTTTTCTGTCATCAGCAAGTACATGATCAATTGCATGGTTATTAACGTTGGCAATATGCTGTCTGTTTACTTGGAGCATAATTCTATTAATAACTAAGTCTGAGTAATGTATTGCAAATTGTTTGGGACATAACTTAGAGTAATTTAAAAATAAAATTCAATGTATTACAAGGCAAATTGTTATGGACGAATAGAAAAAGAAATCTAATTCCTCAAGGGAGAATAGAACATATTTTTCCCATGATAAATGCCTGTGTATATTCAGTATTGAATCACTTGGTTCATACAAGTTGCAATGATATTTTGAAAAAGCTTAACACACATTTGGAGATTCAAAGATGACATTCACAAATAAAACCACCCCAGCTGATCTTATTCCTGAAGGTGAGAGAGAGAGAGAGAGAGAGAGAGAGAGAGTGTGTGTGTGTGTGTGTGTGTGTGTG
>PVKV010000818.1:0-34447 GCA_004027835.1 Alouatta palliata
AATTCTCCTGCCTCAGCCTCCCGAGTAGCTGGGACTACAGGCACGTGCCACCATGCCCAGCTAATTTTTGTATTTTTAGTAGAGACGGGGTTTCACCATGTTGACCAGGATGGTCTCGATCTCTTGACCTCGTGATCCACCCGCCTCGGCCTCCCAAAGTGCTGGGATTACAGGCGTGAGCCACCGCGCCCGGCCGGCTCTCTTTCAAAGATCAATAATTTATTTAGAAATACACTGATATGCACCAGTGGCTCAGCTTACCATCAAGAACTGTGTTTATTTGACTCATGTATTACATTTGGTAGGCACATAAAGGATATTATTGTTAACTGAAATAGTATGTAATTGGCCTAAGAATTCCCTGAAGCATGAGTCAGTTACATGGCCTGGTGATACTACTCTTACCTTTAGACTCTTAATGCACCATATTCTCTTGTTAAATCCACATCCTTAGCCTCATGGGTGTATTCCTTGCAGATAGTTGATCTAGGAAGAAAACAAAACAAAACAAAAAAGGGCTTGGGCCTGGTTTGGAGATCATTGAGCAAAATAGATTTCATTAATCAAAGCCAATTAACAAACAAAAAAGAATGCTTGGATCTCTATGCTGCAATTCAGTGAAGGTAAATTCTCAGGAAGAAGGTGATTTTGGTAGTGTGTTTGATTGTCCAGTTTTTCTAAACACGGAAATGGCTGGAAGTGATGATCGACATTGATTCTTGTGAGGCTGTTAATGGTGAAGCTCAATGATAATTAGGATTGCTTGACTGGTGGCTGAGAGATCAGAGGCAGAGTTAAGTGGATCGCCCTCCAGCAGAGAACATGATGCTGTTTGTATACTATATGAATGTCATCGAAGGGCATCCATCAGAAAGGAGACTCTCAGTCGATGGAAAAGATGCATATCGAAGATACATGAACCTCTATTACCAGCCACCTCATTATTTGCTCAAAGAAGCTATAGCCAAACTAGTCATGATAGTGGGAATGAAGACTATTCATGGGATCAACAGCAAACACTTTACCTCCCCAGGTACTCTCTGGGTCTTGCTAGTACTGGGTGCCTAATTTGCCACCAGATGAGATCAAGAGTGAGCTCTGAGTAAAATATCATATGGCGAGGTAGGAGAGCGGGGGAGAGCAAAAATACACAAGTAGCCAATGATCACACTGGGCCACGTTCATCATGGGGAAGCAGAAATTCGTCTTTACTGAAATAGACAGATATTCTAGATATGGGGTTGCTTCCCCTTCCCATGACACTTTCTGCCAGCACCCATCATCCACTTGTGTATGAAATGTCTTATTTACAGTCATGGTATTGCTTACAACATTTCTTCTGATGAAAAACCTTATTTCGCAGGAAACAAAATATGCCTTCTCCTCAGAGGTATCAGTCTCAGTCTCGTGAGCCTCTCTTTTGAAATTTCTAAATTTTAATAATTCTAATTTCTTCCCATTATTTTTTAGCCATTTTTGAAATTATAAATACCTTCAGTCATTTAAAGTTATATTTGTTATTTATGTAATAACTTTATGACATAGATAATCAAATAATTAGAGTAAATTATTTGATAATTAGTTGTTTTCTCAAATTATTTGATAATTAATTGTTCAAATAATTACTGTTGTTTTTGTCTCTTCACAGGACTCTAATACATCATGTTTTAATGAGTGGCATTTTCTTGTGTTCTTGCTTTGTACACAAGATTATGCCTTACTGATGACAACTTACTTTGATGATATTGAATATTTAGCATAGTAGTATTAATTGAGTTTTACACAGTCAATTGCTGATACAAGGACTATTTTTTTTTAAATGACATGGGAGCAAAAACATAGAATAAGACCAAATATTTGATAGCACAACAATGTGACTATTGTCACCAATAATTTACTGCATATTTTAAAATAACTAAAAGAGTGAAATAGGAATGTTCCTATTAATAATTATTTTGGCAAGAATGTGATTATATAGCTACTCAAATAGCTAGACATGAAAGGGAAAAAGGGATATGTTAGAATTTTAAAGTGTGACATAATTTTATTTTTAAATATGTAAATGACAACTAACTCAGGATAATAATCTGACCTAAGCTACTTACCATACTGTATCTCCATTTCAAGCTTAAATAGTCATCTAGCATGTCTGATACAATGACCAGTTTTATTTACAAAGAAAAGAATATGCATTAGAAATTCAACAGTTTATTGATAGTCAAAAATTACACTTTTTAGAAATGAAGTAGTAAAATAATATTTTTACACAATCATAAATCACAGGCTTCAAGTAGTTTTATTAGCAACTATAATTCTGATTTTTATAATTAGCTTAGCAATAAGGCAAACACAGCTAAGTTATGAGAGGAAATTACTTCGGAAGAGAACTTTATATGCCCTGAAGAATCTTATTTTTTAAACAATAGAGCAAACAACAAATAACTGCTCTCTGTGATGTGGATGTTTTACGTTAGTTTGCGTTAATCTCAGTATCAAGCTTAGACACACTTTTAGAAGCAGGTAAAGCAGGTACACAGTCCATTTCTGTGTGTGTGTGTGTGTGTGTGTGTGTGTGTGTGAGAGAGAGAGAGAGAGAGATTTTATATATATGTGTGCTTGTATATATATAATTTTTTTAATTTTGTAGAGTAAAAATATTCCCTTATAATAAATAACACAGACACAGAATCTATTTTTCTTAATGGGATATGACATTGCAAATGACCATTTCTTAAGAAAGGTAAATTTTTGTTAATATTTTATATGCATTTTTAAAATCACAATTTATTTTAAATTATCTGTTAATAAATAGTTTATTCATTCAAAGTAAAAATAGCCATCATGAATTTCATAAAGCAAATGGCTTATTTTCTTCTTAGAGTGGCAGTATCTGATACAAATAATTTAAAATTGCATTTAGCTTATACTTTATTCAACAATATGTCTTGCCTAGCCAAACAATTCAAGCACTGTAAGAAAAGCTATGATATTGCACCAATTATGCCCAAACTGTAATTACTGAAACCGACAGAAAATGGTTGATTTGTGGACATCTATGTTTCTCTAATGGAGCTTGTTAATGGGAGTGAATTCTGTTTAGGAATGTAGTTTAATGCCATACAACTTATATTATGCTAAATTACTGTCAAACCCAAAACAGAAAACAGCTTCTATTGAGTCTTAAATTAATCACAGCTATGTTGCAAACCTTTTGATTTGTAACTCCATACAAATTGGAGAAAATAAAACGTAAAGTAACGTACTGCAGTGTAAGGACGTCTGTATATTTTGGCAAGTTAGTTGATGGATTGCAGCACATAGGAAATTAAAATATGTAAATCTGAAAATATCTTCATCTTACAAAGTACTTTAAGTATTTTTAAATAAAATTGAAAAAGTTGTTTTGCAGAGTTTTGTTTAGCTTCCTCTCTTGAATTTTCTTCACCCTAATATATTAAACACAATATAGTTGATTTACAGTTTTGTATATTTTCTTTTAAATTGATATTTATTTTTGTGTTTAACAAAAATAGTATGTACCCATTAAAGACCATGTGAAAGTAAATATTTACATTTGGAAAAAATCCAGACATTTATTTTTTCTTCTTTTAAATTGGAATTAAACCACATTATTGTTTTGAAGTATACTTTATACCTGATATATCATGCATATTATTTCATAAGCATTTTAAATTGATACAAGCTATATTATCTTGCAGATGTGCTATAATTTGTGTACCCAGACATTTAGCTTCCATTGCTCAAAATTAGTGATAATATACTGGAAAAATTTAAATACCATATTAATTTATGTTGAACCTTTATACAGCAAGAGTAAATGTTCAAGTTTCTCTTATCTGATTGTTTGCATTTTTTTTCCCTCAGCATGGTTAAATAGCTGGGGTATATTTCCGAATTTCACATATCTAACAATGTACATATTACATGTATGTTACAACATAAATTACTATTGATATTTTTGTACCCCAACTTCTTTATTTTAATCTCTGTATATACTCACTCAATATCTTTTAATATTAATTGTCAAAATATAAATGTCTGAGGCCTTTTTAGTTTTCTTCCACCAAAATTATAACTTCTTTTACATTATCATGAATTAGAAAATTTATTTATTCATAACTATATGAATAGTTATTGGTAATATTCTTGAATCTTGAATGTAAAAATATCACTGCATTATTTTTCAATATTGTCTAGGTCCATGTTTTTGTTTTTGTTGTTGTTTTCTATCATCCCTCCCTCAGATTCTTGCCTGTTTATTTCAATTATTGTCTTTAAGGACACCATTTCTCTAATAGTAGATTTTATTCTTAGGTCTTTTATATCATATTCTTTCATTTTTTAAGACCTATGACTTGAACACTTGTGATTATTTTAAGGAGCTCTTCCACGTTACATCTTAATTATTTGGAGATTGGTTTGTTTCTACAATGATTATTATAAAATGAACAAAACTGTGTAGCCTTAAACCTAGTGAATAACTAGAACATTCCAATGACAATAAAAGTTCACATTCTGCATACCCAATTGCCTCTCTTTACATTCACACAAATAAACCAGATTACTGATAGCACAGACTTGTTTGATCTCATGTATTAGTTTTCTATTGAGGCCATAAAAATTTAACACAGATTTAGTGGCTTAAAATAGTACACACTTACAATCTCACAGTTCTATGGATCAGAAGTCTGAAACTGCATATGGTGGGCTAAAAACAAGATGTCAGGCTGTCTCTTTCAAAATCACATCGCTTGCTAAATCCAGTCAGGATAGGTTCTTTGCTTTTAAGGACTCATGAATTTGCATTGGTCTCACCCAGATAATCCAAAATAATCTCATCTCAAAACTTGTAACTTAATCACAAATGCAAATTTCTTCTGCAATTAAGAAATTATATTCACAGATACCACCAATAGGGATGTGAACATCTTTGTGCAATCATTATTCTGTCTACCTAATATTCTATTGAAATAGCTGAAGAACAATAGGGTTTGTATTACTTTTTTCATTCACTACAAGATTTTTGAGATACATTGCCATTGTGTTTTATAAGTTTGTTCATTTTCATTGCTATGCGATATTCAAATGTATAATAAAAACTATAGTATATTGATTTATTTTACCATTGAGAAATATTTATTTTCAGCCTAATCGTTTTAAGCTATTACAAAGAATGCTGTTATGATCATTCTTATTATATGTACTTTGGTGCAATCATATCTGTTTGTAGGCTTATGGGAGTACATGTTTATTCAGCGGACACACAGTTGCTAATTTAAACTCCACAGCCATATAAGAAAGTTTCATTTCTTCTCAACCTTATCAATTATTGCAAACTTTAGACTTTTATTTTCATTCTATTGTTTAAATTTTACCATTTAGTAGTTGTATATTGACATATCATCATGATTTTTCCATATCATGAAGTTATGTGTGCTGCAATTATCTTCTTCTACACTTGTTTGAGTCATCATCTCACTCACTTGATGTTTCATGGGGTAAAAATTTGTAAAACCTTAATTATTTTTATAAAATCATATTCATCAGTCTTTTCCTCATAGATAGTACCATTAGTGTTAAAATCATTTAGCACCTGATCTTCATGAAACTCTACTTCTATGGTATCTTTTCTAGATTTGTGTTGTATTTTTATATTTTAGTTCTTTTATTTTAAAATTTATTTTAGCTGATATTAATAAAGCCATGGAAGGGTTTTTTCATTAGATTTGCCTGTTATTATTTTTTTGAATATTTTATTTGTTTGTATTTATGGTTTAGGTGTGAAATATAAAAAACAGCTGTATGAATTTCAGTGTTTATCTGATTGTTAATATTTGTATTTTAATTTGAATAATCATGACAAAAATTTTGTAAACTTCAAAAATAGAAAAGCTTATTTATGTAAAAAACTAAAAATCAATGATGGTTTTTCTAGAAAATGAACGCTAGGCACAGCTGGCTTTACTGAACAGTTGTTTTAGTTAAAAATAGGAAGTCCTCCCAATATTATATGAGTAATAGAAAATGTAGAATATCGTTTAAGTCTTAATATGATATCAGAAGAAACGCAACAAAACCATTAAGTACCAAAATGGGTGTAAGATTTATAAACAAAGTATTAGCAAACTTTATCTCTAAGTCTATACCATTTTGTGTTTATCCCCAAAGAGTAAGTAGAGTTTAATAAAAGAAAATTTATAAATGTAATTCACTACAAGACTAAATTTTTTAAATGATGAATTGAAATTTTCAATCCCTTGATAAAAATTTGACATATATTAGTAGCACTCTTGTTAACTCAATAAAGTTATTTAAGCATAAATATTTAACCATCATCTTACATGGGAAAAATACTAGAAAATTCCCTTAAGTGGAGAAATATGGCAAATATATCCAGTATCATTTTGACTCAAGATTTTTCAGCCAGATATCGTGGCTTATGCTTATAATCCCAGCATTTTGAGAGGCTGAGGTGGACGGATAAGTTGAAGTTGTCAGGAGTTGGAGACCAGCCTGGCCAGCATGTTGAAACCCCCATCTCTACTAAAAATACAAAAAGTAGCCAGGCATGGTGGTGGGTGCAATCACAGCTACTTGAGAGGCTGAGACAGGAGAAATGCTTGAATCTGAAAGGCTGAGGTTGCAGTGAGCTGGGATCACATCACTGCACTCCAACCTGAGCTACAGAGCGAGACTCCGTCTTGAAAACAAACAAAAAACATATAAGATTTTTCTATGATTCCTAGATAGTAAAATTAAAGAATATAATTTAGAGGCATAAAGATGGGGAAAAAAGAAATAAAATATTAATTATTTGTGGATCAGTTGATTGTATATATAAACAGTTCAATTTTTTTACCTGAAATAATAATAAAATAATTTAAGATGATGTTTAATATAAGATTAATATTGAAAAGTTTGTACATGTTTTATATCAGCAAGAAACAGAAAATGTTACTAAAGAAATTATGCAATTTATAATATCAAATATTTATTAAATACCTTAACATTATTCTAACTAAAATGATATGTTTGCTACAGAAAAAATGTATGTATTTTCATGTGTGTGTATGTATATAACTTTATATAAGTTAGCTACAGAAAAAATATATGTATTTATATGTGCATCTGTGTGTATATATATGCATATGTATACATATATACACACAAATATATATACACATATGTACATATATGTGCATATATATATATGTATATACACATATAACTTTAATACTAAAGAAGACCAAGGTAAATAAAAGAAATATACATTTGTGTCTAGGAAGACTTGATACATATAAATTTAAATTCTCCCAAAATTGATACATATAGATTTAAATTATCCCTAAATTTCTTTAGGTTAAAATTGAATTAACCTAAAAAAAATTCCAATGTATTTTAATACAATTTAAAGGACATATTGAATATGTATTTGAACAAAATATAGAGATTCATTTTCTGGAATGGCAGTGTGATCATCTCTCTGCTAATCACGAAGAATTTCCTCTCTGTAGTTAAAAAAAAATGATCACTGAAAAATGAAAATTATTTTAAAAAACAATTTAAAGTGTTTGAAACTTGTCCTAAATGTATGCAACAAAAGGGAAACATTAATTCAAGAAAAGCTACAAAAATCTTGGTAGAAGTCTGGTGCGTTTGAGCCAGGACCTGTTCCCCACCCCTTAACTCCAAGAAATGGAAATCAACTCCAGGCACCTACACCAGGCAGGTTCCATCAAGGAGACAGAGGTTCCTTCTCCTCTCTGCTCCTGGCCTAAAGCTCTGATGTCATTGGGGAAGGCCAGGCCTCCAGGGTCTCTTATTCATCTCCAGGCCTGTCTTATGGAAGTAACATTCTGGGCAATCATGATGAATGCACTGGCTCTCCTGCCTCCAACCCACCTTCCACTCATAAGGCAAAGGCTCTGCTTCAGATAGGATGCCCTAGACACTCAGACCCTTATCACTCCCATACCCACAGGAAGGGTCAAGCTGAAGACCAAGGGCAACCATCCCTCAGTCTGAGCACCCACACGTACATAACCCAGGAGACCCACTCTTGCAGGAGGGGGCCACACTGCTCTACCCCAGGTCCACAGCAAAAGACAAAGCCTGGAGAAGTTTACACAAAGGATCTTCATAGCTGGCAATAAAGAGAAAACTGATAATTTTCCCTATAAATTACAGCCTGTGAAATGGTAGACCTGTAAGTTTAATACAGACACTAGCAGAAAAAAAACACAAAAAGAATCTTCCTGGATCCTACTTTTTCCTGAGGCACCGGAGGCTCTGTGCATGCACTATACTATGCCTCTCAGGACTATGCACCATGGAAAACAGGATGGACTTGAATTCATTCTCCAATTTACACACAGATTCGTCAGAAAAATCCAGAATGCTTACTGGATTGAGAGGCTTGCTCACAATTTCTCTTAAACCACCAGCTGATCCATAAGCTACCCTGAGCCACGTATATCACCTGGCAAGCTAGATTTAACATAAAATCACACTAATTCCTGGTTTTTTGGAAAACAGTGTGTGTGTCCAAACTACTACCATGGAGAAAAGACCAGAGAGGGACCTCTGAGGTCATATTCTTTGGCTCAGTGAAGGTTAAAACCGTAACCTTTCTGCACTGTGGAAGCCATCTCTAAGCTGCACATAGATTCAATGTAAAAGGGTGAATATCAACCTAGCTAAGGGGTCCTAATCATAAAACTTGACACATACATGGCTTATGCTGATCCCAGAGCAATGTTTAAGATGACAGAATACAAGATAAAATGGAGCAAACTTCTGAGCACAAACATCAGAGAATACAAACTTCAAGGAAGACATTCCACAGCCAAGTTACTAAACGTCAATGACCAAACAAAAACAGTCCCAGAAATGAGAAAAAGTGAATCAGGAGATTTAACAAGGGAAAGTCAAGAGTTGGAGCAAGCCTCACAGACCATCAGCATCCAGACTAGGGTCCTTGTCAAATGGATGAACTTTGTTTGCCTCAGACTGTGGAAGGATGCACGTGCCAGGCTGTTGTGGAAAACAATAGGCCACTCGGCTGGCAATCACTGGAGGCTCACAGCTGTGTGTGATGCCAATGGAGCCATGCAACTCAGAAGCTTATGGGGAAATCAGAGAGAACACATTCAAAGAGAGGGCAGCTAAAAACCCCAGTCGTCCTGGTTGTGATGCAGGTTGTGCACCTGCCCCCATGTGTGTCATCTGGGGAGAGAGCAGAGGCAGATCTCCAGAATCTGTGATTCCCAAGTTCCTGCCTGAATGATGAGTAAACTCATGAACCCTCTGAATGGGGGGGGTGGTCTCCAGGCCATGCCCAGATCCAGTATTAAACGCAGAAACCTCACTGACTCAGGGGCTTAAACCCAATCAGTGGCTGATCACTAAACGGTTTGAATCCAGGGGTGTAATTGGTGCACGGGCATCTGGGGCTGCGCTGGGCTCCTGCAGCCAAAACAAACAAGCAGCAGCAACTTTAAATTCAAAGATAAAAATAAAAAAGATGTGCCATGTAAATAGCAGCCAGGACAGGGCTGATGTAGCTCTACCAGCATTGCATTAAACAGGCTTTAGGACAAAAATTGTGGCCGGAGGAGTGACCCTCCCCACCAAGTCTCCACAGAGCTCCCTTGCTCTTGACATTTATCTCATGATGTTTTTCTGGTTTTATACATTTCCTTCTCAGTTTCCATTATTGGGCTGATTCTCTTCACCCTATTCTGTCTGTCATCTCATGGGAATACTTTTCGATTCCATTTATTCAGTAAATCTGTTTACAGTACATTTAAACACTCTCATGTTGGACTCTTGGAAGAAATTTATCCTATTTTATGTTACCAGAGTGCTTGTGATTCTTCTCTGAGTTATAGAATCAATCTTTGCAAAAACTTTGTTGAAATTTAAACAAATGAGGGTCACCTCTAAAACTATAGAATAAGGCTTCAAAAATAAAATGCATTTGATATACTCTTTTCAGCACTACTCTGGCAGTCAACTTGTTAGATATGGCAAACATAGAGATGGAAATAAGATAATGCCGATACTGGCATTGTAATAAGGCCTGGGATGCAGTGGCCTCTGGGCAGTTTGATAAGCACTTTCTGCTGCAGGATTTGATGCCATGGGAGGGTTGGTCAAAGAGAAGAGACACATTAAGAAACATAGTAAAATAAATGCTAGGACTGTACATCAGCTGATATTTGTGTGTTTCCTAAATATCTCTTGTCTGATTTCTCCTAATCAAAGGGTCTTTTATATTTATATCCTTCTTTAGAAATAGGAAGGGATTAGGCGTGACTTCACTTATTATAGACAATAACCAAAGTCAAGTAAACAGCATCTGTTGCTCTCTGAAGGTCTCTGGTTCTACGAAGAGCATGTTAGTTTTCAAGTTATGTTAGCTCAGTGTAGTTTACTATTTTAAGTTCTTAAAACATTTATTTTAAAATATCATTACAATCAGAATTGTTAAAAAATGACTTTTTAAATCAAAAACATATTAAATCTTCAAATAGTTTAAGAAAAAAATATAGAAACATGGATTTTTACTGCTATTCTGAGAAGTTCTGGTGGGAAAAATATACAGCATCATTCAAATAAAAGGGAAAGGTAATTTTCAGCCAATAATGAGAAGACGGTTGGCATTCTTTTCTGTGCTGATGAAACAATCATGCAATTATGTTCCAAAGGCTCAAGCAGTACGTGATCTTTAAAAGTTGTACTCTTTTAAAATTATTTTATATATAATAAAATATATTACTTACATATTATCTATTAATAGGATCCAGATAAATATTATCTAGATTAATAATATTAAATTGTATTGTTATTAATATAGAGTAACAATATCATCCATATTAATAACTAATTTATAATATCAAGTTTAGTATCATCTAAATATTACAGCTTAATATAATTCATTACAATTATTATATCCATTAAGATAGTATCAGATAATAGATGTTTTAAAGATGAATATTTGAGCAAAGATATTAATAATAGAATGAATAACTGAAATTGGTTATCTATATAAAATGGCAATTTCTAAATACGTGGGGTCAAATCTGTGTAAAAGAATACCAGACATCCAGTTACAAATATTTTTAAAGATTGTTTCATTTCAAGTAGAGCATAAATATGTAAGTATACACCATATTACATCTATTAATAATGTTTATTTTTGAAGATACTTTTCATATTAATGAAAAAATTTTAATTCTGACAAAATCTTTTCTCCTTCCTAAAATTTTAAATTTATGCTTTTCTTGTTGAAAGACATTTTATTTTTAAATTGCACTCACTTGTGTATACTCTTAACCTTTTTTTTCATTTTCATAGCTTAAATATATGATAATTGTCTTCAGACACTTTATTGATTGCACTCTGTTAGATCCCTCATACCTGATACAATAGAACACTAATAGAATGGTTTGTGGACAATGCTTCATTCTCAAGCCTATGTCCACATTATCTGCACTAAAACCAGGACTGATGTGTGGCTGAGAACAGTTTGAGGAAGCCAGAATGTCATATAATTATAATAAACCACAAATTTATTTATGATTTTCACATAACTGTCAAAATCATAATTAAATATCCTATGTTTCCTTTACATAAAACTGAACATGCGTGTCCATCTCAGAGATACAAATATATTTATTTCAGAGGCAGAAAATAATAGATTATCCATTTGGCGTTTCTCCTATGATTGGATGTATGTCTATAATGTTATCTTTCCATCTCACTATTTTATCCTCTATTTTTAATCTATACTTCTATAACTCTATTAGTCATTTTTTCCCTTAAGAAACTATTGCAATTGTCGTATGAACTAGGAAACAAGCCATTTCATATACAAAAACCATCTATTATGACTGTTATTTTTTTTCTACTTCTCCCTTCTCCTTCTTCTTCTTGTTCTCCTTCTCTTCCTTTTTCCTTCCTTCTTCTTTTCCTCTTTTTATAATTTAAGTGGGTTTATGAATTTTATATTTCTGCCATAGTATTTGTGTTGCTATGCAGTCTATTTTACTGCAAATTTTTATAATAAAATAAAGGGTGGAAAGTAAAGATAAGGTTGAGACAATCACTCAAATACATGCAACCTGATTAATAGAATAATAAAATGAATAAAAATTCTAGTTAAACGAGTGCCACAAGTTTTTAAAACACAATTTTAAGTGCTTAATAATAAATAAACCTAAAGTAAAATATATTACTTTAAATCAAAGTAACTATCGTGATGAAAATGGGTATTAGGTATAAGTGAATTTACTAAGCTACAGAAATTAAATTTGCAGATAGAAAAACAATTTTTGGCCTGTAATCCCAGCACTTTGGGAAGCCAAAGTCAGGAGTTCAAGACCAGCCTGGGCAACATGGTGAAACCCCATCTCTACTAAAAATACAAAAATTAGCTGGCAAGGTAGTGTGTATCTGTAATCCCAGCTACTCAGGTGCCTAAGGCAGAAGAATCACTTGAGCTTGGGAAGTGGAGGTTGCAGTGAGCTGAGATTGTGCCATTGTACTCCAGCCTGGGCAAAAGAGTGAAATTCTGTCGAAAAAAAGAAAGGGAAAGGAAGGGGAGGGAAGGGAAGGAGAAAGGAGGGGAGGGTAGGAGATGGAGGAGGGAGGGAGAGAAGGAGGGAGGGAGGGAAGGAGGTTGGGAGGGAGGAAGGAGGGAAGAAGGGAAGGAAGGAAGGAAGGAAGGAAGAAAGAGAAGAAAAAACAATTTTTGACTTTGCATGAACTGTAAAAGACCAAAGATGGCTTTGTCTCACTTCATGTCTTGGGTCTCTTTTAGCAAAGGTTTGGCATAACATCAGATTTAGCACTTCCAAATGACAGTATTTGGCAAAACTGAAGACTGGGTTTTATATACATTACTAAATTTTTCACAGCTTTCTACATTCAGCTGTAATCATGTACTTGGAATTTGGCTGCTATTTGGTTCTACTTAACATGTTGGGAAAACTTACATACTTAAATATGCTTTAAAATATGTGTCTGAAAAACATATGCATGTATCATAATATTTAATTTAGCATATTTTAAAATGACAAAGGCAATTTATACCTCAAAGTAAAAATAGAAATTGTGCTTTTCTAGCTTTTAGTTTACTTTCCATGAAGACTCATTTTCAATTGTGGAAAACCAAGATTGTATTACAAGTAGGTACTTGACATAAATTTATTCAGAGTGTATATTAATCAAGTATGTAAGCTTAAACTGTTCTTTGTGCTTGGAATAGCAAACTGAAAGGAAGATGAAGGGAGGGACTGAATAAGGAGAAAGGGAAGAAAGGAAGGAAAGAGTAGGAAGTGAAGGAAGAAAGTAAAGAAGGAGGGAGGGAAAGAAGAAAGAAAAACAGAAAGAAGGGAGACAAGGAGGGAAGAAACGAAATAAGGAAAAAGAAAACTTAAAAGTTACAGTGAAAACCCTTAATATAATATGTACTCTTCTAACAGATTTGTAAATATATTAGTTATAATGTACTTAAAAGTAAATGTAAGTACATTTATACAAATGTAAGCGCGTTAGCTACAGACACAATGTTGTACAGCGTATCTCTAGTACATATCCATCTCGCATAAAAGAAACTTAGATGCTTTCACATTTACAACGCGGAAATGAATTCTCACGACAACCTGAAGGAGCTTAGAAATGGATTTATCCCCAGAATCCCCAGAAAGAATCTTAGCCCTGCCCACTCCTTTGTGAACCAATGTTAATGTGCTGGACTTTTGACAGAGAACAGAAGGTAATAAATTGGTGTTGTTTCAAACCACGCAATTAGTGACAATTTACTACAGTACTAATAGACACCTAATACACTAACATATGCAAAGCTAAAGGTCTGATTGAAAATGCCTCATCAGTAACTTTGGCAGTCATTTTACTCTGCAATATTTGTATTAGAGATATTTGCTAAGGTCTGGAACTTCTAATATAGAAGAATTTGATTACTCCTGGTACAGTGTGTGTCTTACTTTTTAATATTTAGACTCTAGGGATTTTTCTTGTTTAGAACCCTTTAAATCAGAGTGATGCCTGAATTATTGCTACCCAATTATGTGCTCTGTCTCAAGTGATGACCTACAACACCCATAGACTGAATTAGAACGTACTAACCAATTATAAGTTCAGTTAGATTTTAAAACAATCTGTAATCACAAAGACATGAGGTAGCCAGTCTTAGTGAGAACAAGAACTTTTTAGAAGAGGGAGATTTGAAACAAAGAAAAAAAAGTGATGAAAGAGGTATATATTAATCAGAACATATCACGATATGAGAGAGAGAAAGACAGAAAGGCCATACTCATAAATTTATGTGACTTAGACATCCTTTTATGTATCTACCATTAAGTTTCTGGAGATTTCACTTCCTAAATATTGTATTTCACTTAAGTGTCATCTGAACTACTGCCATCATCTCTCAACCATTTTTTCCTGGTTTTACTCTTGCTTATATGTGCTATGCATACTGTAATATGTATAAAATGTAAAGTGAATCAGAAATCTCCACCGCTTCAAACACACCAATGCATTTTCAATTAAACCTGAATAAAATACAAAGTGTAACCATGACCTACAAAATCTTGACACCTGCTTCTTTTCTCCTCACATCCTGTGCTCCCACCATGCCAGCCTCTGTCTCTCTGAAGCAGACAAATGTTCATTTTCTTCTCATGATCTTTCTCCTTGCTTTGCTCACCATTCAGAATATTATTTCTCCAGATGGTCACATTACTATGTTTTAATATTCCTTTTCTCACCTAAAAGACTGTCTCCTGAGAAAAGATTTTCCTTTCAGTCTCTGTAAATCTACCACCATGTCAATCCAAGTCCCAAGTTTTAGTCCTTTTGGGTTTATACAACAAAATATCATAAAATGAGTGGCTAACAAACAACAGAAATTTACGTCTCATAGGTTTGGGGGCTGAAAGTCCAAAATCAAGGAGCCAGCAGACTCAGAGTCTGGAGAGGTTTGCATCCTGGTTTTTAGATGATGTCTTCTCTTTGTGTCCTCATATGGTGGATAGGAGCTGCCCAGGGCAATAACCTCATTCTTGAGGCCTCCCCACTGGCGAGCTTATGACTTCCTAAAACTGCCACCACCTAATACCATTACTTTGAAAATTAGGATGTTAAAACATAAGATTAGGAGGTACACAAACACATAGACCCTGGTGGTCTGAGTCCCATTATCCTGTGTTATGTTTGCCATAGCACTTTGGGCTACAAAATCACTTGACATAATTAACTAGTTTATTATCTGTTTCTTTGATCCCTAGACTATATGGCTCTATAATAATAGTGCCTTTTTTTTATTTAGCACTGATATTCCCAAGTATTGATATCTAATATGTATAAAAATGTGTAAATTAATGATCAAAGATCTCTGATTTAATTACATTTGTGAAAATTACGATTTTTATAGCAGTGCTTATCTAAACCACATGGTTAATGAAATCTCTTAAAAAGATCCCATGTAGAACTATTTACAATCTCATACTTTCAAGAACAAAAAGGGAGTTAATAAATTATCCAGTAGCACCTGATTTCTTGCATAACTTTTCAGTATCTTGGGATTCTAATGTGTCCAAAAGGGTCCCATGATATATGCATGCAAGATGCAAACACAGCTATTATTTCAAAACTTTGCTTTCTTTTATTATGTTACCCAGATGTCATAATGAACTGCAAGCAAATTCCACCAAGAGCTGACTTAGGCAAAATCTTCAGAAAAACATAAAGCTGCAATAATGAATATAAAAGACCAGAGGATGCAAAATTCCATGGGAATGTCAGGTAAATCTTTGACCAAAAAAATATTTATTTCACAATTCGTAGAACATGAATGAGAAATTATTCATGAGTCAGGCTGATATCTTAGCTTCATATTTAATGTCTCAGTTTAGGTTCAACTATTGGCAGGAATAGATCTGTTACTTCCATGAATAAAATATTGACATCTAAGTGACATCGACTATTAACTAGCATACAACTGAGTAGAACAGTTAGTAGTGACTATTTTTAATATACACACATGTAATATAATACATCACAGATAGAAATGCAGAGATTGAAATTTTTGGATGCTTATAAAGGGATTTCATTTTCACTATATTAACTAACACTACAAAATAAATACCTTCAATTAGTATACATTTGCATAATCTTTGTTTTGAAAAGCAGTACATATGTCATAATTATTTTCAAGCCAAAGATTTAGAGAGAATTTTGAATTATTCTCTGTACAGTACAGACTCAAAAAATGTCATGTGAATTGTCCCTCAGAAGATGTTTTGTGGTATATGGACGGTGTCAGTGAAAGATACACATAGATGGAGTAACTACTGACTTGGAAAACAGGAGAAGGTATCGTTCTAAGAAAGGCAATCCCAATTTCTCAGGCTATTCAGAAATAAGCACAACCCCAAAATGTAAAATTTGATAGAATGTTTTAATTTTATTTTTTGTCCCTATGTTCAGCCTATTACTTTCTTTTCACTACGTAATGTTTTCTCCAAAATATCATATGGAAGCCTAGAATCCACATGTGAGGTTTCTACTCTGCAACATATAGTTCAAGTCTTTATTGTTTGTCAAATCATCTAGAAACCAAAAATTTCATAGACGACACCTTCATTCATAGAGTTGCTTAGGCAAAAATCCTCAGAATGACTGTCACCTTCACATGGATATGGTAGACTGTATTCACTACTTACAAAACATATCCCAAACATTCCCAGTTCTCTTCCTTTGCCACACTTCCAGCAGAAACAGCCATTCCCTCTTCACTTTGACCTTCTGGATTAAGCTTAAATGTCAACCTTTTCAAAAGGCTTTCTGACCATGATATCATGACAGCCATAGCCACTTTTTAAAATCACGTTATCCTAGTTTATTTATATTGCAGGGTTTTCTTTTTTTACTATTTATATTTTATTTGTAACATGTATAACTATTTAAAAATATCAGTCTACCATTGCCTTAAATGTTATTACCAGGCTTCCCAGCTAAATGTAAGCTACAGAGGCCAGTAACTCGTCTTCTAGAACAGTGATTGACATGGATTAATGCTAATGGTTACTTGTTGACTAATTTATTGTCTAAGCATGAAAGAAAAGATTAAAAGGAATGTGTAAATATTACTTTCTTATACTGAAACTTTACTTATAATATTGTACTTCCTATAAATCAAATTATAAGATATATGGTGTGATTTTTTTTAACTGCATCTTCCTTGTAGGTGTAACTTTGCCATGAATTTTCTGAGACTACATTTTAACTTATCTTACCAAAAAAAGTCTTTATAAATGTTTTTATGCCAGATTATTAGGAACTATGATTTTTCCTGTTATAAAGGCAATACCCATAAATGATTTAAACATTGCCAGAATAGTGTTCAAAAGTAACTGTCATTGTATTATCTAGGGGATTGTATCACTAAGGGTCTACACAGGAAAACAGAGCCTGGTTTTAGTATATCGAAAAGAGGGAGATTTAATATAGGGTATTCTCGTAAAGGTATTAGATATGCCGGGGATGAAAAGAGAGGTAGTGTTCCTCGGGAGGAAAGGAGGAGGAGCAAGCTATGTGTCAGAAGTGGAGAAACTCCCACAAGTCATAAGCTGAGCCTGTGTCCCCTAGTGAGGGTTAAGGCATCTTCCCACTGGAGCTGGAAGAATCAACACAGTGTGAACAGTACCTGGTTCTCTGGACTGCAGGGGATGCTGGAACAAGGCTTTGCACTGTGAGTGCTAACATGTTGATGGAGGGATGCCTCCAGAAGGTGGAAGCAGCTCCTCTAACCTGTAAGCACCTGCTAGTGCCTCCTATTGAAAGAAACTAGCCAGACAACAGCTGACAAAGATGACTAGGAGGCATATTTACAAAGATTCATTCTTTTAGAAATGACAAGGTGCACAAAAGCGTATTTTGGACTTAGGGCAAATGACCACCATAGAGGAATTCAAACGTATTTGGGAAATGAAGACATTTCTAGTAGTAGCAAATACAGTATCCCTGTGAATCATACATCTAAGTGAGTTCCCTTTTGAAAGTTGGGTGAATGTGTCTTCTTCTCTATGTGAGGGTAAAGGGATCAGGTTTCACACTAGGCAACTGAGAGTTTGCATGGACTTCTCCAACATATCCAGATACTGTTTAATAAATGACAACTTCAAAAAGGTTCATTTTTCTCCACATCCCCTCCAGCATCTGTACACTCTTACACTGTTGGTGGGAGTGTAAATTAGTTCAACCATTGTGGAAGACAGTGTGGCGATTCCTCAAGGACCTAGAAATAGAAATTCCATTTAACTCAGCAATCCCATTACTGGGTATATATCCAAAGGATTATAAATCATTCTACTCTAAGGACACATGCACACGAATGTTCATTGCAGCACAGTTTACAATAGCAAAGACCTGGAACCAACCCAAATGCCCATCGATGATAGATTGGACAGGGAAAATGTGGTACATATACACCATGGAATACTATGCAGCCATCAAAAACGATGAGTTCACATCCTTTGTAGGGACATGGATGAACCTGGAAACCATCATTCTCAGCAAACTGACACAAGAACAGAAAATCAAACACCGCATATTCTCACTCATAGGTGGGTGTTGAACAATGAGAACACATGGACACAGGGAGGGGAACATCTCACACTGGGGTCATTTGGGGGGGAAAAGGGGAGGGACAGCAGGGGTGGGGAGTTGGGGAGGGATAGCATGGGGAGAAATACCAGATATAGGTGATGGGGAGGAAGGCAGCAAATCACACTGCCATGTGTGTACCTATGTAACAATCTTGCAAGTTCTTCACATGTACCCCCAAACCTAAAATGCAATAAAAAGTATATATATATTTAAAAAAAGGTTCTTTTTTTAGTGTTAAAGGAATCCATACACAAATAAATAAAAACATGAAGCATGTGTGGAAAACATAAAACAGAGACTACAATTTTGTGAAAATTCTACAAAAGATGATTTTAGATTTTTATTTTCTGGATTTTGCAGATTAAATAACCTACAATTTATTTGTCATGCTACTAAAGACAGAATCTCTACTGAATATAAAACAAGCAGAATTTTATATTAACAGAATTCGCAAGAAAGGAAAATTACAAAATAAACACACAAAAAAAGAACTGCAAATCAGAGCACTGGTGTAAACTGATAGAAGAATGTTAGTCTAGTGGCCTTGATTTTCAAGTGGTTTGTATTTTCACAGCCTTCTAGGTGCAGAAAAGAAGGTTTTGATCACTCAACAGTGGAATATTGGAACTTAGATTCACACAAAAGTCAAAAATCATCTGATGGCTATATCTTCAGTGGAAGAACGCATTAAAACTTTCTGTTTACTGATACATGGAAATAACAAAAAAGACTGCATTTATGATTAATACAAATATGACATATTCACTGAGAATTTGTAATGCAATCTTATACTCAAAATATTTTAAGACTTAAATTTGCATTGCCTATGTGTTCTAGAACGCACCAGAACATATAGGTAATTCACAAGGTTGTGAAAATACAAGCCACTTGAAATCATCTAGAATGGGAAATGAATCATCAATACTAACCGAGCACTTATCATAGCTACCGTACTACAGCTCTGGAGGGCACATGCTCAGCCAGGCTGCATGAAGTTGCTGTGGATGACGATGGGCTGAGAGAAACTCATGACTCAAATTACCAGATGCATGAAGAAACAACTTACCGAAAGACGGAGAGTGAACATACAAGACCTGTGGTAAAATAATGGAGTTACAAGCTATTCAGTGTAAGTTGTACATGATTTTATATTAAAAAGAAAACGCAAAAGAGAAGAAAAATGTCAAGTGATAAAAAAGACAGGAACGATTCAAAAAATAATCAAATGAATTCTAGTGAGGGCTAATTGTTAAGGAATGAGCTCTGCAGTTAGAAAGAAGGATAATCTTTTCAATAAATGATACTGGGGAAATGATATATGTAGGCAAAAAAATGTATTTCAAACCTTTTTGTAAACCATATATGTTATTTAAAATATATCACATATAAACTAGATTTATAAACTTCTACATAAAATAAGATTCACTTTCTGGCCTCAGAATATATATTTTTAAAAAGATACGAGCCTAAACAGAAAAAAAAATAAGATCCATTAATAAATAGGTGGGAAAATATTTGCAGAATATTTCATAAATGAATACAAACAGCCAACAGGCGCTAGAAAAGATGCTCAATCTTAGTAATTAGTAAACGTAAATAAAAACAATTCAATACCTCTACACAACTACTAGGATGGCTAAAATAAAAAGATTGACCTGACAAGATTGGTGTGGATATGGAGAAAGAGGAAATCTCCTACTTTGATAGAATGTAAAATGATATAATCAATTTTTTAAAAAGCCTGTTGGTAAGAAAGCTAAACATGCACTTACTGTGTGCATTTCACCATTTGGTAACTGCATAAGACAGATGAAAATATGTTTACCCAAAAACTTGTACACACATTCCCATAAACATTTTATTTGAAATATTCAAACTTTGGTGAATGTAAGATATAAAATGGAATACTTAGCAATATAAAGGATGTGATGACTGACACACGGCAACATGTATGCATTTCGAAAACATTATGTTAAGCAAGAAAGTGAGACACTAAAGAATACCTAAAATGTTCCATTTATATACACTTTTGAAAATACAAACATAGTATTATAGAAAATAGATTAATTGCTTCCAATGGTCAAGGTCAGGGAAAAGATCAGAAACTTGAGAGCCATGTGGGAGCTTTGAGGATGACAAAAATATTAAATATAATTTTGAAGTTTTATGCCACGGAATATATTTGGAAAAAAATCTCATGAAATTGTCCAGATAAATTTAGTTAAATGCTATGTGAATTTTAGTATTATAAATTACACTTCAATCAATTTTATTATATATAGGTAATACTTAAAGTTAATTTTAAAAATTAATTCCATTTTTATTGTCAACAGGATTTACATTTGTAAATTGTTCAGAACCTTAGCTAACATTTCTGAGTACTTTTAAAAAATATTTCAAGTTATTCTTTAATTTGGGATTGAGTTAACCAGTTTCGAAATAATTTTTTAAAAATAACATTAAACAAGTAAACATCACAGATTTGAAAATGACACCTCTGCTCAAATATTTCATTCTGAATACGGAATATATTGGTAGAGCAGAAACTGGATGGTTTAGCCAGACTTGAGGTTTGCCCTCTCAATGCATAAAGTTCCTAAACAGATTCCTATTTAAAACAACAGAATAATTGCCCATTTGATCTATGTCTGTCTCAGCTGCTCTTAGAGAAGTTCACCAATAGAAAATACCACGGGTCTCCATTTTCTAATGGCACAATCTGTATGTTCAATGAGTCATATTTTTGTCTTAATATTTATAAATTGATATTTTTCTTTGCAGTGAAAGTTTAAAATCATATTAATAATAAAGATTAATATTGTAATCTACCAAGAGCTAAGAGATACTGTAGTCTGAGAGTGGGAGGTAGGTCTAGGAAAAAAGATGGCGGTAAGAGATAAATGTAGGCTTTTAAGGTCTTTAACTCCAGAATGGGAGGATACTTGGATTTAAGACTCATTTCAGTAAAAATGTTCAAGAATATTTCATTACCTAACTTTCAGATTGAATTAAAGTAAATGGCATCTTTATACCCTACTACACCTTCTTCCCAATAAGCCATAAGCTTAAAATGGTTTACACCATAATAAGGAATAAAATTTATTTCACAATCTTGATCATTTCTTTCACCACATCAAGCAAGGAGCCTGTTTTAAAGTTCACAGCAGAAATTCTTCTGATAAAATATTCAGTGAGAACTGCAGATACTACATTTTTCTTTAGACTTGACTAAATTGTTAAACCCATGTCCTGGACACATTTTTCTAGAATTTTGTCTAATTTTGAGTAAAGCATTCCAATTGAAGTCTGGAAAAATACTGGGATTAATTAAATATAAATTTTAGCAAAGCTATGCAATTTTATTTATAATCCTTTTTGTTATCTAATATGAAACATATTAATTTTATGCATTTTGTTTAAATTACATTATTTTTACAACTATATATTTTATTAAAATATTGAAGTTCTATTTTAGAAATTTGTCAAAATATGCTAGTGTTAAGTAGATTTCTATATTAACAACCAGTGAAACTAGTTATTCGTAATATTATTAGGTTTCTGCAAAAGTAGTTGTAGGTTGGCAAAATTATTAACTAGCTAGAATTATTCTAATAATAATTGTTTCAATAAGTACTAATTTCAAGCACTCTGTGAGCATAATTTTTACATAAGTTAACCCTCTATAGCCTTATAACAACCTTATGACTTGGGAAATATTTTAGTCACTCTCATTTTACAAACAAGAAAACTGGTAGAGATGGTTAAATAATTGGCTTAAGATTATTTATGTGTAACAACAGATTTGAATCAATAAATTCTAACTAAAAAAGCAAGTTTTTGACAATATGTTTGCTGTGTTTCTGAAAAAAGATGACTAGCACTTTATGGCCACGTGTCTATAAATTTAAGATGTTGTAAATGTCTTAAAGACTAATATTATGAACCAATTGGAAACAATTTTTCAGAAGTCATTGCATTATAAAAGCAGACATTCTAACAAATACACTGATTATTTTAAAACTAATGATTTATCTTCCATCATTAGTAAGATAATTATTTTTGGCAATGATCATTAATTTGTTTTTAACAGTCAAAGAAGGCTATGCAGGCAACCATGTAGACCAATGCTGCTCAAGGATAAAGAAATACGAATTCCTATTATTGATGAAACAAATAATATTATCAATAACTAATTTATTTTTAGTTTACATTGAAATAACATACAACTGATTGTGTCAGTGGTGATGTTGAGTACACATAGTTTTCTCTTTTAGTGAAAGGTAAAACAAATGATGCTGACAATTTTCCCAGAGAGACCATAAAGGTACATGAAAAACTGCAATAAACATCATTATTAAAATCATTGCATAATTACTCCCCACCTTTCGACCTGTTAAAGTTTGTTTCTCAAATTATTGTTCTTTTTTATTGTCTAAATATTTATTATATTTTTCTAGCTTTATTGAGGTAAAATTGACAACTTGAAAGTGCATGTACTTACAGTGTATATAATTTTTTAATTTATATACATTGGGAAATGATTACCACAAGAAATTTAATTAGCATATGCATCACCTCACACAGTTGTCTTTGTGTGTGTATCTGTGTGGCAAGAACATTTAAGAGCTACTCTCCTAGCAAAATTCAAGTACACAATGCACTATTAACTAGAGTCACCATTCTGTACATTGGATCCCCTAGAACTCACTCATCAAACTTAGTACTCTTTAAACAAACTGTTACAAAGTATAGGAGATCTATTGATCCATGCCACATATCTTTGAATAAAAAGTAAAACATAATTTAGAATATTGAGCTATGGACAGAAAATGTCGGGGCAGACATTGACTGAAAAAAAAAATGAGGAAATAGAAAAAAAGTCTTTGACAACTGAATTTGATAGTTTGGATCCAGAAAATCGGTAAGTTTTTTTTTTCCCCTTTATTGTTTATTTGTTTTATTTTTCTTTATTTTTAAGATTTCATACAAGTTCATAGAGAAAATAGGAGCAAAGTTAAAAGAGGAAGTTTGATTAAGAGTAATTATGAAGGGATGAAATACCCTCTGACTCTGAAGACATTGATGTGTTAATCTGTGGAAGAAGAAAGAACATACCAAGAAAAACAGATTTTTGGATTGAGGAATTGTGTATATATGTTATCTTTTATTAAGAGTGGGAAGAACCCTTTTGCAGGGAAATCAGAAGCTGCATATTGTTTTAGTTTTAATTTTTTTAAGTTTCTGATACCTCTTAAAATTAAAATGATCTATAGAGTACGATTGTATGGAGATATTGTGAGATGTTTAAACTTGCCTTAGCTACCCAAAGTGCTAGAATTACAGGTGTGAGCCACTGAACCTGGCCAATGCCTAACTTTTTTTAAACATGCCTAGGACGTATAAGCAAAGTATGTTCAATGTTTTGAATATGACTCATTTCCAATAACAGAATTCAATTACCAAGCTTAACTGCATAGTTTATCTGTCATTATTGTATAACATGGTTATTCTTCTAAATATATCATTCTTCATACCTAACTCTACACATTCTAAAGCATAGTTCAATGTATATCGAGTCCCTCAACTACAAAGTTAAATTTTAAGTCAAGTTAAATTTAAATAGAGATTTATACTGTATCACTCATTGTATTTTGTGTTAACAAAGTTGTTTATAGCCCTGCAATTTATAAATGCTAGTAAAGATAGCAATGATAGATAGATAGATAGATAGATAGATAGATAGATAGATAGATAGATAGACAGATAGATGATACATCTAGGTTAGTATAAAAATCCAATTTTTATTGAAAAGTTTGCTTGAATTCAGAAAATATTGAGTCATTGAAATTGTAAAGAATTGTAATCTTAAAAAAATGTCTATAGAAAACATACAGACACCCATGTACTCACATATATACATATTTGCAAACACCAAACTGAAGATTAAAATTGTCTTATAAATTATGATATGTTTTAGTAAGAAGGCCATGTGTTAGCCGGCAAAAGTGATCTTTTGAGAGAAATAATTTATATGCATTTTAAAGACCACGTGTCTGAGGGCAGAAGATGAACCATGTGAAAACACTTTTGTTTTGCATTGAGCACTTTGATATTCAAATGAATAGTTTATGAAAACAGGCTCAATTATTAAAGGAGTGGCATTCTTGTAATCTAGGGAATACCTACTACATGAATATTGCAGGACTAAATTCTGATGGTAAACATAGTAATTGTTGGAATATTTGTTTAAACAAATGGCTTTTAAGAAGCAGTTTACATCCTCTAATTTCAAAAGACTTTTAAAAATGGTATAAAAAATTTGTTTTGCCGACATTTATAAGATGTACAGATGTAGTGTTTTATCAATAAGCATATTATCAAGCTAATGTAAACTTTTCAGCCTTTTTATTGTAAAAAGTAGTTACTGTGCTAGTAAAATAAGGTAGTGATTTCCAGCCTTAATCTTTCAAGTTAGATTTTTGATCAACAGCTTAATAGAAACTCCTTCAACCCTTAGATCCTAAGTAAGAACCTGCATTTAACTAATCTAATCAGTACAAAACATTTAGGTCTATGGAGTCAGATCATCACATTTATTAGAAAACAAGAAATAGAATGAGAAGAAGGAACACGCTCATAATTCAAAACCATTGTATCTGTAGGGATGGAAATTTTACAAATGGGTTACACTTTACCACATAATACTCAAGATTAAATAAATAATATTAGTATACTAAATTTTGTCTGACAAATATGCCTGACATGCTATTCATACAATATAAAATTAATAATTTTTTCTGTAAAACAAATTATTTTTTTAAGGGATGCAATTTCTAAGTAAACAAGACAGATTTTAACACGTATTTTAAATTGTGAGTTATTCTATTGTTAGTTTTATGACACACTAAAGGTAATGGTGGACAAAATTTGTGAGATTTTTCTAAACACTTAAACAGTCAGATAAGTCAATGACATTTTCAAAAAATATGACACTTGGTCTGTGCCATAGAAGTGATTTCCATGAAACCTATATTCAAACATTTAAATTTATTTGAAATTACTTTATGATATTTTTATGTGGAAATGCTGAGCTCTCTTACAGTAAGTCTCCTATTTTTCTCATAGCTTAAAAAAAATTAGAGAAGATTGACTGTTTGTTTTGGGAATATTTGTTGCTAGTGGAGAATATTATGCATTTTTAAATCTTGATAATTAGATAATTTTTATTAATGGATCTTTATATGCTTTAATTATAAGATCTTCAGATGCAACAGAGTAAAATGCAATGTGTTGCTGATATAGTACACTTAAAATGTATTAGTTTCATATAACTTGATCATGACTCTATGTTAAACTAGCTAGTGGACTGTCTTCTAGTACAGTGAAGTGATGTGAAGTAGCATAGTCACCGATGCAATCGGCCGCTTATGGGAGTTGGTCCTTGGTTCCTCCTCACTGCGCACTGCTTGTGTTTTCTGGCAAATATAGAGCATCCTCCTGTTCTAGATTCAGGCCACACTCAACAGAAGTAACCTAGGTTTCAATTTTTCTTTAATCCTCAATGGATTTTTGCTTAATGGTACTGAAAAATTTTCGAGACCAATACAATTCAGTACCTAAGGTAATAATTCAGTTTTCTGCTTACCTTAATGAAATGCTTCTGAGTAGAAGTATCCATTTATTTCCAATACCATCCTCTTAGGTTCAGAGCATTGTAAATGAAAGTTATTATTAGTACAGTATCTACATGTTATATATGTATATCATATTTAGATCATGTATAGGATGATATGTAACTAGATATTATATATTATATATGACCATGTTTTCTTTGTAGGTTACAGGAGGTCATGGATAGCACTGACTCTAGTATTTATCAGTTTCATGTAAGAGACTGTAAAATAATGTATTTATTTATTTGTTTATTTTGGTACATATTATTTCATACAGTTTTTAACATGCCGTCTATGTTTTAAGATTTTCAAAGACATAAAATAAAATTTTTATACACTACTTGCAAGTGGTAAAAATTAAATGAAATTTAATTTAATTAATGCTTCCATTAATAAATAGAAATACAATAAAAAAAGTTGGTGCAAGCTTCCGCTTTCTGATGTAACCTTACTTGAGATTTATTATTTCTTTTCTTTGCATCTGTCCTCTTAATTATTTTTACACTGTTTTCTTATTCAAAAATGATTCAGTCCTCTTGCTATTTGTCATGAGCCCTTTCGGCACTGCAGGATGAGTTTTGAAAGTCAGTGCAGCCTCTGCCCTGTTTAACAGCACCACAACTTCTTCCTCTTTGGGACCAGTAATTCACACTACCATTTCTGCCTTCATAGAAGAAGTACATCAGATTTTGGGGGGCATATTCTGGAGTCCATTTCTCTTGCTTCAGTCTCCTGAAAAGTAGTATTTATGTTATCTGTAACAGCATTGGTTGACTGTAGATTCTTTAAACAGGTTAATTTTTTTCAATGTAAACAGAAAAACTACAACAAGGTGATGAAATGGTGGTAATGATCATCTTTAAAAATGGTCATAGAGAAAAGAATAGGCTAGGCTGGAAGAGATGAGATGCAGGTTTAAGCTTGACTTTTCTAATTTTGCTGACCTGTTATTTTAGTTTTCCAATTTATTGAAAGATAGATTAGATAAATTCTAATGTGATTTAGAGCTAAATAAGTATCAGATTACTAAATTCCTAAAATCGTAGATTAATAAAATGCTTAGGATGGCGCCGTGGCTCACGCCTGTAATCCCAGCACTTAGAGAGGCCAAGGTGGGCAGATTGCCTGAGCTCAGGAGTTCGCGACCAGCCTGGGCAACACAGTGAAACCCCGTCTCTACTAAAATACAAAAACCAAGCAAACAAAAATTAGCCGGGATGGCAGCGTGCGTCTGTAGTCCCAGCTACTCTGGAGGCTGAGGCAGGAGAATCGCTTGAACCCGGGAGACGGAGCTGGCAGTGAGCCGAGATTGGGTCACTGCACTCCAACCCAGGCGACAATGCAAACTCCATCTCAAAAATAAAATAATAAAATGCTTCCAAAGGAAACAAACAAAACATAACAAGAAAATAGTGTACTCCTTTAGGGTATGCTCAACTCATGGGTCATTGTTTTGAGAATGTAACATTCCAACCCAGTTTCTGTCACCTGTTTATTTCTGCCTAGAGAAATGTCTCTCTCAAAGGTAAAGTTCAATTGTATCTTATTATAGTCAGTGATTTCCTCACTCACCTCCAGACTGGTAATTACCATTGTTCTCTACACAGCAACCACATAACGAAAATATTTCCTATCACTATTTCTGAATATACTGCTCTTTAACTGTCCCTTTGGGAAAGAGAGATTGGTAAGGTTTTAGTTTTACTTTACTTATAAGAATAAACCTAAATCACAATCTGAAATAGCCTTCACTGGAAGTTTTATGATATTGAAAGATTTTAGGTATTTATGTATACTAGTGTCAGAGCAAATAATTTAATTTGTATTTACCCATCACTATTTAATTTATAATTAAGATATTCTGCTGAATGTAAAGTATGAATACTTAAATTCCAGAAATATCATATGGATAGCAATTATTTTACTTTAATCTTTGAACTGAATAAATATTAATTTTTACAGTTTTTCTGGTGAAATTCTACTTTGTATTAAAAGGTCAAAATAAATTTATTAATAAAAATTTTGTATTTGAGACTGGGCTTTAAAAAAGAAAATAATCTACATTCTTGGAATCTGAAGATTAAAGCCTAGAAGGAGAATCAAACTGGCAAGGATAGTTTTCATTGCAAATTGATAACTATACTTAATAGAGATAAATAAGAAGTGCAACAGAAACATTATTAGAAATGAATTACAGATTTCAAAATACATAACAACTACTGTGAATCTTGAAAAGAGGTCTGGGAATCAAACAGGTAGAAAATAATTTATTGAATTCAGATTAAAATAGGGTCATTTTCCATACCTATCCCAAACCTAGGAGTGGAAAAATACTGAACCAAGCAAACTCAGGCCAAAAGAAAAGGAGAGGAAAGAAGAAGAGAGTGCAGGAGAGGGGAGGAGAAGGGGGCAGAGGAAAGGGAAAAGTAAAGGAAAGAAGGATGGGAAGGGGATGGAAGTAAAGGGGCAAGAAAAGGAGGAAAAAAGAGGAAAGAAAAAGAGAGGAGAGGAGAGGAGAGGAAAGGGGGGAAGAGAAAAAGAGAGAAAGAAAGAAAGAAAAAGAAAGAAAGAAGAAAGAAAAAAAGAGAGTCTGTAGTATGCTAAAATCAAGAGGAATCCCTGAAAACCAAGGGAAAAGACAGGGTTAGCTTGGAGAAAAAAACCACAACTCAACTATTTTGGAATTCTGGAGTTTATTGAAGACTTACAACTTCCAAAGGAAAGCTTGGACAATAAATTGTGGTGAATTTCCATCATTTTCAGCTCTTAGCAAAGTTGCAGCCATAACCCCATGAGCACCAGACCCATGTCAGGATGCTGTCCACATGTTCCTGGAGCAACCTGAACACAGCTGTGAGAGACAGAGTGAAGGAAGAGGGTCCTGTTCTTCAAATACCAGGGATCTGTATCCTGATTGCAAATGCCTGCTTTTGATCGCAGACCTACAGACAATGAGACAGGGGCCATTTTTATGGCACCTCCTCTCTCTGCTGCACCTCCTCTCTCTACTGCAAACTTCCTCCTCCAGCTCCAGTAATGGCTGGATATTTAAAAGACTATCACCATTTTTTCCATTTTAAGAGCTAGACATTAAATAATATAAAGTTTAAAATAAATTATATATATATAGGAAAAACTAGAAAGATATCATAAATGCCCAGGGGAAGGTGGAGGCTTAGAAAAATCCTAGGAAAAACTTAATATGCACTTTAGTTCTTTCATATTAGTTGGATATTTGACTTTGTTATTTATTTGATGATTAGTTATGGTTTAAGTACATGAGTATGGATGTCAAATTGACAACAGGTAGACTGTAATGATGAGTTTTATGTACAGACTTAGCTAAGCTATTGTATTAATTAGGGATCTGGACCAACAGAATCAATAGAACATGAATACAGATGGAGTTGGATAGATAGATAGATAGATAGATAGATAGATAGATAGATAGATAGATAATTTATCAGGAGAGTTGTTTGCATTGTTATGGAGGCTACATGCAAGCTAGAGACCCTGGGGTGCTGGTAGTGTGGCCTCAGTTAGCTAGAAGGCCTAAGAACCAGGAAAGTCAGTGATGAAAATCCTGGAGTGTAAGGGCCAGGGAGCCTGGAGTTGCTGTCTAAAGACAGAAGAGAAAGAGTGCATCCCAGCTCTAAAAGATGGATCCCCACACTTGTCTCATCTCTGTTTTTGCTCTCTGGGCCCCTGCCGTATGGAATGGCACCTGCCCACAATAAGGGCAGGTGTTTCCCAACTGGTCCTGTCACTCACATGCTAATCTCTGGAAATGACCTCACAGACACACCCAAAAATAATGCTTTGCCATATTTCTAGGCACGTTTTAATCCAGGTAAGTTGACATCTAAAATAAAGGATCACCGCTCTAGTATCCAGCTATTCCATTAAACAGTAATCTAGTTGCTGTGTGAAGGTATTTTAGAGATTTGGTTAACATCTGCAATCAATTGACTTTAAGTAAATGAGATTATCCTTGACAATCTGGACAGGTCTCATCTAATCAACTGAAAGGCTTTAAGAACAAAAGTGGTTTCCACAAGGATGAAAAAATTCTGTCAAGATTTCAGCAGTAACTCTTACCCAGAAGTTTCCAGTCCACTGGCCTGCCCAGAAAATTATAGACTTGCCACAATTGTACTGCTAATCCGTGAGCTAAATTTCACCCACGCATGCGTGCGCGCGCGGGCGCACACACACACACACACACACACACACACACACACACACAGAGAGAGACACACACAGACACACAGAAGGAGAGACAGAGACAGAGAACTTTAAGTCTTCCTATCTCTTCATTCTAAGGCATTCTTTTGTGGTGTTTTCTTTCGTTTTTAGACAGCATCTCACTCTGTCTTCCAGGCTGGAGTGCAGTGGCGCGATCTCAGCTCACCGCAACCGCCACCTCCCAGGTTCAAGCTATTCTGCCTCAGTCTCCCAAGTAGCTGGGACTACAGGTAGGAGCCACCACACCCAGCCAATGTATTTTTAGTAGAGAAGGGTTTTCGCCATGTTGACCAGGCTGGTCTCAAACTCTTGATCTCATGTGATCTGCCCACCTCCGTTTCCCAAAGTTCTGGAAATACAGGCGTGAGCCACTACATTAAGCCAAAGGTGTTGTTTTTTCTTTATGCTCTTCCAAATCACATGTGTATATTGTTCATCCAGTCTAAAAATCTTAGTCACTTATTTTATGTTAATATTGATATATTTGTATTTAAAATTCCAAAATACTATTTGCTCAGGTTAGTAGTTTCTATTTATTTTTACTGCCCAATTTTATATTTAAGATTCACCTATATGTTTTACTATTGTTTTCATCAATATCCTGGAGATCACAAGTAAAGACATCCTTTACTTCTTTTGTTAATAGTTGTATAATCATATTTTAATTAAAGCTACTGTCATTTCCTCCTATTTTGTAATGTAGTAAAGGTAGTTTTTTTAACTGAAACTGTCTTTAATATATTTGTAAAAGGTAACACATGCATAAGTTTAAAAACTGGTTTGTAATTTTAAAAAATCTATTTTCTCCATCCCCAGTCTAGCTCAAAATCAATATTTATATGCAACTGTGAGTAGATCCCATATGATAATACCACATCTGTTCTTTTGGAAGAATGCTGTTTCAGTTTATGCACAAAATTAATATAGCGTTCTGTGCAATTTTTTTTAGAATTCAGTTTTAGGTTCTAGAGATTTGCATCAAAAATGATTTTATTGATGTATAATTTGAATGACATTCTTAAATTTGTATTCTATACAATGTAGATAAAATTAATTTAATGAATTTTAAACTATCAGACTAAATATTTTGGACATACTGAAGAAACTGGATTGGGCCCTTACTCATATATTGGATCAAGTGCCAGGATGGATGCAGATACATAAGGACCAAGATCGTATAAAATCTGTTTTTACTCAGGTAATGAGAGTTCTGTGGACCACAGCACTAGGCCTCATAAGCTTGCCTGAAACTGACTACAGAGAGAAGGTAAATAGAAAGAGACTGCTTTCTGCACATGGCTAGCCAGTTTTCCCAACACCATTTATTAAACAGGGAGTCCTTTCTCTGTTGCTTGTTTTTCTCATGTTTGTCAAAGATCAGATGATTGTAGATGTGTGGTGGACCCCTTCCTGATACCTTACACTAAAATTAACTCCAGATGGATTAAAAATCTAAACGTAAGACCTAACACCATAAAAACCCTAGAAGAAAACGTAGGCAGAACCATTCAGGACATAGGCATAGGCAAGGACTTCATGGCTAAAACACCAAAAGCAATGTCAACAAAAATGAAAATAGACAAATGGGATCTAATTAAACTCCAGAGTTTCTGTACAGCAAAGAAAACAATCATTAGAGTGAATTGGCAACCAACAGAATGGGAAAAATTTTTTGCAATCTATCCATCTGACAAAGGGCTAATATCCAGAATCTGCAAAGAACTAAAACAGATTTACAAGATAAAAACAAACAAACCCATTCAAGAGTAGGCAAAGGATATGAACAGACACTTTACAAAAGAAGACATCGATGAAGCCAACAAACATATGAAAAAATGCTCATCATCACTGGTCAGTAGAGAAATGCAAATCAAAACCACATTGACATACCATTTCATGCCAGTTAAAATGGTGATCATTAAAAAATATGGAGACAACAGATGCTGGAGAGGATATGGAGAAATAGAAATATTTTTAAAATGTTGGTGGGAGTGTAAATTAGTTCAACCATTGTGGAAGACATTTGTGGTGATTCCTCAAGGACCTAGAAATAGAAAAACCATTTGACCCAGCAATCCCATTACTGGATATATACCCAAAAAACTATAAAATGTTCTATTATAAAGACATGCACACATATGTTCATTGTGGCACTGTTTACAATAGCAAAGACCTGGAACCAACCCAAATGTCCATCATCAATAGACTGGATAAAGAAAATGTGGCACATATACACCATGGAATACTATGCAGCCATCAAAAACGATGAGTTCATGTCCTTCATAGGGACATGGATGAATCTGGAAACCATCGTTCTCAGCAAACTGACACAAGAATAGAAAATCAAACACCGCGTGTCATCACTCATAGGTGGGTGTTGAATACTTAGAACACATGGACACAGGGAGGGGAGCATCACACACTGCGGTCAGTAGCGGGGGGCTAGGAGAGGGACAGCGGGGGGTGGGGGGTGGGAAGGGATAATGAGGGGAGAAATATCAGATAGAGGTGATGGGAGAATAAAGGCAGCAAACCACCTTGTCATGTATGTGCCTACGCAACAATCTTGCATGATCTGCTCGTGTACCCCAGAACCTAAAGTACAATTAAAAAAAAAAAAGAGGACTGCTTTGAGATTTTTATTGCGATTGGAGTATGGGTCTGGGCTGAGACTTTTCTTCTGTGGGAAAGAGTTTGTATGATTTAAATCTCTCACTGAAAACAAAGGAAAGAGCACAGGAGCATCTCGCCAGCTTGCCCAGATGTAAAGAACAAGAGGAAGGGTGGGAACAGGGGCTAAAATTTTTCAAGATAGTCAGTTGAAAATCTGAGAAAAAATGAAATCGGACTTTTTGTTACACCAACATATAACAAAAAATTACCATTAAGAAAATCAGAAGAAAAGAAGTAGTTATTATTTTATATAGTCTTCTTTCTCATCTTTTTTTCTTTTCTCTTCCTCATATAGCCATTAGTTTCAGTCATGGCTCTCCACTCTCTTGCAAATAAAAAATGATGTTGCGAACAATGAACCATTTTTTAGTTGCTTTGAGTTTCTTGCCAGCTTACAGGGGGATTTTCAGGTTTACTTAGTGCAGCCTTTCATCATAAGCCTTCAGGTGAGTGTGTGGAGGCTCAGATTGAAGAATGAATCTGTGGGTGAATGACAGTTACTATAGCTGTTTCACTAAAGCTCATAAGCTTGGAAGGCATTATTTGCCACTATTTGACAAGAGATTCAAAGCATTGTTTTTTATTTCGCTAAACCTATTGCCCTATGGGTAATGTCTTAGTTGGATAAAAGGAAATGCTTTGAGCTATGCAACTGCAAAATAATTAATCAATCATCTTTTAATAGATTTCCTATAGTAATTTAAAATGCATGCATTTTGATAAATGCATTTTGAGAAAATGCAAAACATTTGCAACAGAAGGAAACTGCTTTCTTTTAACCTTTGCATGAAGGTATCTCAGATTATGTTAAAGTTTTCAGTTCTTGTATGCCTATTGAGAGTCGCATTCATTAAATATGTTGGTGGACATTTACAGATGGGTTAAGGGAGACAGAATTGTAAGAATTGTATATAGCAGGGAATATCTAAATGGAATTTTATGAACAACTCCCTATCCCAAAGGAAGGCAGAGAACGGCTCGATATGTAGGCTTTACAGTGGTAATGCCTGCAAAGAGACTAGCTGTCTTATTATTTCCTTACACATTCTTAGAGGGCAGAGGTGGGTGTTTCCTTTATTTATTTACTTGTGGTTTTTTAAAAGATGGAGAGCAGAGGCGTAATTGAATTGAATTTGTTC
>PVKV010000818.1:34547-246849 GCA_004027835.1 Alouatta palliata
TTTTTTTTTTTTTTTTTTTTTTTTTAATTTCTGAAGGAGCATATGAACTTTGAACCTCATTTTTTTCAGTTTCAATGGAATTATTATAAATAGCCTCGCTTCACCTTTTTTCCATTTATAGAACTATTTTGTCAAGTATCCAAAAGTAAAAAAGAAAATTAGAAAATCAAACTTTTACAAATAGATATTTTAAAAATATATTCTCATTATCCTCTGCTACTTTTACCACATGAAAATAATTATTGTGAACACAAACCTTAATAAGAACATAGAAAAACAAAAGCCTGTGATTTAGAAGATTCGACAAAGCTACACAGATCACCCATTTCTCATGCTTCTGGGTGTCTTATGCTAGGAGCCACCCAGTGCCTGTAAACCTAAGAGGACAAGTTGAGTAAGATGTTCTGTCTTTCCATGACTCCGTGTTTCCGTCTTGGGTTTCAGTAGACATCCACTGCTGTGCTTCCAAAATCAACTAAATTACTAAAGGCTTAAGAGTTAAAGAGCTTGCTAGGAACGTAGGTAAAGATAGATACACTGGGTGTTAGAGAATGATGGGACATGATTTATTGAAAAGGAAAATAATAAAGATAAAATTCACTGATTTTAGAATTTATTTTGATATACAGTATTTCTTTTTACAAAGAACTTGAAAAGGTGATTATCTTAAGTTCTAGTAGAAAAATAATTTAATTGCCTATGTTTAACCTATATACTTTTTTATTTTTACAAAAGTATGTTTCAGAGTTACTGTGTACATACAATATGTTAATATTCTGATGAAAACCAAGGAAAATTCTTATAATATTAAAATGCAAAAAATAATTTTGGGTGGTATTTTGAATGAAAACTTTTATGCTACAGGCTGTATCCTTTTCTGTTATTGATGATATATTCAAATAATAGGTTTTTGTATTATGATGTTGGAAATAATTTTAGACTTCTGTAGATTACTTTGCTGATAGGCAATATTTTATTCTAAAAACAATTTACTTTTCTTGCCTTATGAAATTTCAGAAAATTAATTAATAACAATGGTGTTAGACTAACTGCTTATAGCCATCCAAAGCCCCATAGAAAGCAATATTTCTTTTCAAATTTGGAAAATAAGGGTACAACTTTTATTTTCAAATGCAGTCAAATATCTTCACTAAGTCTTTTCTTCTTTCCATTTCTAAAATGATTTATGATGATAACTTCAGAGATGAAGGCATGATTCTGTCTTCCAGTCTTCTCTTTGGGATAGGCAACTGTTAATATAAGCCCTTAAATACTTGTTTCTATATGAAATATGTGTGTGGGGTGTGTGTGTGTGTGTGTGTGTGTGTGTGTGTGTGTGTGTGGAGAGAGAGAGAGAGAGTCAGAGAGGCAGTGAGACAAAGACAGAGAGATATATATATAAAAGGCACAGGAAAATAAGATTAGCATTCTTTCTAATTATAAAAGAAAAATATTCAAAAACTCCACACTCATTTTTAATAATTGTATTAAACAGTCAAACATATAGAGTAGATACATTTCTAGTAAATTTTAGTGGTTAGGAAATCAGGCCAAAATTGCTATGTAGACTTGTAGCAACTCTCTTCCAAAATGATTTAAATGGAAGCATGAATTTACATGCACGTAAAGTCACAGTTCAAGAAAAGTAAAGAAATACTCCATTTTTTCTGCATGTATAAACAAAAAACATCAGATGTAAAGATGAAACTCACAAATAATTTGTCTTGTATTCCTAAGAGAACAATTAAATGTTCAAATGTGTACTAATAGGTTAAAACTCACAGGGATTGAACATGAGATTTGTGGAAAGAAAATTGTACACAGAAAATTAATAGAAACTTGGGGGGGAAGAAAAAAATAGAATCAACATGAGTTCAAATAGTTACGGGATGTTTACTGAACATTAGAAACATTCTCACTTTGGGTTGTATAATAAACACTACCACTCTAATGTTCACGGCTAGTTCCATTTTGTCACATTTTCTCTGATTTCCCTTTCTTCGTAAAATTTTCTCTTTTAGGACATGGAAATATGAATCACATTAAAGGTAAGTCTAAATTGTATCTAGTTTTATTTTCTGTAAGCATGTACTGTCTGAAAATTTGTATATATAAGCATTTATTTTTTGCATTTATTCTTTTGATTTAATGTTTACATGTAAGTTCTATTAACTATCTTTAAAAATGTATTAATCATGGTTCTATTAAGAGACACAACTAATAGGATATAGATGTGTACATAGATAGATAAGAGATTTCTTATGGGAATTGACTTAATGATTACTGAGAGACAGAAATCTCACTATATGCTGTCTGTAAGCTGGAGAACTGGGAAAGCTGGTGGTTTAATTCCCTCTAAGTTTGAAGTCCTGAGAAACAGAAGAGTTGATGGTGTGACTTTAGTCTAAAGAGGAAGATCTGAAAAGGGTTGGAGGCAGGGAGCATGTAGGGGTTCCTGGTGTAAGTCCCAGAATCTGAAGGCCTAAGAATGAGAAACCTCCGTTTCTGAGGGCAGGAGAAGATGGATGCCCCAGAGGGAGTGAGAGCAAATTCACCTTTAGTCCACCTTTGGCTTTATTCAGATCCTCAAGGATTCAATGATGCATGCCCACATTGGTGAGGGTACATCTTCTTTCCTCAGGCATTGATTCTAACAGACATACCCAGAAGCAATGCTTTTTTAGCTACCTGGACTTTCCTTAGCCAAGTCAACAGGTAAAATTAACTATAAGGCTAATGCTAATGTTATTTGCATAATATTTGCATATATGGGAGGAGTAAAGACAAAGACAATACTCTTTCTTTGATTAGAATATTCTATATTGTAAAAAGAAAACATCTGAAACAAATTTACAAGAAAAAGAAACCCCATCAAAAAGTTAGTGAAATATATGAACAGGCACTTTTCAAAAGAAGACATTTGTGTGACCAACAAACATATAAAAAAATGCTCATCATCACTGGTTATGAAAGAAATGCAAATCAAAACCATATTGAGATACCATCTCATAGTAGTTAGAATGGCTATCCTTAAAAAATCAAGAGACAACAGATGCTGGAGAGGATGTGGAGAAATAAGAACGCTTTTACACTTTTGCTGGGAGTGTAAATTAGTGCAACCATTGTAGAAGACAGTGTGGCGATTCCTCAAGGATCTAGAAATAGAAATACCATTTGACCCAGCAATCCCATTACTAGGTATATACTCAAAGGATTATAAATTTTTCTATTATAAAGATACATGCACACGTATGTTCATTGTGGCATTGTTTACAATAGCAAAGATGTGGAACCAACCAACCCAAATGCCCATCAAGGATAGACTGGATAAAGAAAACGGGGCACATATACACCATGGAATACTATGCAGCCACAAAAAAGGATGAGTTCATGTCCTTTGCAGGGACATGGATGGATCTGGAAACCATCATTCTCAGCAAACTGACACAAGAACAGAAAACCAAACATGGCATGTTCTCATTCATAAATGGATGTTGAACAATGAGAACACATGGACACAGGGAGGGGAACACTGCACACTGGCGTCTGTTGGGGGATGGGGGTCCAGGGCAGCAATGGCAGAGGATGGGGAGGTTGGGGTAGGATAACATCAGGAGAAATACCTAATGTAGGTGAAAGGGGGATGGAGGCAGCAAACCACCATGGCATATGTATACCTATGTAACAATACTGCAGGAGCTGCACATGTAACCCAGAACTTAAAGTATAGTAATAAAAAATTTTATGTTAACTTTGAGCTATTAATATAAAAATCATTTCAAAAATTTAAACTGAAATATCTATCTTGAATACGTAATTGTCATTCCTTAAGAAAATAGTGGAAGTCCATTTACTTATATTGCAAATTCTCTTTTACTAGTTTAATAAATATGTTAGAAAAACAGCTTGTGAAATTTGCCAAATATCTGCTAAGTAAAGCAAGTTCCAGTTAAAATTTAAAGATTCCTAATAGTTTTCATAAAGAGAATACATTTTAATGGCAAACTCTTATATTGGTCAAGTCAACTCTGATGCTTCTTGTACAACCATTTTCAGCAGACTAACATCCACTCTCGTGTACACTGGATACTGTTCTTTTTAACAGTAAGATTTTTGTACCATATTCTCAATACATCTGTGACATGCCCACTGAACTTCCACAAAGTTATATTCTATGTATCATATGGAACCATTTTTATAGTATACTTTCTGGACTGTGAAGAGTCTTTATTTAAAGCCTAATTAGATGTGAATTATGTTTATTTACTAAAAGAGAACAGCAATTCAATATTTTTAAAATGTATCAACATAATGCTAATAGTCTAATGAATCTACTAAACAGATAGATACAAATGCTGCAAATCTACCTTTAAACTTTCTCCAACTTGCTATATATTGTATTTCTGAATATAAAATCCTGGATTTAAATATATGCCCAAGACACTGGCCAAAATATATTAGGTCCTTGTTACTAACATTATAGTTTTAATGTTCAGAACCTAATCAACTTGTGTGTTCCTTGACATATGAAATTAAGTGTTTGATCTCTGTTGAAGGATAAACTATAAGAGAGGCATGTCAAATCACGTACAGTTTTAAAGGCTTTGAAGCAAGCCTCCCAGCCTGTACAAGTACTGAAAATGTTTCAAAAGTAAATCCTGCCGTCTATTCAATCCTTATCATCCACTTATTCAACAGTGTTGTTTGAGAGTCCACCGTGATCAAAGTGTTCTGCCTGAGGACTGAGGGAATGAAATGATGAAAAATTCTAAGGCAGCTCCCCTAGTGAAAGCAATCTACGTGAGATGACAGAAAAGTCTACAAAAGCAATTATAAAGTAGATTATGGTATGTGACACAAAGGAGGTAGAAAGTGACAAGAGAATTCAAAGTCATGAACGGTCACCTCGATCTCGGGCATTCTTGGAGAAAGCCGTATTTGAGGCTGTGTTAGAGTTTGTTTAGAGTATTGATCAACTGTGTTGTGCAGGTATGGTGTCCTAAACTCTGAGAAGATCTCAGCAGAGACAGCAAGGCCTCTTTCTATTCCACCTGTGCCTTGCTTCTCTTTAACTTTCTTTTTTGTCAGTGCGAATATGCCTATAACTTCATATTCTATTTGCATATCCACTTGCTTATTATTTTCCTCATTTACTTGCAAAGTTTGCCTTAATACTATGTCTGTTTTTTGTGCATGTAAAATATCTAATGATGTGAGTTCGATATTATTGATAACAAAGTTGCCTAGGCACTAATTTAAAAATACACTTTGCCACATATCTGTGTTTAACTGCTTGGTTCAAAGGTCACCTACCTGTGAGTTTGATATTTAATCCATTATGCTATAGTTTATTTTAAGATAAACTTGGCCCCCAAAATATACAATTCAAATAATATCTTATACATATTATATTTCTATATGTGTAAGATATTAATGTTAAGAACATTTATGTATTCCACCTTAGAAATGGAAGGAATATATTCACAAAATTAGAACTTTCAAGCCACTCATAATCTCCCTCTGCTCTGGTTTCATTTACTCTAGGAAATATCTATTCAGTCATGTCACTATCAAAAAACATTCACAGTAGGACAAATCTTCTTTGGGTCTTATCTGCAAATAGATTGTAATGGAACACCCAATTTTTCCACGTGTTGGGGGAGTTAGATATGATACACAAGATAGCTTACCTTTCCTCTTCAGGGATACATAATCTCTGGCATTCAGAATAATGGCAAACTCCTGGGGACAGGAGGATATATTAAAGCCTTCACTACTCATTCACAGTCTTCTGCAGCTGGATCACTGACATGGGCAGACTTAGAGGGGTTAGGGTTTTGTAATGTATTTAAAGAACTATTTACTGAAGGCTACTGTAATCTCAATTTCCATCAAGTCCCCAGGAGTCTGCCATCAGTCCTGCCTGCTACCACAGGTAACAACAGACTATAAAGCATCCCAGAGGCCAGTGCCTTTTTTAAAATAAAGTTATAGAAATTCTCCACTACTTCTTCGTACAAAATAATTTCCTATGAGCAGTGTTCTGTGGGATCCTTTCATTAATACAACGTGCATTAATACAATGTTATGAATGTGCAGCATTTGTAATACTGTTACAATATTTACAAGTGTTACGAACACTATAATAATGCTGCGGACATGTGCTTAGACATCTTTTCCCATGAAATGGCACCACAGCTAAGGATATCTTTTAATCATTTCAGTATTCTGTTTATGAACATAAAATTTACCTATTTGTTAAGAACTTAATGACAGAAAATGTGTTAACTTCTTCAACGTATGTTATATGAAGTAAACCAAAAACACATCATTTAATTTATGTAAAAATATTTAGTTTATTTTGTAAAATAGACAATAGAAATTTTTTTTTGTTTGTTTGTGATACTCTTTTTTTTATATATATATACTTTTTATTGCATTTTAGGTTTGGGGGTACATGTGAAGAACATGCAAGATTGTTACATAGGTACACACATGGCAATGTGATTTGCTGCCTTCCTCCCCATCACCTGTATCTGTTATTTCTCCCCATGCTATCCCTCCCCAACTCCCCACCCCCTGCTGTCCCTCCCCTTTTTCCCCCCGACAGATCCCAGTGTGAGATGCTCCCCTCCCTGTGTCCATGTGTTCTCATTGTTCAACACCCGCCTATGTGTGAGAATATGTGGTGTTTGATTTTCTGTTCCTGTGTCAGTTTGCTGAGAATGATGCCTTCCAGGTTCATCCATGTCCCTACAAAGGATGCAAACTCATCGTTTTTGATGGCTGCATAATATTCCATGGTGTATATGTGCCACATTTTCGCTGTCCAGTCTATCATCGATGGGCATTTGGGTTGGTTCCAGGTCTTTGCTAGACAATAGAAATTTAATGATAAAATGTTTTTGCCTAGCTCAGTAATGGTGAGTCACAGTACTGAAATACAAATTCACTTCTAGCCACCAGAAAATACTATCCACCAATTTAATCAAGGATCCAAAATTAAATTTTTCTAGACAATATAAATCTTAAATATTTCTTATGAATAAACAAGTATTTTATAATTAGATTTTCATAGAGTTTAATAACATGCAATGTTCCGTGATTATATGTATATATATACACACACTCATTTATTTCCATGTGTATCTTCAAAAAGTGATTTGATGGTTTTGTGAATATTGTATCATAGGTCAGCAAACAATAAAAGAGAAAAACCAGGACTTACCACGAAATGACAGTTACATTATTACACATTATAATCACTAATTTGTTTACAGTTGAGATGTTTAAAGACAGGTGTATTTTTATCTTTTTATCTCCAGCATTCATCAAAGTAATGGCAAATATCTAGAATGTACTAATGTTCAAGACTAAATAAATGAGCAAGTTTCAAAAATAGTCTAAAAATATTCTATCAAAGACTTTTGATCAACTAGTCAGCTCATCAGATATCCTGAAATGTTCACTGTCAATGTAATTGCAATCTTATGAGTGAGAATGAAAATTGCTATAAATTTTATTAAGGTAATTTAATGGTCATATCAATGTAAATATACTTTTTTTCTCAGAAGCTCTATTTCTTACAGTCTATTTATAAAAATGTTTGTATATGCACATAAGAAATATGTTGGTAGGAATTAGAAATCTTGCAAGTAAAAGCAAGAAACATAAAATATGAGGTTTCAAAGATAGCATTGACTATTAAATCTGCCTTGCTTGAGCATTGTTTCAGCATTTTACTACATCTCATTATGTAATCTAAATTCTCAGATGTGAACAAAATAAAGACCTCTTATTAATTGCAAGTCAACTGAGTTGCTGTTTTTGGTGTTTATTTAAAATAAAATGTTATTTGATCATGCTATATTAGAAATATTGCTTGTTCTATTTAAGTGCTGTTCTACTTTCTACTTCCATAAATAATAAGTAAACTATAACGTACCTAATGCTACATGTTCTTTTCTCTTTCTTGCTCTGTCTTTTGCACACACAAACACACAACACACATATTTATTGTATTCTCGTATTGGTGTAAGAAACTGCATGAGACAATTAAAAAAAAAAAAGAAGAGACTGTTATTATAAGTGATCTCACACCTAGCTACAGATTAACACATATGCTTGATGTAGGTGTAAAAGCTTTGTCTGAAATATGTTATTTTCTTTCATACACATAGTCCAACTTTAATCAGCAAATGAGCAGTGTCATAAGCACAGCACAAATTGTTTACTCCTGTAAGCTACCCATTTTTTAATTTATCTGATGCCATTTTGCTCTTCAGTAATACACAATCAATTTGCTGTAGTTAACATGACTTATATCATCCATTTCAATCCGTTCCCCAATCTACCACCTGTTAACTAGGGATCATAGGCCACAGTTTTATTTTGCTGATGAGGGAAGGAGATCAGACAGAGAGACACAGAGCAAAGCTAAATGGACAGTTTATCAGTCCCCTTATTCTGTTAAAATAAAATGTCTTCTCAAGATAGTGTATCTTGAGAAGACATTTTATTTTAACAGAATAAGGGGACTGATAAGCTGGGACCTCCATTACATACCTTACTTAAGTAGTCAGAGAAAGTTTTCTCAACCTCTGCACTATTAACTTTTGGAGTCTCATAATTGTTTGTATTAGATGTTTAGTATCATCCCTGGCTGCCACCCACTGACTGCAATACTCCAACTGTGACAACCAAAATGTCTCCAGAGGCTAGGCACATTAGCTAATGCTTATAATACCAGCACTTTGGGAAGCGGAGGTGGATGGATCACTCGAGGTCAGGAGTACCAGACCAGCCTGGCCAACATGGTGCAACCCTTTCTCTACTAAAAATACAAAAAAAAAAAAAATGTAGCCAGGTGTGGTGGTGCATGCCTGTAATCCTAGCTAAATGGAAGGCTGAAGCAGGAGAATCTTTTAAACCTGGGAGGCAGAGGTTGCAGTGAGCCCAGATCAGGCCACTGCACTCCAGCCTAGGAGACAAAGCAAGACCCCCTCTCAAAAAAAAATTTTTTTTAAGTCTCCAGACATTGTTAAATGTTCCCTGGGTGTAAAATTGGGCCCAGCTGAGAGCCACTAGTCTTTAGAGATTGTTTAATTATACATGAGACTACTTGGCATTTGAAATATGGAGTTAAAAATATATTTGGCATCTGATTTTCTTAAACTATTAATATCTTAGCTCTGAATATGCTACCTTCCATAGGAATGTGGTTCATATTAATGTTTCTAATCAAAATTATCATATTAAATTTTCTGACAAAGAGTAAAAATATGAAACAGAGAAACACTAGCTTCGCTTTTCTATTGTTTTATTTATTTTTACCTTTTTAGTTTCATTACTACTTCAAAATTACAAAATCAAGCAATGATTTCTGTTAATGGAAAATAATAAATAGACTTCATATTTTAGATTTGAAGTAAATTATTTATCTAATTTATTTATTAATAATTTATATACTCTGATTTTGCATGCTATCCTGCATCTGCTTTGAAATAGCAAATTTAAAATATATACCATTTTTACAAGGTGTTTTTTAATTTGGCTAGACAATTTAATTGGAAATGGAGACATTAAGACATAAATTATGAAAATTTTATTAAAGTGAAGAGTCAGTTAGTTATTTAAATGAATAAATATAGCTCATTTGGCATCAGTTATACTGCTTTATTTGTGACATCAGACAGGCCTGTTTAGAATTTCATATTCCAAACCAGAGAAGAATACAAGAGTTCTAATTCAAGGCATCAGTCACTGAAAATGAACATAACCTAATGTCAGTGCTGAATCAGGCCATCAATTTATTGCTTTGTAAAAGCAATCAGCAAGCTATCAAGCAATAAAGTGTATGAGATAAGTGCTTCTTTTGAGACAGCACTACCATTGACAATGATATACTGATGGGGAATAGCAACTATTTTCCAGCACGTTATGCCTATTACTTGTTAAAAGCTCTGTACTGTGCAACAGATGTGAAATATGTTTCTTATTATTATGGACCAATCTAGTTTGTTTAATAGCTTTGTATGCCACTTAGACTTGCTGTCTTATTTAATGAGGTTATATTTGAACTCTTTTGCCTTCTGTGTCTTTATGTAGAGAAGCGCAGCTGTGAACTGCTTTTCATTCAATTTCCCAAAGACAGAGAGGTAACTCACTAGCATATTTTACAATGTCTTATTACCAAAAGTCCAGGGTATCTGGAGCAAATTGTGATACTATTAAAAGAGTGTCACTTCTGACTAGAAGACCACATACTTTACATTATGTTAACAAGATGTGATTGGTTGTTCGCAGATAGCTAAGAGGTGATTGGTGCTTTTCTCCAGGTCTGTTTCCTTGTCACAAAAGGGAAGATACAGAACAAATACAGTGGAAAAGCATGTAGTCTATTCACCTCATCTCTACATATATAAGATGGATTTGATTTGACGATACAATGAACACACTAACACTTATCTGTGATTTTCAGAATGTCTATGACTAGCAATCTTTTCAAACCTTTTTTTTTTTTTGAAGAGAAGCAGAAACCTTAGGCTGGCACCAGTAGAACATTAAAAAAAAAAAAAGGTTTCTGTTTTCTAAAAGAAACAAGTGTCTCTTTAAAAAGTCAGTATTCTTTTCTTTCTAAAGATACATAATTCATAATATTGAAAGCTGATGGATTCAGTACAATTAATTTTAACTACCTTAAATCAATATATTTGGTGATTTGCACAAATATATTGTAAGCTGCACATTTAAATTTAACTGTTAAGGTTTTCTTTAAAGTCCATAGAATAATTCTTTAAAGGCTAACACTTCTTACTTTCAGAGGAAAACTTAGCCTTATGTTCTTAAGTGTTTTATAATAATTATTTATTAGCAGAGAAATCCCAAGTACATATACAATATGTTTTGACTTAACACATTTCAGGTTAGTCATTAATAATAACTATAGTCATAATTGTTATTAGTGTAAGTATCGCTAATATTATTATTTTGCTATATTTCTCAGTTTTTTCAAAACTTTAGAATGCTAAAAATTTTGTAATTCCAAGGACAACAAATAGATTCTATCAGCATGACTTCCTGTTTAAGTATAATAGCATAGTAGAAGAAATATACTTAGAAAGAAATTGGTTAAGGAAAGCTACTGCACTTAAATGAATGGCATACACAGATAGATACTGATTAAATTTTAATCCATAGGGCAAGACGGAGGATATATTCTTGACCTCTTACAGCAAAACATCATATTTATGACCAATATTTTTTAAACAAATAAGCAAAGATCTGGTATATTTAGTCAAAATTATCTAGATTATGATGACGTAATAGACAACTTTAAAACCTCAGTGTTTTAAAACAGACCTGCATGCCATTAAAATGTCAACACAGATGCAAACAACTGAATAAATATAATATGAATTCTTAATAAAAACTCAGCAAATTAGGATTAGAAGCATTTTTCTCAATTGATGAAGGACATTTTCAAAATTTCTACAGGTGTATTATGCCAAGAACTGGGTGCTTTTCACCTAAGATTAAAAAATTATGGATGTCCACACTTACCATTTCTTTTGAATACGGTCTTAACAGACAATAAGCACGAAAATAATAATGTTAAAAATATCTAGATTAAGAAAAAGAAAGTTTTTATTCACTCTCTGTCTATATAAAAAATGTGATGGCCTCTGCAACAAGGCTACTATAACTAAGAAGAAAATTCAGAAGATTGCTGTCAATGCATGACAATGACTGTATTTCTGTATATTAGCAACACACAACCAACAACTGAAATACAAAACCACCATGCAGCAGCATATTAAAAATATGAATATAAAGATACATCTCACTAATTATTTGGGAATCTATATGATTGTTCAGAGAAGTTAAAGAGCAGCTAATAAGTGGACTGATATACCTATTTATGGTTCAAAAAATTCGCTATAAAAGAGATTTCAATTCTTTCCAAAGTGATCTATAGTTTTAACGCAATAAAAAATCCAGCAGGCTCTCTGTTTCTAAAATCTAAATGGAAATGCAGAAACCTAAATTAATTAAAAGAAGTTTGAAAAACAAGGAAGTAATTAGAGACAGCACTACTTGATTCCAATACTTACAATTCTACAGTAATCACGACAGTAAGATGTGAATGTTGAAACAGATGAGTAGATCAAAGGAACAGAATAAGAGTTCAGAAACAGACTACCACAGGGAAGGAGCCAAGATGGTGAATTAGAGCCAGCTTACATGTGCTGTGTCACCATGAGGAAACAGAGTGGCAAGTAAACACTGACTCTGCAAGCCTGTCACCTAGAAACGATGTCAGCCTCCATGAAGGAGGTGAGGAGACACAGAAAACAGCCCATCTGGGCTGGGCATGGAGCCAGAGGAAGCTTTTCAGCTGAGAAGGGGTGAGTGAGTAAGAGGCCCTAGGGAACCCACACTTCCTAAGGGGATCTGTGCAGTCCTGAAATAAGAGAGTCTGCCTGAAGCCCATAGGCCTCTAGACTGATACCAAAAGCCACCTGGAGTTATTACAGAAGCAACTTTCAAGTTCACAGAGCCCCTGCAAGCCCCGGACCCCAGAGCAACCTGGTGCCAACTACCATCACTCCCCACAGAGGCTGCAGATGTGGTGCCTGGATTAGTAAGATTGCTCTACACTGCTACACCAGACAAAGCTCAGAGCCAGCTTCCAGCAGAGCAGCCCTGCTTCAGCCTGAATTCAACCAGTGGACGCAGCTCTGTGTTCCTTCAGGAAGCACTCAGACAGTGGAGCTCATGATTCTACCCCTCTTCCACTGCTCACAGCCAGTTAGGCAATGCCTGCTGGGGTATCCAGGACAAAAGCCCATTTCTTCCTGAACTCGGTGGGCAGGCATCGCCCTGAACCCCTGGTAGATACCCAGATTGCAGATTGGTTAACTGTACCCATTGCTGCTGCTCCTAGGTAGCCAGGATTCACCAGCTTGAGCAGTACCCACGCAGTGGGGTAAGGCCTAACTCTCAGAACTCTGAAGGTGTGAGACACGTGGGTTCAAGGACCTGCGAGGAAATGCGACATGTCTCCATCAGCAGGGCTGATCTGGGAAGGGTACAGGGTATGGCCTGTCTGCCAACTGATATGGAAGGGAAGTGCTGGGGCAGGAAGGGCGGGCGGGTCCCTTTAAATGATACAAAAGTGGGGAGGGGTGGCCCCTGGCTAGAGCTCCACCCCCAGGCCTGTGCCCAAGGACCTATATGAGTACAGGCATTTTTGTTTTCTTGCCCAAATGTTGCATTTCCCAAGACCACCCTGGCCTGCCATGCCCCCATCCTGTGCCTGTAAAAACTCCAAGACCCTAGCAGACAAACACACCAGCTGCTGGATGTCCAGAGGAACATGTCAGCAGAGAAGCATGTGGGTGGCTGGACGATGAGAGGGACAGGCACCTTTTACTGGCAGGCCACCCACCAGCAGAATGACGCGGAATTGGGTTGGGGCAGCTGCAGAAGAGCCCGGGTCGCCCAGTGGCCTGACTCCAGTGGAAAACCATCTCCCTTCTGGCTCTCCCATCTGCTGAAAGCTACTTCCACTGGATACAACCTTGCACTCATTCTCCAAGCCTATTTGTGATCAGATTCTTCTGGCACACCAAGGCAAGAACACCAGGATACAGAAAGCCCTTTGTCTTGCGATAAGGCAGAGTTCTAACTGAGCTAACACATGCCGCCTACAGACAGCTAAACTAAAAGAGCACCCTACAACACACGCCCACTGGGGCTTCAGCTGTAAACACTAACCCCTAGACACTGACGTGAGGTCGGAGCCCCACAGCCTACCTGTCTGTATGCTCCCCTAGAGGTTTGAGCAGCAGGGCACTGAATGAGTAAGCCACACTCCTATCATATGCCCTTTGAGAGGGACAAGGGAACCTTTCTTGTTTCACAACCGCCACCCTACCTGAGAAAGCCCCATGGCCCAGAATACCTAACAATGGAAATATGAACATAGAACCAGAGATTGGAGAGGGCTCCTCCAAGCCAAGGAGTGAACCAGGTGGGTGTTATATTTCTCCTTGCCTACCATAGCCTTTCCACCAATACACCAAAACACACAAAAGCCTTGTGGCTAAGTAGGAACCTATCTGCCAGCCATACCCTCTCAAGTACCACCTTCTGGATTACACTCCAAATTACTCACCAAAATTTAAGAACTTCATAATACAATCAAAACCATTAACAGTGGAGTAAGCCAAACTGAGGAAAGTATCTAAGAGCTTAAAGACTGGCTCTTTGAATCAACACAGTAAGATGAAAAAGAAAAAAGAATTTTAAAAAATGAACAAGACCTCCATGAAATATGACATTAAGTGAAGAAACCAAATCTAGGACTCACTGGCATTCATGAAAGAGGAGAGAATAAGCAACTTGGAAAGTATATTTGAGAATATAGTTCATGCAAATTTTCTTAAACTTGCTAGAAAGAAAATCATTCAAATTTAAGAAGGACATACAGCCCCTGTAGAATACTATGCAAGATGATCATCCCTAAGGCACATAGTCAACAGATTCACCAAGATCAATGCAAAAGAAAAAATTTTGAAGGCAGCTAAAGAGAAAGAACAGGTCATCTACGACAGAAGCTGTACTGGCCTGTTTTCACACTGCTGTAAAGATACTACCTGAGACTGGGTAATTTATAAAGAAAAGAAGATTTATTGACTCGCAGTTCCACATGACTGCAGAGGCCTCAGGAAACTTACAATCATGGCAGAAGGGGAAGGAGATACCTTCTTTACTAGGTGGTAGGAGAGAGAAATGCAAGCAGGGGAAATATCAGATGCTTATAGAACCATCAGATCTCATGAGAACTCCTTACTATCATGAGAAGAGCATGGAGAGAACAGTCCCCATGATCCAAGCCCCTCTTTCCTTCCCTCTACAAGTGGGGATTACAAAGTCCCTCCCCTGACGTGGGGATTACAGTGGGAGATGAAGTTTGGGTGGAGAAAAAGAGCCAAACCATGTCAGAACCAATCAAGCTACAAGCAGACCTCTCCACAGAAACCTTAGAAGCAGAGAGATTGGGTATCTATTTTCAGCATTCTTAAAGAAAAGAGGTTCCAACCAAGAATCTCATACCCCTCTGACACGGTTCGGCTATGTCCCCACCAAAATCTCATCCTGAATTGTAGGTCCCATAATTCCCACATGTTGTGAGAAGAACCTGATGGGAGCTAATTGAACCATGGGGGCAGGTCTTTCCTGGGCTGTTGTCATAATAGTGAATAAGTCTCATGAGATCTGATGGTTTCATAAAGGGGAGTTCCCTTTGTGAAACTTGCCACCATGTAACACTGACTTTGCTCCTCTTTTACCTTCTGCCATAATTGTGAGGCCCCCCTAGCTATGTAGAACTGTGAGTCCATTAAACCTCTTTTTCTTTATAAATTTTCCAGTCTCAGTTGTGTTATTATTAACAGTGTGAGAACAGAGTAACACCTTCCAAGGTAAGATTCATAACCAAAGGAGGTATAAAGTCCTATTTAGACATACAAAAAATAGGGAAATTTGTTACTGCTAGACCAGACTTATAAGGTCCTTAAGGGGAAGCTAAACATAAAAAAAAAAAAAAAAAAGATCAAAGCTTGCTACCACAAAAATGCACTAAAGCACATAGCCCATAGACAAGATAAAGCAATTACACAGTCAGGTTTACAAAATGAACAGCCAAAAACAAAATGACAGATCAAAAGAAGGGAAATACATAATGATGGGGGGTTCAATTCAGCATGAAGACTTCACTATCCTAAATATATATTCACTAAACACTAGAGTGCCTACATTCATAAAACCTTTTTAACCTATAAAAAGACTTAGACAGCCATACAGTAATTATGCGGAACTTCAACACCTTACTGACAGCCTTAGATAGATTAGCAAGGTAGAAAATGAACAAAAAAAATCTGGACTTAAACATGACACTTGATCAAGTGGACCTAAAAGACACTGACAAAATACTTCACCCAACAGCCAGAGCATATACATGTTTTTCCTCTGGACATGTAACCCATTCTAAGATTGACTACAGACTCAGCAGCAAAGCATATCTCAATAAATTTTTAAAAATTGAAATCATGTCAGCCACATTCTCAGATCACAGTACAATATAAATAGAAATCAATACCAAGAAGATCTCTTGAAACTACACAAAAACATGAACATTAAAAAAACTTGCTTCTAAACAAGTAAAGGCAGAAATCAAAAATTTATTTGAAATTTTAAAAAATCTACCAAAATATCTGGGATGCCATAAACACAGTGTTAAGAGGAAAGTTTACAATGTTAAACACCTTTAATAATTTAGACAGATTTCAAATTAACAAACTAACATCACACCTATAGGAACTAGACAATGAAAAAGAGCAATCCAACCCCAAAACTAGTAGAAAAAAATACCTACAATCAGAGAACTGAATGAAATGTATACCCGAAAGTTCATACAAAAGATAAATAAAACCAAGGATTGGTTGTTAAAAAAAAAATAAGTAAGATTGATTGACAGATTAACAACGAAAAAATACAAATAAGCAGGATCAGAAATAAAAATACAATCCCACAGAAATGCAAAGCTCCTTAGAGAGATTATTGTAAATACCACTACATACAAAAATTAGAAAATCTAAAGGATATGGATAAATTCCTGCAAACAAACAATCCTCCAAAATTGAACCAGGAAGAAAGTAAAAATCTAACCAAAGGATTTTTATCACGAATAGACTTTGCATTTTATCAAAGGCCTTTTCTGTGTCTATTGAGATGATTAAGTGGTTTTGGTTTTTAATTCTGTTTATGTGGTGAATCGCATATATTTATTTTTGTGTGTTGAACCAACCTTGCATCCTAGAAATAAAGGCTTCTTGATTGTGTTGAATTAACTTATTAATGTACTGCGAGATTTGGTTTGCTGTATTTTATTGAGAAGTTTCTCATCTATATTCATCAAGAATATTCTCCTGAAGTTTTTGTTTATTTGTTGTATCTGTCCAATTTTGAACAGACAGCTAACCAGTTCTGAAATTGAATCAGTAATGAAAAACCTACCAACTAAAAAGACTCCTAAACCAGACGGATTCATAGCTGAATTTCACCAAATGTACAAAGAAGAACTGATACTACAACTACTGAAAATATTCCAGAGAACTGATGAGAAGCAGCTGCTACCCACTTCATTTGATGAAGCCAGCATCATCCTGATACCAAAATCTGGCAGAGACAACACAAAGAAACAAAAACTTCAGGTGAATATTCCTGATGAATATAGATTCAAAAATCCTCAACAAAATACAGCAAATTAAATCCAGTAGCACATCAGTAAGTTCATTCATCATGATCAAGAAAGTTTTATTTTTGGCATGCAAGGTTTGGTTCAACATACAAAAATAAATATATGTGATTCACCACATAAACAGAATCAAAAACCAAAACCACACGAGCATCTCAATAGACACAGAAAAAGCCTTCAATAAAATGCAGAGTCTATTCATGATAAAAACCCTCAACAGACTAGGCATCAAAGGAAAATATCTAAAAATTATAAAAGCCATCTATCCCAAAGTCACAGCCAACATCACACTGAATAGGCAGTAATTGGAAGCATTTTCCTTGAGAACTGGAACAAGACAAGGATGCCTACTCTTACCTCTCCTATTTAAGAAAGTATTGAATGTCCAGCCAGAGCAACCAGAAAAGAGAATAAAAAGCATCCAAATAGGAACAGAAGAGCACAACTATCTCTCTTTGTTGATGATATACTTCCATTTACAGAAAACCTTAAATACTCTGCAATAAGGCTCCTGGAACTGATAAACAAATTCAGTAAAGTTTCGAGATAGAAAATCAATGTACAAAAATCAGTAGCATTTCTATACACCAACAACATTCTAGCTGAACCAAATCAAGAACACAATCCTAGTTTTAATAGCCACAAAAAAAATGAAATATCTAGGACTATAGCTAAACAAGATGCTAAAAGATATCTACAAGGGGAACCCCAAAACACTGCTGAAAGAAATTACAGATGACACACATAAATGGAAAAATAGTCTATGCCCAATGATTGGTAGAATCAATACTGTTTAAATGTCCATACTGCCAAAAGCAATTTATAAGTTCAACACTATTCCTGTGAAAACCCCAATGTTATTTCTCACAAAATTAGAAAAATCTATTCTAAAATTCATATGGAACTTAAAAAGAGCCCAAATAACTAAAGCAATCTTAAGTAAAAAGAAAACATTCGTGTCCTTTGACAATGTGGAGACCTCACATTATCTGACTTTGACCTATACTACAGTAACCGAAGCAGCATGGTACTCACACAAATGCAGAGAGAGAGATCATGGAAAATAAAGAATGCAGAAATAAACCTATACACACATATCCATCTGATCTTTGGCAAAATCAACGAAAGCAATGTGGAAAGGACTCTTTATTCAATGACTGGCGCTGGGATAGCTGGCTAGCCATATGCAGAGGAATGAAACTGGGCCCCTTACCTCTCACATTATGTACATGTTAACTCATCATAAATTAAATATTTAAATGTTATACCTCAAACTATAAGAATTCTAGAAGAAAACCAAGGAAATAGCATTTTGACATTGGCCTTGGCAAGGAATTTACGACTAATTCCCCAAAACAATTGCAATGAAAACAAAAGCTGACAAGTGAGACCTAACTAAAGAGCTGTGGCACATCAACAGAATCTACCAACAGAGTAAACAGAAAACCTACAGAATAGAAGAAAATATTTGTAAACTATGCATCTGATAAAGATCTAATATCCAGAATCTATAAGGAAATTAAATCAATCAATAAGTAGAAAATAATCCAATTTAAAAGCACAAAGGACATGAACAGATATGTCTCAAAAGAAGACAAACAAGTGGTGAAAAGACATGAAAAAATGTTCAACACCACTAATATCGTGGAAATGCAAATCAAAACCACAATGAGATTCCATCTCATACTCGTCAGAATGGCTATTTTTAAAAAGTCAAAAAATAACAGATGTTGGCCAGACCATGGAGAAAAGGAAACACTTACACACTGTTGGTGGGAATGCAAACTGGTTTGACCACTATTGTAAACAGTTGGTAGATTTCTTAAAGAACTTAAAACAGAACTATCATTCAACCCAGCAATCCCACTACTGGGAATATATTCATAAGAAAACAAATTGTTCTACCAAAAGACACATATGCCAGCACGTTTATCACAGCACTATTCACAATAGCAAAGACATGGAAGCCACCATGTACCCATCAACAGTGGACTGGATAAAGAAAACACGGTACATATACACCATGGAATACTAGGCAGCCATTAAAAACAAGAAATTCATGTCCTTTGTGCAACATGGATGCAACTGGAGCTCATTATCTTCAGTGAATTCATGCAATATATATATATATATGAAAATCAATAAAAATAAAACTAAATATGAACCAAAACTTTGAATGGCTACTTCAACAACAAAAAAATGAGCAATGAATGATAGGTAAGCGTGAGCTGATAATTAAAATCATTAGTCATAAGATAAACAAAAGTTATAAGCACAATATAGTAATACTTAAACATATTGAAATGGCTAAAAGTAAAAATAAAAATTGTATCGAGTTTTGATAAAGAAGTAGAGGGACTGAAATTACTTGCTCATGGAGAATTAATATATGCCTCTTTGGGAAGCAATTTGGCAATTGCTTAAAAAGTTAAGCACATGTATTACATGTGATCTTGCCATTTTAACTTTCCTTATTTACCAGAGGAAAAGATAATATATGTCTATAAAAAAACTTAAACGTTTACCACTAATTTATTTGTAGCACCCCCCCCAAAAAAAAACTGGAGCATCTGTATGTTGGTCAGCAGATGGACTACTAATCACCCTGCTCACATCCATACAATGGAATACTAATCAGAAATTATAAGAACACATAAGAACACATAGTTAATAAAATATTAATGAATATTATTAATATTCATTAATAAATATTAATAAAATATTCATTATTCATTAATAAATATTATTCATTAATAAATATTAATAAAATATTAATGAATTCTAATGTAATTATACTGTGTGAAGAGACAAGTTCCTCTCACCCTCAGAAAGAGTTTACACTGTATGATTCTTTTACGTAAGACTCTAGAAAATGTGCTAGATAGATAGATGTAGAAATAGGTATCATATATATATATATCATACCAGGGGTTTCTGGGGACATAGTGGAAGTGGTGGATGAGTGGAAGCACTTTATAGCTGTGAATTTTAAAAGAGCCAAAAAAAATTGGAGCGGTGATGTACATATTTATTATCTTAATGATGCATTATGGATTGATAAATGTGTCAAAATTTATCAAACTGTACCCTTTAAATATGTGCAGTCTGTTGTATGTCCATTATACCTCAGTAAAGACATTTTGAAAAATATATGAAGTTAGTGACGTCTATTAGATGTTATGACCTTTCCATCAATTTTATGGCATAATGATTTTATCAACTTACCCTCTTTACGTATGGATGTTGTTTCTCTTAGCTGTTTACTATTAGTTAATGAGAGGCAATTTTCTCTGATTTGTGAAAGTTAAAGAAAAATATACGCCAATTCCAAAAGGAAGCCTAATTGAATGTTCGTTCTCCCCTTTTCTCTTCAATTATGGAAAAATTGTGGAAAAAGAGAATATTCAACAATAAATCATTTCATAGCGACACCGGCAGTAGCGATGACTTTGCAGCCTGGCAGTGTTAGGATTCCAGCTATGTCCCTTTGGACACCTTTTGCAAGCTTCCATATCCATCCCTCACTCTGTACAGCTTTCTTCCACTTGCAGCTTTCTTTACAATGCTGTCTTTTCAAACTGATTCACCCATAGGAGCAAAACAGCTGAACTGCCTGAAAGTTTATATCCTCCAGGGGGCTGCCAATCGACAGTGAATAACTGTTTCGGGATTATAAATCCCCAGCCCATTTCCCTTCATTGAAGAAAAATTCTGTTTATAGCTTATGCTTCAGGATCCTGGCGGGATAAAGCAAAAGCTGGGGTGAATAAGAACAGAAACCAGGTAGAGGAGGATGCAGTGGCCCTCCATTAACCTTGTCATTTGATAGGCACAGTGGACTTAGTAGTTACAGTGAAAGTCCTTGTAGTTATAAGGACTATTGACATCAATTATTTTATTCCTAGACACCTGCGATATATTGAAAGGAAAAAAACTGGCTAATTACCATTTTGTAACAAAGCATGAAAAATCTGAAAATCTTACAGATACTCTCATTTCCTTCAGTTGAGGGCTGACCATGCTGAGGACCAGATTTGGGACCATTGTAAGTGTTGAGTTATTCTGGATTCACATCCTCAGTAATTCCCCATCTAAAGATGAGGGACCTAATAGAAGAATGACAGAATGCTGAGGTGTGATTAAATGCATTTTAAAATCTTATTCTCCCACTGTCCCTTGAAAACCTCTGTGCTTGAACAAAGGATTCACTTCTGCTTGCTCAAGTATAGTTTCCTTTATGATGTTTCAGAGGCTTCATCTGATGGGACATAGTGTTTACCCTCCTTGGAATCTATCTCTACTTCTACTTTATATAGGTAAATAAATGTGCTAGGGAGATACGGTCTGATTGCCAGAAACTATTAGAGTTCTCCCATTACGATTTAAATGATTTAAAAACTTATTTTTACATTTTGATATAATATTATATGTTCATCATTATTTTACACAACCAAGTCAAGAGGAATATCATAAACTCAGAAGTTAGCCAAAATATAGTTTCTCACAGTGATAATAAATTAGAAGTATTTTTTCAAATGTTTTTATATTTTTAAAAAGCTTTTAGGAAAGTTGCTTTTTTCTCCTACTGTAACTTTTCTATTTACTCTGTTTTCATGTATATGCCTATGGGATTCTACTGCCTAAGAGAGTTTTTGTATTAAACATTTAAGTATCTTGTCATCTACTTTTTGATCTTATAATATTAAAAAAAATTAAAAAATCCCTTCTAGACATTGTTTAGTCTCCTGCCTATATTCATTGTTTAGTCACTATCATTCTCTTTTAATATATTATATTTAATAGTCTCACCAATAATGTATCTTCTCTAGCAATAAAAGACAGAACAAAACTAAATAACATTTACAGGTTTGAGGAGAATCACTTTCACCCAGTGAATTATAACCAACAAATAGTCATTTTAATGATGAGATAAAAATATTTATATGTACAGCATGGAAGAATATACAATGCACATAAAATTCCTGGGAAAAAAAGAATACATACTGATTCCCTGTCAATTCTTACACTCTACCACATACAACTTTAAAGCATTTTAAGATGACATGAGATATGAAAAGACAGTTTTTGAGAACTTTAAATTTCTGGATTTACTAAGAAAGCTTTGAAAAATTGGTAATAACCAAAATGTTGCATTCAACAAGATTCTGTTACTTGTTCTGGGGACATGATTAAATTACAGGAACTCAGTGACTGGTGTGTGGGCTGCAACTCACTTACTGATGAGAGTCATTCAAGATGTCTCTTGTACATATTGGCTGTGGCAGTGGCTCATGCCTGTAATCCCAGCACTTTGGGAGGTGAGGTGGGTGGATTGCCTAAGCTCAGGAGTTTCAGACCACCCTGGGCAACATAACTGAAACCCCGACTCTACAAAAAATACAAAAAATAGCCAGGCGTGGTGGTGCACGCCCGTGGTCCCAGCTACTCCGAAGGTTGAGGCACAAGAATTGCTTGAACTAGGGAGTCTAATGTCGCAGTGAGCTGAGATGGCGCCACCGCACTCCAGCCTGGCTGACAAAGCAAGACCGTCTCCAAAAAAATATATAAAACAAAAAATAAGTCTCCTGTACATCTCAAGGTGACCCCTTTTTCCCTACCCCCTCTAAGTGAATGTAATTTAGAGAAGGGATTCTAGCTGTAGTATTCTTTGAATCTGAGGATTTCCATAGTTCTATTAATTTAGGCTTTATAAATATAGCAGATTCATTTTAAATCCTAATGATTAACTTAATCTTTTCAGCAGTACTTAGTTTAGTACTCCTCTACTGAGGGAGGAACTTCCTGAGTAGTTATTCTACCCAATGCACAAGAATTTTTTATTGTTTCCAGTCTAGTGAAGTGGAAAGTAACAGATACTAATTTCTGTGTGAGTGCTGGGCTTCAATTCCCTGAATCCTTTAAGAAAGTTCTCTTCTCTTTTTCTTAATCTTGGATCACGTGACCTCAACAGTACATTGTTGGATATATTATGTATATACATATGATCTGTGTGATCTATTTATATATTTTATGTAAATATATATACTATCTGTGTGGTGCTTACACAAAACAAAATAGCTGATGTAGTATTTCCAGTACCAGACAAAATCAATGTTAAGGGAAAATCATTATCATGGACAGAAGGGGTACCATGTAAAAAGAGGTAATTAGTTACTTGTGATGGTTACTATTAGGTGTCAACTTGACTGGATTGAAGGATGCCAGTATAGCTGGTAAAATTTTTTTTCTGGATGTGTCTGTGAGAGTGTTGCCAGAGGAGATTGACACTTAAGTCAGTGGACCGGGAGAGGAAGGCCTACCCTCAATGTTGGTGGCCACCGTTGGCTGCCAGCCTGGCTAGAACAAAGCAGGTGGAAGAAGGGGGAGGAAGCTGGCTTGATGAGTCTTCTGGCTTTCATCTTCTTCCCATGTGGATGCTTCCTTCTGCTCCTCCTGCCCTTAGTCATCAGACTCCAGATTCTTCAGCCTTTGGACTCTTGGACTTACGCCAGTGTATTGCTGCGGGCTCTTAAGCCTTTGGGCACAGACTGAAGGCTGCACTGTCGACTTCCCTGCTTTTTAGGCTTTGGGACTTGGACTGAGCCAGTACTGTCTTCTTTCTATGTCCTGTGATAGGTCATAGCTTGCAGATGACCAAACAACAGACTTCACCTTGTGATCGTGTTAGCCAATCCTCCTTAATAAAATCCTTTCATATACAGATCTGTCTTATGAGTACTGTCTCTGGAGAGCCCTGACTAATACATTACTGTAAAACTAAAGCAAACTTAAGAACACACTCTTAACAATACTTTATCACAATTTACATGGACATTTTCTGTTTCTATAGTTTTACTTTCCAGAGTGACATATAAATAAAATTATTTAGTATCTAGATTTTGAATTTGCTACTTTACCAGCATAAGTGAAATTATTTATCATTTTGTTGTCTGAATATTCAGCTTATCCCATTTTATTGCTGAATTATATTTTATTGTGTCATAAACTGCAGATTGCTTATTCATTCAGTCTTTGAAAGGTCTTCGTTGCTTCCAATTTCTGGTGAGAAGTAAAATTTCTGGTGATTAATAAAATAAAATTTCCGGTGATACTGCTATAAAATTCACTAGAAAGCAGGGCCTGGTGGCTCAAGACTGTAATCCCAGCACTTTGGCAGGCCAAGGCAGGAGATTATCTGAGGTCAAGAGTTGGAGACCAGCCTGGCCAATATAGTAAACACTGTCTCTACTAAAGTACAAAATTAAGTGGGGCAGAGAGTGGCAGGCACCTGTAACCTGAGCTACTCACTTGGGAGGCTGAGGCAGAATTTCTTGAATCCAGGAGGCAGAGATTGCAGTGAGCTGAGATCACGCCATTGCACTCCAGCGTGCGTGACAGAATGAGACTCCATCTCAAAAAACAAAAATAAACAAACAAAAAATTCACTAGGTATTTTAGCATGAACATATGTTTTTATTTATAGGATTAATGATTATTTATAATTTACGTAATATCCAATTAACATGTAAATATTATCTAGGAGTGGAATGGCTGTATCCCAGGACACTTGTATGATTGATTATGTTATAAACTACCAAACTTCTTTCTAAAGTTACTTTAAAGTTATTATTCTTCACAAGGACGTATGAACTTCCCAGTTTCTCTGGATTCTTACCAAAACTTGATAAAGCCAATAATTTCTTTCTTTTTTAAAAAGTCATTTGAATAGAGGTATTGCTGTATCTCATTGTAATTTTTGTTTGTATTACCCTTTATGTTAATTTGGAATATGTTAGGATGAGACATACTCAGTTATTATTTACTTATTTATTCGTTTATTTATTTGTTTGTTTTTAGAGAGATAGTTTCTCCATGTTGCCTAGTTTGGTCTCAAATGCCTGGATTCAAGCAATCTACCTGCCTCAGCCTCTCAAAGTGCTAGAAATACAAGCATGGGCCATCACGCCCAACCTACTGGTTATTTTTAATTTCAAGTATTTTATGACTCATACTAGAAATCACTAGAAATTAGAACTGACTCTAATTGAATTCCATTTGAAATGCTATTATCTGAGTCTGTGGGATGAATTGAATATGGAAATAGAAGTAAATTATTTTTTGATTATTTAATAACATGGCCATATATTAGTAAGCTAAACATTTAACTTAATTTTGAAAAAATGAAAATATCAATATTAAACCATAAATTAAAACAAAGATATATGATGTATTAATATTTATGGAAATATACAAAATAAAAATGATCAACAGAATAAAAGTTTGAAAACTGATAAAATAGGCAAGAGAAAATTTTGATAAGACAGAAATATATATAAATAGAAAATATTAGATAGGAAAGAGGGAAGATTACAAGTAAAACAGATCAAATATATGGAATAAATGCTATGAAAATGAGTGAGTAAATTTAAAATAAGATACAGTGCTTAAAATGTTATAAACTGTAACTTACTAAAACTGGCTAAAGATGAAATAGAAAATTATTTTCAAGCCTTCAAAATATGTTCACAAAGAAGATAAAAAAATTCAGATGAATTTCAGAAGTGACTTTTATCCAAAGACTTGAGAAAGTAACTTCAATTTTTAATAAAATATTTCAGAAAATAAAAAAGGAAAAAATCTGAAACTTACTTCATATGGCTTGTATAACAATAGAAAACCCAGAAGAAGGCACTACAAGAAACTATAAATATTATGCTGTCTCATTAATGACCAGAGATTCAACCATTCCAAAAGGAAATGTTAACAAGAAGGAAACAGCAATGCATAAAAATGACGATTTATAATAAGGTTGGTATAACAAGATCATCTAGTAAGGCAAATTTCCACTTTTCCTGGAGGATCACAAAACTTTCTAGTGATTTCCATTTAGTTTTCTTATTTCAAACATATATTGCATATATTCTATGTTTAATTTTCAAAACAACACTAAGGAAATTTTTGAATTAAAGCACATAACCTTTTGTCAGGTCTCCAGTTAGAATCCTCCAATGCAGTGCCAAATCCAGTTTCTGAAATTTTTTGAAGACCTCACGCAGTACTTCCTTTTTGTCTGATGTGGTTTGGCTCTGTGTCCCCACTCACATCTCATCTCGAATTGTGATCCCCATGCGTCGAGGGAGGGAAGTGATTGGATTACGGGACAGCTTCCCCCATGCTGTTCTCATGATAGGTATTGAAGTCTCATGAGATCTGACTGTTTTATAAGTGGTAGTTTTTCCTGAAGGCTCACACTCTCTCATCTGCTGCCATGTAAGACATGCCTGCTTCCTTTCCGCCATGATTGTAAGTTTCCTGAGGCCTCCCTAGACAGGCAGAACTGTGAGTGAATTAAAGGTTTTTCTTTTATAAATTACCCAGTCTTGGGTAGCATCTTCATAACAATATGAAAAAGGACGCATGCATTCTCCTTCACTTCTCTGTGCCCAGGCTGGCAGCTTACTTCTGGATTGCACCTAGTACTTGATTGTATCTGCCATATGGACTTTGTTACTTCTTGTTCCTTTTGCTAGAAAGCCTCAACTGTCTGCCTGGTTGTTTTCCTTACCTCTTTAGGTGAGAATTTTGTCTTTATATCTGCTTTTTACTGAGGCCATTCCTGACTGCTCTTTTTAAAATGTTCACTGCCTCACCCATTATTTGTGTGTAGGACACATTCTTTATTTTAATTATTTACTTATTTTCTCCTTCTATTTGAACACAGAAGTTATTTGTCTGTTTTGTCTTTTCACCATTTTGTGTTTTCCCAGTGCCCACACAGCACCTGGCTCGATTGCTGTGACAATTGATTACTATTGTGGAAAAGTTTATTCCTCTGGCTTTAAATGCTTCTAGGATGTAAACCACTCATATACCTTTCGATCAGACTACATTTTTCTTGTCATAATTATCATCTCTTTTAACCTGTAAGTAGCCTATCCGTTAAGTGATATTTCTGAATATTTTTTCTTTCAAGTTTATGTCATCATGATACTTGTAAATTGAAAATGAAAATTCTATTATTTCCATTCAGTCATATGTAAAAGGTACTCAACCACATGAAGTCAAAGGAGAGCTCTTTTGTGAAATTGTATATAGCACTATAGAAGATGATGAGGTAATACTTCTAGGGCTGTGCCCTTAATTTCTTTATCATTTACTTCAAGTGGCACAATTCCCCTTCAGCGACTAGCACCTATCAATATCAATTGTGTTTCCAATTGTGTCTTGTACATTGGTCAGTGATGAGCAACTGGCAGAAACAGATGCTGCCAATTCAGCATCTATGGTTATAAATGTCTCTGAGTTTCTTTTCTTTTTTTTTTTTTTTCTTGTTCTTCTTTTTGATGTCTGAGTATCCTGGCAGTAAATTGCCTACTCTCATTTATTGACAGTGTTCAATAATTCTCAATTATTTTGAAACAATTTTCCTTCTTAGGTTATGGTGTCAGTGAAATTAACTCTGGATTCCTTTTAAAAGTATGAATTTAGTACCTCATGATGCTGTTGGAACTATGAAATTATCTTACAAAATAGCTTCAGAATAAGTACAATGTTTTCAGTAAACATAGTAACAGTGTATATGTATGACACTTAGTTTGTTTAGTCTCTATGTTCCATGCCTTAACTTATAACCCTGATAGGTTTGCATGTCTTGAATTGGTTTCTGTATTAATTCAGGAATTTCAAAATAAAAATCTGTCTTTGAATATATGTGACTCAGTCCTTTAAAAAATAATCTACTTTCATCAAATGCTTAAAGTTGAATTTAATGTTTTGTGGATAGTATAAAAATGGTCTCTTCACATCAAGAGTTCAAAGATTCTAGAACTGACAAGTGAAGTGATCCTACTTACTAGTTTTCTGAGGGCCTTTGGGTTAGCCCAAGGCAGTCCTAATTTTATGCCTTTGACATGGTGAAATGATTAAATAATAGTTCAATTTTATTATCTACAATGGTCTTGTTCAGAAGTAAGTTACAAGCTTACTCAGGCTAACATTTGTTAATTCATCCAGTCTTGTCTCCATTCATTTTTACCTTCTTTTAGTAAATTTTTCTGAGTTGGTGAAGAGCATGCACCCTTTTAGGATGAGAAGAGACTCCAAATGATATGCGCAAGTTGTTCAGTGGAAAATTACCGACATGAATCCTCAGAGAACAAAAAAACTGTACGATGTGCAGAATGTCAGAATGTAGGGATGTGGTGGAAAGAGACGTGGAGGTATTGCAAAATAAGGAAAAGCCTCCACTGAAAGGTTTACAATTAAGTTTCAGTGACAAAAAGGAAAGAGGCAGGATGCAGAAGAAAAATAATTTCTACCAGTAGAAAAAGCAAAGGCAAGGCTGTAAGACTAAAACAGGTGAGGCATGGTGCTGCAAAGAAGGGAAGTTCAGTGTGGATGGAGCCTGGTAAATGACTTTAGAGGAAGGCACAACATTAGTTCAGAAATGTTGGGTTAGCCAGATCATGTTGTGCTTTGTACCAGGATAATGTGATCTATAAAGCTATTTAGTAAAAAACAAAATGAAACAAACAAAGAAAAAGAACTGTTTTGGCTCTTGTTTGTATTCTCATTGAACATCTGGCCTCCTCAAGTGATCTGTTCCCTTCGGCTGAAGAGGCCAGATGTTCAAGACCAGCCTGACCAACATGGTGAGAGTCTCTCTCTGTTAAAAATACAAAAATTAGTCATGCGTGGTGGCACACACCTGTGGTCCCAGCTACTCGGGCGGCTGAGGAGGGAGGATCACTTGAGCCCAGGAGATTGAGGCTGCAGCAAGCCACTATCATGCTACTGCACTCCAGCCTGGGCAACAGAGCGAGACTCTGTCTCAAAGTAATAATAATAATAATAACACTAATAATAGTAATAGAACTGTTTATTTTAAATAACACTTTTTCTTTGTAGCCAACAATGTAAAACGATTAAATCATTTTTAAAAATGCAGTCTTGGGAAGCACACATTGATAACAAAGGATCAGGGACAGACGTTTTTTAGAGATTGTGCTACAACCCAGGAAAGAAGGTGCTCTTATGGTAGGACAGGCACTCACAACAATGTGTATCCTTTAATATAGATAATAGAGTGCTTTTATTTTCATCACAGTACTTTCAAAGATAGTTAAATATCTTTGTTCATAGGTGTAGTCATCTAATAAATACTTATGGAGATACAGACCCCATCCTATGCCACGTATATGGAGGTAAACAAGACAGGCATGGTTCCTGCCCTTCTGCAGGAAAGGCTGCTGGATACATCACGACAAAGACTGAGAATGTGAAATTAGTACAGTGTTTTCTGGATGTAAAAACCTGTTCTAAGATATGAGAGAAGTGAGACAAAGTGTCTCTGAAACTCGGAGGGAATCATGTAAATAGTTGCTGTATTTCGTAAGTGATTACTAACATTTATTAACCAGTTGATTTAATATTGAATTCATATGGAGTGCTAGGCTGTATTAAGTGTGAAGGGAAAAAACCTGGGACCCAGCTAAACATGGCCATCTTAAAATAGAAGTTATCTTGCATCAATTTTAAAAATAAAAACCTTTGGCAATTATTTCCATAGACAGTGATTTCAAAGTTGGTTTGTACCAAAAACAAGTGCTAAAAAACCTAGAGTAATTAGACATTTGGAAGCTGCACTCATTTATAAAGCCATTAGGGTATAATGATTAAATAAATAATGAATAATGAAATAATGAAAACCCTGAGGAACTATGAAGCTTTGAACTAAATTCTGAATTTTCTTAACTAAAGCTAAGCACTTTCTTTGGCATTTTAGAAGTTTTTACGACATATTGATGATTTTATAATAGATTGTTTACTGCATTACAAACAATTTTAATCAGCCAATCACTTGTTACTGCGTAGTTTCTTAAAGCCTTAGCTTTTGAGCCGTTATATGCTATTTCCATTTTGACAAATATAACAATGGTTCATGATATTGTATTTAATTTAGGAGTGGAGAAGAAAATCTGCAAAATTGTTTCTTGGCAGTTTCAGTGGCTGATGAAGTAATAGACGTTTGGCATTAATAAGTAATATGCTTGAAACAAGGGGATTTCGTCAGTTTTATTTATTTAACATTTTTCTTTCTTTTTAGTAGTATACAAAAACTTTCTTCTGAAGGGTTAGGGCCATGCACAGTGGCTCACACCTGCAATCCCAGCACTAGAGGAGGATGAGGAGGGAGGACACTTGAGCCAGGAGTTCAAGACCAGCCTTGGCAACATAGTGAGACCTCACTGGATACAAACAATTTTAAAACTTAGGTGGGCATGGTGCATTTTATGCATTTGCTTTTAAAATAAGTTAAGAGCATCAAGGAGAAGACATGTGTATTCTATGCTTTTAACATTACATAATTACTTTCACTGAGGTTCATTGTCTTGTTTTGTTTTCCATGTGTATGTGAATTACTTTTTAGTTTCCTTGCTTTCAGCCTGAAGTTTGTTTATTGTTTTCTTAAGGCAGGTCTGCTGCAATGATTTTTCTTAGTTTTGTTTATCTTAGAATGTCTTTATGTTGCCTTCATTTTTGAAAAAGAGTTTTGCTGGATATCTTGGTCTTTCATCCTCCTTTATTTCTGATATAAATTTATCTATTACTCTTACTGGTGTTCCCTTTTACATGGCCTGTTATTTATCTTTTTGCTGCTTTCATATTTTCTCCTTGTCTCTGGCTGTAAATATTTGTACTGTGACACATCTGGATATAGATCTCTTTATCCTACATGGAGCTGGTTGAGCTACTTAGATATGTAATTTAACATGTTTCATCAAATGTGAGGGTCACTGAGCTCTGTGAGATGAAGCAGAGCTGCTGACAGTCATGATAAGTAAGACAAATCCTACTGTCTATATGAAGAGCACCAGGGAGCAGGGGATTGGTAACTAGTAACTAGGGATGATGACTGGATGCCTTGTTTAAGCACTATGCAAAACCACAATGGCTGAAGAGGCCAGAAGGGAGCAGCAGCACCACAGTGAAAGTCCAGACACCAGAACATGATGCACACAGTGGAAACTAACAAAAACCCAGGAGGCACCACAAATCCAACTGTAGATATAGACAGAAGATTTTACATAAGAGTAAAGAAGATAAATAAAGAACAATTTTTTGTGTGAGACTCGAAGAGCAGATTTTTGTCCCTCAAGTTTATACATTTTCTTCTCACTTGGAAATGAACATTTCATATTGATTTAGTAAATTTGTTCACACAAAGTGATTTCAACATTGGTTTAATTTTATTAGTATTTAGATTTATTTTTAAAGCTCATTTTAAACAGGATGCTGCTATAGGAATGACTAATAAGTGAAATAATATTTGTGACTTAAGATTTTCAGGAAAACTGTACTGATCTAAAAGTTTGCTCAACAAAACTATGTGGAAATGACATATTTTGTCTCTACTCCTTCAAATATTTAAAATTATTTTTGTTACTCTTCAAAGATCCTAGAATATATGATAAATGCATGAAACCTGGTACAAAACAAGGTGTTAATGCAAAACTGAGATAAACCCAAAATGAAAAAAAAAAGTAATTTCAGTTTATCAGAATAGGAAACAACACGAGGTCCCACTATAATTTACATAGTATATAAGTAAATTCACTTAGCAAAAGACAGGCTGAAGTAAATATGAAAAGGCATGTGAAGAAAACTGTACTAAAATCACAAAATAGTCTAAAGATAAAAATATTTAGTGGCTTATCTGTGCAAAAGTGAAATATGTTAATGTCATTAATCTGTAACCCCAGGAAGTAGATGGACATTTAAATACCATTGTAAATTTCTCCACTTTAAATTTTGATCTGGTTTTACATAATCAGATTTCAGTTCATTTTTTGAAGCCTTTTGTATTTTATAGACTTAGAGATATATTTGTGTTTGTAGGGAGAGGGGAAAATTAGAAATAGAAAACAAACAAAAATAACTATGTACCCTAATCTAAATTAAGTATTCAAGTTTTCAGCTGACAGGTGAGTAGTTCTGTCTTCTTAAAAAGGAATGAGTGTTTTTTCAGGGTGTAAACTTTCAATGATACTGCAGCTTTTGACCTGACTTGTTTGTTCTCCCCATGTGCCTTTTAAAAACTTCTTTTCTCATTGTTTCTTTTACAATTTATATTGTTCTAGGATAATCCATATTAATTCATCTTTTGTAATACTTCTAAATTTTCCCAATATCTGATTGTTTTTAATTCTCCAAACACAGTCCCTATTTGGCTATCCATTTATCCTGAATCAACTGGACACATTTACTTTTTGACTATAAATTTCAAATCAGTGAATACACTGCTCCCCTCTCCTCATTTTGTGTGTTTTTAGATATACTACTATATTTTAAATGCTTTCAGGAAATCTGCTAATATTTTTCTTGCTACCAGATGTACATCTTGGTAAAACTCCTAAATGTCCACATCACAGCAATCAATACTTACGAACCATCTTATAACCATCGTTTTTTCCTTTATCCTTTACATATCTGACATTCCTACATCCTTCATCACATGCTTTTTCCTCTCCCCTCCTTGGATCTATCAATAGATCCAGTTTTTTTCTACTAGATCCCTATTTTCCATTTTTTTTCTTGCATTCCACACTTCTGTCATCCTAGCAAAAATTTGTTAACTGCTGGTGAAATCATGACACAGCAGATTCCTATCTGTTCCTTGTACACTGCTTCAAATTATCTTTCCCAATGTGGTTTCAGTAAACCTAGAATAAGCAACACTCTACATCCTCCATATGTCAGACTGAAGCTTGTAAGGTCCAAAGCCATCTAGATACTTAACACTAACCTCAGGAGAAGGATCCACCTTCAGATTATAGGTACAAGAATGAGAAGAGAAAAGATTTCAACTATGATGAGCATGTGGGGGATTCTTATGACTATGTCGGAAATTTATTGACTAGGAACTCTTCCCATAAATGGTGCATCCTCCATGTAATTTGAACAATTTACAGTCAAACCATATTCTATGTTTTAATAGTCACAGAGCATAGAGGACCATTCTACATCAATGTTGTCCTCTTATTATTTAAATCATACATAACTCTGGAATCCTAGGTGAAGTTTAAATTTCTTTCAATGGCTTTGCTAATAGCCCCAGCCCACAGACGCTCAGACCCTCCATTACCCTTTTACAGTTTGTATAGGTCTCCACCCATACATTTTTATACTTGCAAATATTCTCAGGTACTCTTGTTGTTCCATGTGTTTTTAAGTAGCATTTAAAAATTCATCCCCCTTCACCTTCAGTGTAATACAAGTCACCCATGAATAATTTATTTAAAACCCCTTTATATAATTGGTACATTTCTACTACTCACGCTAATAATGACTTGCAGTTATTATGGAGAAATGTTAACATTTTAAAATATTTGAAGTTTTTAAAGGAAAAGAGAAGGAAATTGGAGTTCTTCCCATTATGCCACATCTCTTTCACCTTAAAAATCTTTATCAATAATTTAGAGCATAGCATGTGTCCTTTCCTCTTGTACTAATGCATTACACTGTACCCTAGTGCCCTCAAATGTCAATGTGCCTCTCTAAGATATAAAATTAGCAACAGGAGCTTAGAAAATTTAATATTTGAAAGTCCTAAAAAGTATAATTAACCATAGATATGGAAGGTTAAGCCATCATATTTAGAGAAAAGTTTACTTCAGCCTTTAATAGAAGACATTGGTAGTACTTGTACAAAAAACATATTCTGGGTTAAAAAGGCAAGAGAAACATGAAATCCTAGTGTATTTTTTCTCCCTTAATTGCTCAATAGCCAACTTTCAAATTGATTCCATCATAACAATGCAATTTAACATTTTTTAAATTTTAATTGATTTTAATATTGCAAGCATCTTAGCTGGTTCATTGCTCCCAATGGCATTACAGAGATATATCTCAATAAAGGCTGTTGCTATATTAAATCAGTATATCAATACACCTTGCATTAAGAAGCAAGAGCCTTAGAGAACGTATAAATCAAATTCAAAAGAAAAATGGTTGCTGAACTTCATCTTTCCTAAAACAAACACATTAATGGGAAAACATCATAAAAAGTTCTTTTTGTGTGCTGAGAGATACATAAAACAAAAATGCATAGCAGAGTAAATATTTCCCTTCTATATATTGATATAAAGCACTAAAATGTTTTCTCTGGGGCAGGAAATTCAAATGCTTACATCAAAATAATGCATAAAGTATGTGGATAAAAAAAAAGTGAAGACCCTGTTTATGACAATCACTTCCTCTGTAAATGAAGAAAGTAACTGTAGTCCCTGTTTTCTTACAGGAATATAGACAGCTCCAATTTATGACTTGCTTAGATTCAAAATTGGCATGTAAGAAAATATGTAGACCTTTGATTGCACTTTTACTTAGAAGTTACAAAAACTGGTTTATGAACAGAATCTCAAAAGACAATGTTCAAGTGAAAGCATAATAGGAATTATACTACCCTATGTTTTAATCAGTGTTTACTAAAGAAAAATGCTTAGCAAAATTAAAAAAAAGGAAGGAGGGAAGGAAGAAAGGGAGGGAGGGAGGGAAAGAAGGAGAAAGAAAGGGAAGGAAAGAGGAAAGGAAAAACAATTTCTATGCAAAACTCACCTGCAATTGCTCTTCTACCTATTGTGACTCTGGTAATGATAACAGGATTAAATATCTACAATCCATTTTCAGATATTAGAATATCTCCTGTGCATTTTCCCTCATGATGTCCATTTGTGTGGCATTATTTTATTTATGAGAAAATGCTTGAATTAAGTAAGTAACTTGCTCAACTGCAAAGGGTGGAGCTACGTTTGTCTCGAGTCATCAACTGGCTTATTATTAACTGGCCATGCTATAGTGAATAAGAACTAGTCTCTCTCAACCGATTGATGCAGTTGACAGAAAATAAGGCTCAAGTGGAGCTCAGAAAGTCTTTCCTTGGAAAAGATGTATTTCTATGGTTGTCTGTTGATGATGACTTACATGACCATACTAGGTGGAACAGGGATTGGGGGCTGTGAGTACAATTTTGCCAAAGCATACACACAAGTGGTCCCAGAAAATGTGAGACCAGGAGGGTGAGAAAAAGGCTAAATTTCTATGGCTAAAACCAAGCAAAAAAAGAGATCCAAAAAATAAAAATAAATAAATAAAACTCCACAAAAATCAGAGGAGTGACCCTGTGTTGGAGGGATGAGAACAACAGCAAGAGGTATATAATATTGGTTGTAATAGCACTTCCAAAAGTTGTATGAGAGAGGGAACACACAGTTATAAACCAAGCAAACATGGATAGCTTTTACTAAGAATGTGTAATAGGTGGTTGTTTCAAAATGAATATTTTTTTTAATGTAGAATGAGCCTTCTCCAGTAAAGTATTGATACATTTAATGCTTTATATCAATATATGGAAGAGAAATACTTGTTACTGAAGTATCAAAGAAAAAAGTATTACATTTATACCTCAAAATGTATCTCTCATGTTTTCATTTATATCTAAAAGATGTAATTTAAATTGTTACAAAACATGTCAGGAAATGCCTCATTTTAATTAATGAAATTAGTATTAATTTCAGATCCACATATAAGGACATGTTTCAACATGGGAATAGAAAGACCATGAGGACAGTAAAAGGAGAAGCAGTTGTTATGGTTGGGGCGAAGCAGCATGTGGGATGTTCACTTAAACAACTAGGTTGTGTTTGTATTATCTGTCTTTTTTTAATGGTGAAAACTGTTGTGAAAATTGTATAATATGTTCCATAATTACCACAGAATCCTAATAGGTTGCCTTATTACAATCAATTTGTAAATAAAGTTGCTAGCTTGTTAATGGCAGAACTATAATTTAGAACTAGTAGTTAGAAACATTGTTGCTCATCGTCTTCCAACTGTATCATAAAACTGCAGGGAACATTTCTTCATTAATAGCTAAGACATCATCATTGTAATTATTATTATACAGTAATTATAGTAAAAACATATCACAATAACACTAGGAATTGGTCAAGAGCCAATACTTAAGAAACAGTCCGTCTTCAAAGGTAAAGGGGGAAAATACAATCATTTTGCTTATCAGTAGGCAAGAAAACAGAAGCTAGGGTAAGTAATGATCAGTCCAGAAGATTGGATAAGATTCAAGGTCAGAACTAGCTGGAGAAAATGAAGGGAAAGAAAAAAAATGGCGTGAGAAAAAATATAATTCAACCCATTTCTAGTGGAAGGTATCTCGATGTTGGATTCTGTACATTTATTTTTATTTATTTATCTACTGTGTGGAAACTTTTAAAATATATGGATGTATGCACTTTTATGTTTATAAAAGTTTCTCTCTGAGCTTGAAAATATTTTAAGGTTTTATTTGTACTTCTGAAAAGTCTTACAAACAACCGTAGTCTTCTCTCATATCTCTAGAGTCTGATTTTGGATAGAAAAATGCTCTGATTATAAAGCGTGCCATCCATTTTATTTATTTATTTATTTTGAGACAGATTTTGCTCTGTTGGCCAGGCTGGTATTAGCCAAGCTGTTCTCGAACTCCCGACCTCAGGTGATCTGCCAGCCTTGGCCTCCCAAAGTGCTGGGGTTACAGGTGTCAACCACCATGCCTGGCCAAAATAATGCTATTTAAATCTCCACGACTTTCTTATTTGACTCCATTCTTTGTCTTCATCCACATATTTTATATAATTATTTCTATGTCATACATATATATAAAATGTAAATTATTTGCATTTTTTAAAACATGCCCCTTTTGTTTTCGAGTCTCTGTGACTTAGCTCAAACTATTCAATCAGTAATGTCTGTCTTGCTAATTACTTTTCACCCAAGCTCTATGAATTTCAACAGCATTCTCTTATATAAAAACTACATCTAGTTAGATGTATTTCTTATTTACTCTTTCTAACACACTCTACTAGATATCAATTTATATGTACAGCTGTCTGTATCCATTCAGATTTTAAACACTTAAAATTTAGTTTCTGGGTTGTTTGATTCCATAGGACAAATTTATCAATAATTGAATTATCATTGCAACATTTTTGAAGACTTAGAGTTAAAAATTAAATGAATAGGAACTGATTTTGCAAGTAATTGTGATAGAGCACCTGTGGGAAGTGGGTAATACATACATTTACTTCATCAAATGTAAACATTAAAATTCAGCAATCTAATAGGAATATTTATTGATCACAAGTTTCTTCATTTTAATCAATTCAATCATTCCTAATAAACCTAATATCTAATTTTATGTATATCCCATGTAAGCTAACACAAACAGTATTATCCTTTTAATTTCTGGAAGAAGCATATAAGAATGTAAATTTTAAACATTTCTTCTGAGTTCTATAATTTCATACTTGGGCTAAGTCAGCCAGGTATCAGTGTTATTGCTGTATATGTTACAATTTTAGTCTTGCTTTCTACTACTTTTAAACTGAGTTACTCCCCTACTATTGCTTGGAGTGGATTTTGCAGAAGTGGGAATGAGAAAGCATTTTTCTTCTTCCCTTCTTCTCTGCACCCCTCCCTCTTCCACTTTCTCTTCTTCCCTCCTTCATTCCTTGCATTTTCATTTCTGGTGAAAAAAATAGATACCTGGCACTTCCTATATGAGTTAATTATGCCTATGCCCCTAAAAATTAATTATTATCAACCATAAATTAAACTTTATTTTACTTATCATTTTCAAAAATCATGCATTGGAAATTTTCTTTTAATTTTACATGGTCTTACATCATCTCTTCCAACTCTGTATTTAATCTACAAAAAATAATAACACTTATTGAAAGGTTGATAGAGTCATCTGATTAATTAAAGCATATGAATGTGTTATAACATAATCGATTTTAATTTTAGATCATTTAAAAAATCCAAGGTAACTTCTTGTTATTTTTATTCATATGGAAAAGTTATTAATAAAATATAACATTTTATTTATAATATATTGAAAAGTCTTCACTAAATCACACACTGTAAAACTTCATTGACATAAATACATTTTTAAGATCATTTTGCCAGTGATTTCCATGTGGTGTACAAGTTGAAGAGAACTTTATCCGTAGACATAGACTTAAGTAGAATAATGTGTTTGAGAGGAAGGCTTCCATAAGCACCTTAAGTTTGGGGTGTTAATTTAATTCTTAAATTAGGATTGTTTATGTCTACTTCCTGAGTAGACTGTGTTGGAGAGAAAAGAAGCTAACCAAAAACATGTTATTATTAGATGTTTATGGCAGCAAGTCTGTTTTATAGTTTATGTATTTTAACAATAAATTACTGTAAAACAAATTTGATGATATGAATCTCTAATAACAAATAGCTGTTAAGTGATTTTTTGCCAGACTGAGGAATAAGTAACCTATGACTTCCAACTAAAAGTAAGAGAAAAAAATGTTTTACTTTGTGTTTTCTCTTTGTCATATTGGAAAAATATTCACAGTCAAGAAACAAAACAAACAAAAACAAAAACAAGCCCCACAAACCAAAACTCTTTTACTCTTTCAGAATTGTCTTCTCATAATGACTAAGGAGCTCTCCTCCACAATGCCCCATTTCAATTTGATCAGCAGCCACCATGTAACAGCGTGGACCTCTGCACTGATACACAGATGGAAAGAGGAAAGCCATTGTATTCCTCTCTGTGCATCTTTCCACAAATACCAGAGCTGTCCCTTTGTGGGTTTGCGATTCCCTTTACCCTCTCTCTTCCAAACAAGTGTAAATAGGCTTACATTTTGTGACCCCAGTCAAATAAATCAAGAAAGCAAAACAAAGTCACTCACTGAAAATAGAATGGCACATTAGTGGTGGGTCATGTTTTCTCTATTTTTAGGGCAGTCATAAGGGAAATGTTGCTGGCAGAATGGAAACATATGAGATCAATGAATTCTTTCTTTTAAAAAAAAGAGAGGCAGTACACAACTTCATGCCTTCACGCAGAGTCACCGGCTGTCACTGGAAACTAATTATCATTAAATTCTCCCTTTGAAACATTAAAATGGAGGACAAGTATGTTGAAGATTATCAGGAAATTAAAAGCATGACATGTTTGAAACCTGTGATTAATATCACATTTATTGCAAAACTCAGTTAACAGGGCTCTTTGGAAGAAGTTTTATATCATATGAGGTTGCTGATGAACAGCAAATTTCAAATTGCATTATGCTGAGATTATATTTAGAGTTAGGGAAAAGAATTTGCTATTCATTATATAACCTCTCAGACGGTAAGTCAAAAGAGTAATTCTGAAAACGTACAAATCTGGTAAACTTACGTAGATAAGTCTGTGACAGTTTTTTTACCAAATTTAGTGTAGAAGAGGTTACTGTTATCTCAAGTCTGTCATGTAAAATGGGTAATATATTTTAGGTGGAAAACTCTGTACTGAAGGATTACAAATTGAAGTAAAACATATAGGAGAAAAAACTGAATTCAAAATTTATTTCTAAACTTTTTTAAGCACTAAAGACTTTTTTGTTTCTGTCACTCAGAAACAAAACTATGCAATGCGAACATAATATTAATGAAAACATTGCAATATTATTGTGAAAATGAAACAAGGTAACACAAGCACAAAAACTTTCATCAGTAAAGCTCAGCATAAACCTTACCAGTACCCTCAGTCTGCTTTAGTGACTACAAATTTATGGAATTGGTATTACTGGGACTTACTTGTAGAATTTCATACATTCACAGACATTAGACATTAATTGTTGGTTTGCAGATCAGTTGTCACTTTTTTGGTGTTTCTAATTTTTCATATTTCTTCAGGATACTGAAATGCATTCTAATGAAAACAGCTTTAAATAGACTAACAGTAAAGACATTTGAGGAAAGTGTTTCTCCTTTCAAATGTAGTTCAGGTTGCCATATGAGTAAGATAATATAGTTTAATATTCTGGCAAAGAAGGGGAGCTAGTTTGAACTAATTATGTAAGCAGATAGGAAACTTACAGACAACGCCTATAGAACTCATATGGAAATGAGACAATCCAATTTTAAAAAACACGTGTCCAAATAAATAACCAAAACATTTTAGAAAATATTTTTATTGAATATTTTTTAAAAATTTAGTCTATCAAAATTCATGGAATGCAAGTAATGGAGTGCTCTTAGAGAAATTTAAGACTTGGCCAGATTTGCCTTCAGATGAAAGATATCCTTAAAATCAATTATCTGAGATTTTATCTTAGGATTATAGAGAACAGCCATCTGAATCTAGTTAGAAGAAGCCAAGAAATAATAAAGATAATAAAAAGCATTAAACAGAAAACACACCACTTCCTGGGTGATCGGTTTAATCATACTCCAACCTTAGCATCATGTAGTGTACCTTTGTAACAAACCTGCACATGACCCCCAGAATCTAAAATAAAAGCTGAAAAAATTACAGAAATTAATAATGCCCAACAATGATTCTTTGAATATTAAAATTGAAAAGATACATGTAAAATGAAGGGAAAAAGAAAAAATATATACCATTATCAGCAATAAAATAAGAATATTTCAATATTGATGTGTAAGCACTGATAAAATGGCAAAACATGACTAACTTCATATCATTCAATTTGTCAATTTTAGTGAGGTGAACAAATTCTTTGAAAGATATAACAACAAATTAGACTCAAGAATATACAGCAAATATAAATAGCTTTCTTTTTTTAGAGTAATTACATTTATAAATAAAACCTTCCTCTTCCCCTCCCAATAAAACCTCCAGCACCAGATGGTTTTATGATGAGTCCTATTTAACATTCAATGAAGATATAATAACAGTTTTACAGAAATTTGGGGGAAAATAAGAGCAAATTCTTTCAACTTACCTTATAAACTAAGATATTGATACCAAACCTGCCAAAAAAAAGAAAGAAAAGAAACACCAAGAGATGACAAAACCACTAAGAAATGACAGACATAGGTTTCTTGAACATAAATACGAATGTCTTTCAAAAACAGGGCCTACGTAAAACTAAAAAAGAAATTCAGGACTTAAATTCAACACTTGACCAGTTGGTCCTAATAGACATATGCAGAATAATCCACCAACCAACCACAATCCAATTTTAAATAACACATCTGGACAAAGAACATACCCTAAGATAGATCACAAGCTCAGTCATAAAGAAAGTCTCAATAAATTTTTTAAAAATCAAAATCATACCACTTGTAGACCCAGAACAAAGTGGAAGATAAATAGAATTCAATATTAAAAATATCTCTAAAAATCACACAATTACATGAAAGTTAAACAACTTTCTCATGAATGACTTTGCAAAGAAAGCAAGGAAATTAAGACACAAACCAGAATATTCTTTGAAATAAATGAAAACAGAGACACAACATACCAAAATATCTGGAATACAGCAAAATCAGTGTTAACTGGAAAGCTTATTGTGCTAAACACCTACGTCATGGAAACCATCATTCTCAGCAAACTGACACAAGAACAGAAAACTAAACACCGCATGTTCTCACTCATAAGTGGGTGTGGAACAATGAGAACACATGGACACAGGGAGAGGAACATCACACACAGTGGCCTATCTGGGGTTGGCGACCTAGGGGAGGGATAACAGGGGGTGGGGAGATTGGGGAAGAATAGCATTAGGAGAAATACCCGATGTAGATGATGGGGGGATGGATGCAGCAAACCACCATGGCTTGTGTATACCTATGTAACAAACCTGCACGTTCTGCACATGTACCCCAGAACTTAAAGTATAGTAAATAAATAAATAAATAAATAAAAGTTGACATTTTCCAAAAAAAAAAAAAAAGTGTAGCACATACAACATACAATTATGTATGGTGCATATACTTGATAGTGATAATAAATGAATATGTTATTGCAAAATAAAAACAGGAACAAACTAACCTCAAAGTTAGCAGAGGAAAATAAACAACTAAAATCAGAGCTGTTCTCAGTAAAATCAAGACCCAAAAATTCATACAAAGAATGAAATCACAAGTTTGTTTATTGAAAGGATAAACAAGGTTGATAGAGTACTAGCCAGAACAGTGATCCCCCACCTTTTTGGCACAAGGGACCGGTTTTATGAAAGACAATTTTTCCAAGGATAGGAGAGATGGGTGGGGTTTGGGATGAAACTGTTGTACATCAGATCATCAGGCATTAGTTAGATTCTCATAAGGAGTGCACAGCCTAGCTCCCTCACATGTGCAATTCACAAAAGAGTTTGCACTCCTATGAGAATCTAATGCAGCTGTTGAGCTGACAGGAGGTGCTCAGGTGGTAATGATCACTTGCTACCTCACTAGCCGCAAGCCCTGCAGCCTGATTCTTAGTGGGTTGGGGACCTCTGAGCTAGATTATCAAAGAAAACAAGAGGATCAAAATAAAGACAATCAGAAACGACAAAGGTGAAATTATAACAGATAACACAGTAACACAAAATATCCTCAGTGGCATTCAAAATATTTTGAATATCCCTATGCACATAAATTAAAAATCAAGAGGATATGGGTAGATTCCTGGAAATACAGTCATTTCCCAATACTGAATCAGGAAAAAAATTGAAATCCTGAACAGATCAATATCAAGGTCTAAAATGGAATACGTTAAAATAAAAATAAAAATAAAAAAGCCTACCAACCATATAAAGCACTGGACCAGATGCATGTACAGCCAAATTCTACTGTTCTACTAAACAGGCAAAAAGGAGCTGGTACCAATTCTACTGAAACTACTTCAAAAAACTGAGCAAGAGGATATCCTACTTAAGTAATTCTTTGAAACTAGCATCACCCTTATACCAAAATTCGCAAGCACACAATGAAAAAGAAAACTAAAAACCAACATCCCTAATGAATGTGGATGCAAAATTCTCAACAGAATACTAGCAAACTGAATCCAGCAGCAAGTCAAAAAGTTAATTTACAGCTATTAAGTTGGCCTTATTTCTGGGATGCAGGGTTGGTTCAATATACAAAAGTTAATGAATGGGACTTACCACATACACAGATTTAAAAACAAAAATTAAATCATCATCTCAATAGACACAGGAAAAGCCTTCAGTAAAATTCAGCATTCCTTCATGATAAAAACTCTCAAGAATCTGGGCATCAATGGAACATACTCCAAAATAGTGAAAGCCATCTATGGCAAACACACAGCCAACAGCATACTGTATGTGCAAAAGCTGGAAGCATTACCATTGACAACTGGAACAAGACAAGGATGCCTACTCTCATCAATTTGCTTCAACATAATACTGGAGATCTTAGAGCAATCTGGAAAGAGAAAGAAACAAAAGTCATCTAAATAGAAAAAGAAGATGTCAAATTATTTTTCTTAACACATGATATGCTTCTATAAGTAGAAAACCCTAAGGACTCTGCCAGAAGGCTCCTGGAACCAATAAATGACTTTAGTTAAGTTCCAAGAAACAAAATCAAATTACAAAAATTAGTAGCATTTCTGTACACCAGTAATCTTGCTGAGAGCCAAATCAAGAAGAGCATCCCATTTACAACAGTGACAAAAATAAAATAAAATAAATTACCTAGTAACATAACTAACCAAGCAGATAAAATATCTCTACCAAAAGAATTACAAAACACTGATGAAAGAAATTACAGGTGACACAAACAAACAGGAAACTATTCCATGCTTACAGATTGGAAGAAATAATATTGTTAAAATGGCCACACTGGCCAAAGCAATCCACAGATTCAATGCCATTCAAATTACCAATATCATTTTTAACATTTTAGAATAGAAAAAAAAACTATTCTAAAATTCATATATAAAGAGCCCAAATAGCCAAAGCGATCCTAATTAAAAACAGCAAAGCTGGAGGTGTCATATTACCCACCTTCAAACTACACTATATGGTTACAGTAACCAAAAGAGCCATGGTACTGTTATAATAACAGGTACATAAAGCAATGGAACAGAATAGACAACTCAGAAATAAAGCCACATCCCTACACTCATCTGATCTTTGCCAACAACAACAAAAAGCAATGAAGAAATGATTCACTATTTAATAAATGATGCTGGGGATAGCTGGCTAGCCATATGCAGAAGAATAAAATTCAGCACCTACCTTTCATCATATACAAAAAATAATACAGATGGATTTAAGATTTAAACCTAAAACTTCAAACTACTAGAATCCTAAAATAAAACATAAGATACACTATTCTGGATATTGGGTTTGGAAAAGAATTTATGACTAAGTCCTCAAAAGCAATTGCAACAGAAATAAAAGTTGGCAAGTGGGACCTAATTAAACTTCTGCACAGCAAAAGAAACTGTCAACAGAGTAAGCAGACAATCTAAAATGGGAGAACAGATTCACAAGCTATGCATCTGACAAATGTGTCACATCCAGACTCTACAAAGAACTTAAACAATTTCATAAGCAAAAAATAAACAACACATTAAAAAGTGGGGAAAGACATCAATAAACACTTTGCAAATGAAGGCATACGAGTGGCCAACAAACATGTGAAAAATTGGTCAACATCACTAATAATCAGAAAAATGCAAATCAAGACCACAAGGAAATATCATCTCATACCAGTCAGAATAACTATTACTAAAATGTCTAAAAAATAACAAATGCTGGTGAGGCTGTGAAGAAAAGAAAACACTTCTACACTGTTAGTGGGAATGCAAATTAGTTCAGCCTCTCTGGAAAGCAATATAGAGATTTCTCAAAGAACTATCATTTGACCCAGCAATGCCATTACTGTATATATATATCCAAAAGAAGATAAATTATTCTACCAAAAAACACACGCACTCATTTGTTCATTACAACACTGTTGACAATAGCAAAAACACAAAATCAACGTATGTAACTATCAATGGTGGATTTGATAAAGAAAATGTGGTATATATACCCATGGAATATTATGTAGCCATAAAAAAATTGCCAGAATAACTGAGAATATTATCCCTTTGAATAAACTTTCTACCCCATCTCTTTCTTTGTCTCCTCTTTATGGCCAATATCTCTTAGATTTGCCCTTTTGTTGCTATTTTCTAGATCCTGTGGGTGTGCTTTATTTTAAAATTCTTTTTCTTCTGTCTCCTCTAAAAGTGTATTTTCAAATAGCAATAAACTCTACTTGATTACTGCATTTACTGATTTAAGGGAGTATTTCTTTTTGGAATAAAGAGTTCTCAAGGCATAAAAAAATTTTAATACTGAAAGTACATAATTGTTCTTATTGTTTCTACTTAAATGTAATGTATGTCACCTTCTCTTAAACCCCACTGGACTAGGGAGGCCGCAGGACCAAATGGGAGGGAAAGATGCATTCTCCTGTCATGAGAGTCTGTCAAGCACCTGAGAATAAACAGGGATATATATCTTCATACCCAGGACACTGAAGGTCTGCAAACAGTACTTTGGACTAGTGGTAGCAAGTTTCCGGTTAAGAGCTCTACAGAAAAATAAAATGGTGGCAGGAGCTGAGGCATGCCAGGAGTGAAAGAGTTGTTGTTTTGAAAATTAAGTAGATGAGTCAAAGCAGGCCCAAGATAGCAGCTTTGGAGTGAAGTCTTGAGGGAGGTGAGGGAGTGGAGCAGAAGCACACTCTGCAGGAAGAGCCTGCGCAGAGCACAGTGTGGGTGAAGCCAACTGAGAAAGGGTGGGAACAACAGTAAACAGAGTCAGGGGTCAGAGAACTGTCTGAGGTGAATCAAGTGGGATTCTGAAGATTAATTTAAGGGATTTGACTTTTACTCATAGTGAGATGAAAAGACCTTGTGGGGTTTTGATCATAAAGGGCCAGGAGTGACTTAATTTTTTATAAGTCTACTCTGGATGCTTTATGAGTAAACTAAAATTGTCAAGAATTCAAGAACAGAACAATTGGGAGGTTATTTTTCACCAGCTAGTAAAGAAACAACAGTAAAATAAATCAGAAAGGTATCAGTGAGAAGAGTCAAATGCTTGTTTTATTTGAAGGCAATGCAGGCTTATTGCTGATATACATCAGAGACAGGATTTCTTTTCTGCCTGTATTTACCAAGTGTGCTTATAGAAGTAGGATATTAAGGAAGGCGTAGGGTCAAGCTTCCAAAAGATTTGGCATTAAAGTGACTATGTCAGTAGGAAATTGTGTATACAAGTTGGGATTGAAAGCAAGGGTCTAGGCTTTAGGAAACTGAAATATATATATATATGATATTATATATATATATATATATATATATATACACACACATATATATCATTTGTACATATATTTTATTTCATTTTTTGTCCCTTAGTAGCTTAAATATGTGGCCATAGTGAGCATATTTTTCAAAAAAGATCCAATAATATATATCTTCTTCAAAGAAGATAATGTAACTCAAGTTGAAATCTACCTAAAAAAGTCAAAAGAAACTTTTCTTAGAACACTATGTATTAGTCTCTTCTCACACCGCTAATAAAGACATTATACCTTGGGTAATTTATAAAGGAAAGAGGTTTAATTTACTCACAGTTCAGCATGGCTGGTGAGGCCTCAGGAAACTTACACTCATGGCATAAAGGAAAACAAAACAAACATATTCTTCTTCACAAAGTGGCAGGAGCGAGAAGTATGAGAACTGAGCAATGAGGAAAGCCCCTTATAAAACCATCACAACAATAGCATGAGGGAAACTGCCCCCATGATTCAATTACCCGCACTGGGTCCCTCCCACAGCACACAGGGATTATTAGGTGCTCTTACCACACATAATCACTTTCACACTCCCACATACACACATACTATGTGAAGTGATGGATTTGTCAATTGCTTGATTTATCATTTCACTATGTATATGTGTGTGAAAATATCATGATGTACATATTAAATATATGTAATTCAAAAATAATACAGGTATACTTGAATAGAGTTCATGGTTGTGCAAACTAGTGCTACCAATACGGCAATATAGCTGAAAACCTTGCAAAATATCCCTGCCCTTCAATGAGTTATATATTTTTAGAAATTTTTACTAAAGGATAAAATCAGATACGTATCTAAGGTTTTAGCTCAAAGTCATTCATCTCAAATTGTTATAAATATTCGTACAGCACAAAAAGTATAACAATGTCCAATAAAAAACTGGCTAAGTAAATAAATAAAATAAAGCCTTTTAGATTACGTCTTATACTGACATACTTTTTGAAAACATATGCAAATACTTCATAGTCACTGTAATTGTTTTGTTTATGTTAATTTACTTTGGTTAGACAAATTAGTGCAGTTATATTTTCAGCCATCAAAAACAAAATCCTTAGAAAAACTATGTTTGAAATATAAAATAGAAAAAGCAAGGTAGACAAAAACTAATATAGCAGATTTTCCAGGAAGAAATTCATATAAATATACAAATACTAAATATAGGACTATAGCTCTACATTTTGTATAATATAACATTAATTGTAACTATTAACAGTCATTCTATGTGTGAGGTATTTCTAATACTTTCTTTGGAATATGCAATTTTCCTTAAGAATAACTTTATGGATTCTTGTGTTATTTAATATTGGAAGAGTGCTTTGACAGTCCGAATATCTGGGCCTCTCTCCTGTCATTTTCAGTAGTAAAGTGGAATGATTTTCAGTTTCCAGTGAATTCACTACTCTCTTAATTGCCCCCTGAGGAGCAAAGTGTCAGCAAGAATTTCTACCGAATCTTGCATAATGATTAAAAATGGAGAAACCAAGGCAGCTACAGAAAAGGTCACTGTATAATCTCCTTTTATTGAAACAAATAGATTTAATGGAAGTACTCCATCTTCTCTGTATATTTTGGTGACTTTTCTCAGTCTTGAAGAAACGATCCCTTCCAATTTTATTATACGGAATTAAATGTTATGTTTATGAGTTTCCTCTTTTCAGCAGTAATAGGGTGAGAGTCTTTAATTTTTCCCTAATGAAAATTAACTTTTATATAAGGCTTTATTGTACTTTTCTTCATTGAAGACTAGAGAAATATTCATTTCCAAAGACAAAGTTTTTTTGGTTTTTTTTTTTTTTTTTAGTGGCAGAGCTTAGGAATAAAGCCTACTCAGCCTCTGAAAACAGCTGCCCACATTTCACTGTTTTGGGTGTGATTGAATACACACTCTTTTCCTTTAATATTTAGAAAATATTCTCTATTGCAGAAAAAGTAATTAACATTGAACTGTAGATAGCTTATTATAGGAAAAGATACCAAGTATACCTTACTCAAAACTCGTATTTATAGATGACCATTAGATTGAGGAATTGTAGATCCCCTAAATGGTAATGATGATCCTGATAATGACATTATCATCAGCCAATTTACTTTCTGGATCCTAACAATGTCCGGGCCAATCTGACAGACACTTTTTGCACGTATTCAACTAATTTAATTTTCATATGACTTTTGGGTATCAGTTTGTTACTCCCATTTTGGAGGGAGGGAATTCATTTATATTAAAGTTAAATAATTTTTCTAGATCCCACAGTAGGCAAGCTAAACTCTGAAATGATGATGCAGGTATTTGAAGAAATTCAATGAAATTTAAAGGCAAAAAAAAATACATAACTTTATTTATAACAAAAGCTACTCATCTTGAAAAAATATTTGTCTATGAACATATATATTTGTGCTTTGAGCACTGTAAACTTTTTCTGAGCTAACTGTTTTAAAAAAATTCTAGGTGGCAAACAGTATCTACAGAAAAAAGTGCTTGCAATAATTGTTCCATTTTACAGTATTTTACAAACTTGCAGTCCTTTCATGGAATTCTGTAAAGTGATTCTATATAATTCAGCTTACTTTAGTTCACTAAGATTTTACTGATTGTTTTGTTTTATAAGGAAAATAAAGTCATATATGATGTTCTGGCTAATAATCCCTCAAGAGATTTGCTTAAGTAAATTGTTTAAAAGATAGTTCTTTTTTTTTTTTTTTTTTTTTTTTTTTGAGATAGAGTCTCACTCTGTCACCAGGCGCCAGGCTGGAGTGCAGTGGCGCGATCTCGGCTCACTGCAACCTCCGCCGCCCGGGTTCAAGCAATTCTCCTGCCTCAGCCTCCCGAGTAGCTGGGACGACAGGCGCGCACCACCACGTCCAGCTAAATTTTTTTGTATTTTTAGTAGAGACGGGGTTTCACCATATTGACCAGGATGGTCTTGATCTCTTGACCTCGTGATCTGCCCGCCTCGGCCTCCCAAAGTGCTGGGATTACAGGCGTGAGCCACCGCACCCGGCCCCTCAAAAGATTGTTCTTAACGTTTGGTTTGCTTAGATATGGTGAAAATAATTTAAAATCAAAACACTTCATTTGTAACCATAGTTATAAGAGGCCCAATGTTAAGAGAAACAATCTATTTAAAACATACACATACACACGCACATATATGTGTGTGTTTGTGTGTGTGTATGTATATGTATTTCATAGCTCAAACAAGCTTAGAAAATCATAGTATAAAACTAATCCATATTTCTTAACCTGGTTATAAACTTTACCTTTTTAATAAAATTGAGTGTTAACCTCTTGAGTTAGACAATTCATGATCTCTCAGATAATTGTGAGCAATTAAAAATATGTAAGCCCCAAGAATATATCTTAAATACATAATACATATTATAGATTATGGATATGCATATATATTATTTTGTAATGTTTATTTTAAATATTTTAAGGTTAGACTATGTTCATGTAACTACTTTCTAAATATATCAATAATAATTTTCTAGTTTTTGAATGTTTCATAAATTATTTAGCCAGTTTCTCCTTGTTTGGATATCTAGAGAGCATCATTTGATGCCATTGGGGAAAAATCTAAGATATTTTTCTACACTGAGCCAGATAAAATATAGGAAAAGCTTAATGGCAAAGTAAATGTGTGGTTGAGATACTATCTTATATCTAAGATTGGTTGAATGACTAAAATTGTATCATCCCTTTTTACATCCATATATTTAAAAGGCCCAAGAGGGAACTTCCTAATGCATGAAATTGTACTTGTAAATGTTATCTCTCTTTTGCTGCTTTCATTTCCCTGATTAACACTCTCTTACAGGTAGAAAGGACTATCACTTACAAAAAAAGCCTGAGGCTTGAAATCCATGATTCTTTGAATGTCAGATTTAGTTTATTCCTCAAATATATGGTTTCTTATTTAGATGAAAATATATACTTACACTAGTCACATAAAATTCTTACTATGATTTTTAATTGTCTCTTTGTTTTGACAGGCCAGAATAACAAATTCAGATTGATTTGTACCAGTTATTCTACAGAATCTTCTAAGAAACCTTCTCTTCTTCCTAGATTTTAACTTTGTTCATTTTCTTAATATTTATGCAAAGCCATGCCTCTGTTCTGCTACAGCATTGGGTGAATAAACAGAATATTTCCAATAAAACATCTTATTATGGTCAATAAATATGAGTATCAAAAATTGATATTTTAAAAACTATGATAAAATTTATAATTTATATTTTAAAATAATAGGATAAAAAATTCTTCACTAGATTTCCTTATTTAGTCACTATAGTAGATTTGTGCCTTTATGCATTGTCTAGAATGTACAGTACTCATATTTCACAAAAGTATCAAGTGGTATTTGAGGGAATTTGTTCCTTTCTGGTTCTGTGTTGTATTTGGTGCATATTTATCTCAGTTGCTCTCCTTCCTCTATGGAATCACAACAGTGCTGGATCCTTCCACTCCTCAATTACCAGGAAAATAAATGGTAAATGGAGAGGGGTCACAGTAATGCCTGGCACATGCTGTCTCCCAGGTCTAAATTCTGATTACATGGCTAAGGATAAGGTAACTCATCCCTGAGTCTTTGCAGCGGCTGTGATGGCAACATCCAACGCAGCTGTTAAATAATTGCTATCTGCAGCATGAATCAAGAACTTGAAAGAGATTGTACGTTCTTAGCCCTTGGTTGCAATTTACAAAATCTGGTTTATAGAAATAGTGCAGATAATTATACTGTTAACTCATTCAATATCACAGTGATATAATATTACTTACGACTTACCATAGGCTATTTTACCTGACAACCATTTTGCATGCACTATCTCGCTACCTATATGGCCCAATTTTTGAAACAGTATTTAACTTTCTAAGGGCACACACACAATTAGATTCATAGCTCTAATTCTAGAGTTTCAGGTCTCAACCACTCACTGATCTACCTATTGGCAATCTGTTTAGTATCTTATCTATTATTTTCAACTCATGCAACATCTCCTGAGGACTTCATTTCTGTGAGACAGAGTACTCTACACTGGATTCACACAGTTGAATTTGCTATTATCCTCACCTTAGTTGTGGTTTAGTAAGAAGAGACCAACATTTAAGCAACGAAGTGAATTTGAATATGGTACTGACCATGATAGATGCCGGGGTTAGAGAGAGGATTAATTAAAGGTAACAGTCAGTTCATGGATCAGGGTCAGAAAAGGATTTATAGCAAGGTGATCTGTTAGCACTTTAAAGATAATGAGGTATTTTGTGGCAGCCGGAATACAGGAGAGATTTTAAGAAGAGGTAACACCTTGACTAAATTTGTATAGCAATGAAACACACTGCCATATGTTAGAAACAGAATTTAGATTGTTCCGAATAGAGGTAGGAGAAACATCTATGTGGGAAGCAGCATGTGAAAGTTTAAGACGTGGGCAAAGGCCAGATCATGGAAGATATCAAATGTCATGAAAACAATTTACATTACTTTGCTACACTTAATAATAATATGCAGATGTTTTTGAAAGTAGATAATAAAAAGATCAATTAGAAATTCTGGAAGTTTTTATTTATATTTTAATTATATACTGAAAATTTTCTATCATTATAATTAATCTTTGCAATGGTAGCCAATATTATATCTAACACATTATGATTTATAAATTCTAAGAGATGGAATGAAGATCTATTCCAAGGAACTAAGAACTTTTAAATTATGTATAATATTGCTTTTTATTCAGACCATCGTGTCTTTCTGAGATATAGAATTAGATCTGAGTAAAATCGTTGTTGAGAGTTTTGTCTTGACAATGTTTTCATCTTCTGGGTTCTCTGAAGTGCCCTCTCCCTCACCATACCTTGTTTTCTCAAAATTCCTTTTGTAGTTCCATGACGTTATCAGCATTATCCACATATCATTCTCTTGGGACATGGGTTACTCCCCAGTAGCAGCAATCACAATTATAAAAAAAAAAAATAAAATAAAAAAATAACTTAGGTTAACACTAAAGGCTATGTTTATTGAGGCTTTTTTGTTTTTGTTTGTTTGTTTGTTTGTTTGTTTGTTTGTTTGTTTGTTTTGAGACAGAGTCTCACTCTCTTACCCAGGCTAGAGTGCAGTGGCACATCTTGGCTCACTGCAAACTCCACCTCCCAGACTCAAGCAATTCTCCAGCCTCAACCTCTGGAGTAACTGGGATTACAGGCACCTGCTACCATACCAGGCTAATTTTCTGTATCTTTAGTAGAAATGGAATTTCACCATGTTGGCCAGTCTGGTCTTGAACTCCTGACCTCAAACGATCTGCCATCTCAGCCTCCCAAAGTGCTGAGATTACAGGCATGAACCACCACACCTGGCCAACGTTATGTTGATATAGTATCTCCATCTGGATTTTATATATTTCAATAAACTGAAAAATGGAAATAGTAGTTGAAATTTCAGGTGCAGCACTTGATTTGGTAAGTTATGATCTTGTTAATGAGAAATTTTTAGCAGCAATTAGGAGTGTACACATATCTAGAACAGTTTTCTGAGATTTATGATGCATCATACTTCACTGTCCTTAAAAAAATTATTCCAATTTCTCAGTATTAGTCATGGTATTTTCGTGATGTAAAAAGTGTCAGGAAAACAGGGACTGAAATAATAAGCAAAATAGTACTTCAGAAGGAGGCAAGCAGCATAACACTTCCTTTGCTGGTCCTCTTGTTATTCAGTATCTATTTATTAGCTCTCTCCCTCTGCATTTAGAGTAGTATAAAAACTAATTGTCTTAAAAAATAGAAAATAAAATGAAAATCATGAAATCCAAGATTAAAAAAAAAAAAGTAACTGCAGTGTGAAACCATCTTTCTTCCTTGAAGTTTATTTATTGCTTAAACTGGCATTAAAAAGAGTTCTTTTACTGCAAATAACCTCTTCATTCATTATCCCCTACAGATATGTTCTGTACTTTTTAGAAGCATTGTGAAAATAATATATATGTTGGGAAAGTAAAATGTTTTGACGTTACAGAACTGAAGCATTTTGATGAACATCGAGGACATAACTTTCTATAGGAATTTTGTTACAATATGTATTGTTAGAAATCACTAGAACATTGTCTAATAAATTCAAGGTAAAACCATTTATATTTACCAGTTTACATAGAGCTATTTAGATTATGATTCATAAATTGATTGCAGTGGGAGTAAAACATATCACTAAAGAACTAATTTTTGTACAGCGTAACCATATTTTTATCTCATTATGTCTTTTTAAGATTTTTTTCCTCTCATTTTCTATATTCATTTATGCTGCTCAGATTGAACCAAATAGGACATTTGCTGCTCAGTTACTAAGGAAGAAGCAATTTTAACGACTTCCTAAGTGTAGAGTTGCGTTAAGTGACCCTAAGACTCCTTAGAATTGAAGAGGCTCCGAAAGAAGAGTATAGCACCCCACTTTAATACACAAAGTCTCACTCTGAGAATTTCAAATTAAAAACCTGACTCTAGAATTTTAAAAATGAGAATTTTCCTTATTAATTGTTCCAGATTTTGTTTAATTTACAGTGTTGAAACTCTATTTGTATTTTGAAGTGTTATATACAGTCCTATATGATGCATATTTACTAAAAATAAGTCCTTCAAGGTGTTATACAGACTTGAACCATCAACTAACTGCTGTATTCCAAACTTGCCACAAAATAAAATAAAATAAGACCCAATCATCCTCCTTTACATTTGATGTTTTAATTTCAGAAATATTTCATTCAGAGTACTTGGTAGAGAAAAACAATCCCAATTTGTAACTCTATTAGGATGAAATGTGATTTTACTTTTCACACATTTGCATGCTACTGAGATCTCACCAACGATGCTGATAATGCTAGACAGTACCTATCCCAAAAGCTAAGATGGATTCATGCATCAGAATCTCACATTTTGTTAATGTAGTTTTTTTCAGGAAAGTGATTATTATTGCCTGTTGTTCTGCCAAGGGACAGTGAAGTCCTTCAAGAACAGAGCTAGGTCTAATTAACTGCTATGTCATTGACACTAAAAATAAATGGTATGTAAAGTGGTGTTGAATAATACAGTTTTTGCTGTTTTGATTTTTGTATTCCAGAAACACAAGAAGGCCTCAGAAGCAGTTTATTCTAATGAATGCATAAATTCATCAGTATGACTATTGTACAAGTTACTAATTTGCCTTTTAAAATATTTTATTTATCCATTGAAAATATGTGATATTTTTAAACAATTGCTTATATAATTTACACATGACTAATTTAATAGAAATATACTCCTTAAGTCACTTTTTATTCATACTCATTCATTATTCAAAATATAATAAATATTTATAAGTAACATTTCTCTGATAGGAAATACTGATAAATATTTTTAAGACATTCTTTTATTCTGTGAGTCATTTAATTATATTTAACACAGAAAATGCCTTTAGTTCCAGAACACATACCTGAGAAGTAAACAGTTTTAATCTGATCTTTTTTAGTTACATTTATTAGAATTCAGAATCAGAATAGTCTAAGATTTCCTATCTCTATGATGGCTATTCTCTACCCTGACTTCTCTCAGAATTCACCTGGTCTTAGATTTAATTCAGCTTTTCATATTCCCATCATTTTATTGTCAAAGTAGGCTGACAGATTCATTTTATCTAGATATATGCAGACTTGGTACAAGGCACAGACTGAAAGTTTCTGGATTGATGCCCACGGCTATGAGGCACCTTCTATGCACTGCTGAACAATTCATTCAAAGCAGAGTTCAATGTCATGATTCACTGAGAGTTTGGCCCACCCAGGAATGGGGGCAAAGCAAAAAATGACAATATTTTTAACAATATTTCAAAGAAGACAATTGCTGAAATGAAATACTAAAATCGGTTTCTTTGAACTTATCCCAGTGGATAGGTGTCAGATAGAATGCTGCTCTAATGAATTAGGGGAGAGTGATGGTTGCTTGAACAATATTGATACAGTAGAGACACAAAGAAGAGAAGTTGGAGAGCTATTGAGGAGAAAAATCAATAGGACTCGACCAATTGATTATGCAGGTTAAACAAGAAAAGAGTCAATGATGACTTTTAGATTTTTTATAAATTTTCAGCCATAATTATATTTGTCTGACAAAACAAAATGATATACTCAGTGGAACCGGAAATATAGCTCATGTCCTTCAGTAATATTCTGTTCAATATAATGCAACTTGCAATAATGTGAAATGTTGGAAACAGGAGTACTACTGGATTATCAAGGAGTCAGTCTTCTGAAAGAGTTCAAATAACTCCCTAAAGAGTGAACAAGGAGTGAGTGATGTTAGGGCTATTCTGGTACAAGTGAGTCAGGTAATAAAGGCAGGGCCATTTTCTATCATGGAATATCCGCTCACATTTATATCTAGTGCTCACGGGAGGGTCAACACTGAATGTACAGGATACTGTGTTTCAGTATCAAAATTCTGATACCATGTTTCAGTCTAAAAATTCTGTCTCAGAACACTTTTGCAGTCTTAAAGAATATTGACAGCCTCCAAATCATTGGTTTTAAAAGATTATATCTCTTTACAGTTCCCATATTTGAAATGTAAACTAAACACACACACACACACATACACACACACACACACACACACACACACACACAATGATGTATGTCAGAGCACCACGTAGCCTCAAAGAAATTCCACTGTGCCTGTGTACCCCAAAATCTAAAATGCAAGTAAAAAATAAAAAATAAAAATAAAAAAATAAATTCCACTGTGCCCTGTGTGAGAGAAAGAGAGTAAAAAAATTCAAATAGCAAGCAGGTTAGTATGGAAGTAGCACAATCCTTTAAAAGGATGGCAAAGATCATCAGGCCTCCCCACACAACACTGTGAGAACCACTGCTGTAGTATCAATGAAATGAATAGTATTTATTAAGCATCTACTGTGTGTGACAGAATATGCTAAAGCCTACTCATATATTGCTATCATTAGATTTTCAATAGCTTAGGGAATATTACGTTCATGTAACATGGGCAATTGATGCCTAATGAGACAAAAGTCACTTCAAAGCCAGATCAATCTGCATCCAGAATCCATCTTTCCCTTATACATTATAATTTTACCAAGTAACAATTAGTCAAATGGTGTTTATTTGGAAATGGTTTTGAAAATTGCATTGGGAAAAAGATGTTGCCAGTACATGATCTCTAAGGTTTCTTCCATATGTTTGTTTCTGCTTCTTATATAAATGTCCAATATTTTTTAGGATCAAAGTATCAAGTAATTAACTAGACATCTGGAACTGACATACTTGGTTTTGTCTAATTAATGGAGGTTTATATATGAGATATTCTTCATAAATTTATTTCAAATTTAACTAACCTTTGTGATAAAAATAGCTTTTTATAAAACCACGTTACAACCCCCAAACTGAAAATCCAGAAGTGTGTGTTTGTGTATGTGCTTATATCTTTTAAACTTAATTGAGAGAAAACATAGTTTAAAATCTATTCTGTTAGTAATGCTAATAGACATGTCGTAAGCAGAAAAAAATGATTCCTTGAAACAAAATTTAATAAAGTTTGGTGTTAATTCAGTTGGCCTAATTTTAGTGCTAAAATTTCAATCTCTGAGCTCAATTTAGAAAGACAGCCAAAAATTATTCTTCTTCTATCATAAACTGTTAAAACAATTTAAGATTAACTGGCAATGCTAATACAGGTTCGGTCTGTAAACATACATTTACTGAGTGTAGTAGGATTCTCTTAGAGAGACAGAACTAATAGAAATACACACACACACACACACACACACACACAAACACACATATATGTATACTATATATATCCTGAATTTTAGTCAGATTTATTTAACTTACTTTCATGATAAAAACTGATTTTTATAGAATCACCTTACAACTCCCAAATTGAAAATCCAGAAGTGTGTGTTTGTATATGTACGTATATCTTTTAAACTTAATTGAGAAAAAGTACAGTTTAAAATTTATTCTGAAATACTGCTAGTAATGCTAATGTAAGACATGCCATGAACATTATATATATATATATATTATATATATATAAAGGGGAATTTATTAAGTATTAACTTACATGATCACAGAGTCCCACAATAGGCTGTCTGCAAGCTGAAGGGCAAGAAGAGCCCATCCCAGTCCCAAAGCTGAAGAACTTGGAGTACAATGTGTGAGAGCAAGAAGCATTCAGCACAGGAGAGAGACATAGGTGGGGAGGCTAGGCCCATCTTGCCTTTTATGTTTTTCTGCCTCCTTTGTATTTGCTAGAGTGCGATCAGATTGTGCCCACTAGATTAAAGGTGGATTAGCCTTCCCCAGCCCACTGACTCACATGTTAATCTCTTTTGGAAACACCCACAGAAACAGACCCAAGTTCAATACTTTGTATCCTTCAATCCAATCAAGTTGACATTCAGTATTAACCATCACACTGAGTGTCTGTTAAGTGATACACATAGTTTGAAGATTTAGCGAAGAGCAAAATCAACATAAACCTTAACCTCACAAAACACACCCTAGTTGAAGAGACGAGCATTAAACTATTAATCACAAAATAGGTACATACTTATTTCAGCAGCAGTGTGTTGCCACTAGACAAATACTCTGGGTTGAGAATCATATACTTTTATTTTAGAGAGAATTTAAATGTGTGATGATATATACCAGATTGTAAATAAAATTTGAAGAGATTATATTGTCAATTTTGAATTTGTATTTGTGAGGAAGATGATAGTAAATTATAGTTAGGTATTTGGTCTGTCTTGTCTGTATTAAATAATTTTTGTCTGCTTTCTGCTGATATTTCACTCCATTATGTAGGGTTTTATTTTTTTCCCCATTTCCATGTGTGATTTTCTTGAAACAGGGCTCATATATTAAGGATTAGAACTAGCTACTTTGTGATTTTGGATTAAATTCTTGATCTGATATATATAAAGACCCGTGGTGGATTAAATTGATTGGATGAAAAAACAAAGGTTTGTGGGAAGAGAAAGCTCAGCACACTCTATTTTTGCATCTTTTAATAGTAAGAGTTCTGAATCCCAGTTTTCTATGAATCAATGGATTGATTGTGTTGGTATATATGTAGAAAGCATAAACTGGGATTTGGAAACATAAATTACATTTATATCATGTAATAGTGATGTGATCATAAAGTTTCTGAATTAATTGAGAAATTCTTATAGTGCATGATAATAAATAATCAACTACTAAACAGACCTTTTCATTAATATCTATTTCTCTATTTAAGGTTGTATCAAGTTCAGATAGATTCCTTTCGTACAAAGAATTTACCATTTTTTTCTAGGATATATTAATAATGATAATGTATTTAACCCTGCTTGATCTTCATGTTACACACTGAATGCTTTCTTCACATGTGTGCAGGGGCTTTATGTTAAGCAGTGCTGTCAGGGAAAAGGTATGGGAACCAAGGGGGTTTATTATGAAAGGACTAAATGAACATCTCTGTGGACAAGTGGACTGCAGCCCCACGGGGCGCCCTCTGAGATGCTGTATAGAATACACTCCAGGCCGGGCATGGTGACTCACAACTGTAATCCCAGCACTTTGGGAAGCTGAGGCCAGTGGATCACAAGGTCAGATTGAGACCACCCTGGCCAACATGGTAAAACCCAGTCTCTACTAAAAACATGAAAATTAGCCAAGCATGGTGGTGTGTGCCTGTAGTCCCAGCTACTTGGGAGGCTGAGACATGAGAATCTGTTGAACCCCAAAGGCAGAGGTTGCAGTGAGCCAAGATCATGCCAGTGCACCCCAGCCTGGCAACAGAGTAAGACTCAGTTTCAAAGGAGAGGGGAGGAGAGGAGAGGGGAGAGGAGGAGAGGGGAGGGGAGTGGAGAAAGAGAGAGAGAAAGAGAAAAAAAGAGAAAACAAAATACACTCCAGATGGGAAAGAATAGGTACTCATTCACGGATTCTCATGAGGCTGTTCAACTCCCTCACCATTTCACATTGGCCTGCGATGAAATGGATGAGCAAATTCCAGCAGGCAGAATTTGAGCCGCAGGCAGAAAGTGAGCTGTGTGCTGTGCTGCTGCAGCTAAGGTGAGGTGCTGCAGGTTCCTGCCTACCCACAGATGGTTGCCATGGCAGCGGTGGAGTCACTTTGTTGTCCAAGAAGATGTGAAGTGGGTGAGAGAGATTTCGGATTTAGTAGAGACAGGATTACTTCAGCATCCAGGCTAAGTTAAAATTGAATCCAGTTTCTCTGATCCTTTCTCTAGCATCTTGCTTCTATCTCAGGGAAAAGAGCTTCTATTTTGGAGAGCAGTAAACTAAACTTCCACTCTTTCCTGTACAGCTTTCCAAATTTCCCCTTGCTTCATGCTTCTGGCAGGATTGGGCCTACGAAGATTATTCACGTCACCATCGAGGGTGGGAACACTGTGTTCTTGATGAGGACCAGACTTGAGAATGAAAGATGAAATACTGGTAATCGCTTTTGGCATAGGTGTTCAAGGAATTTGTGTTAACACTCTCATATTGACTGCCAAATACTTCGTACTAAGGCTTATAGAGAAGACAGGAAAAATCTCTTTTTTACTGCTAGAAAAATGAGTGTCATTTTCACCAAACTGATGAGAGCAGTGAAACTATGTTTTAACAAGATGAGAAATTATGTGCGACTACATTGTCTAATCAAACAATAGGATCTAGCTCACCTCTTATGTTGACTATATATGAAAAACTTAACATTTCTGTTTACTTGTCATAATTATTAGCTGTGACGATCTTAGTGTCAGAAATTTAGCTTTGTGCCTATTGAACTTATTTTATATGTTTATTTCCATTTCTTAATTGTCGCCTTGGTTCAGAACCTTCATACATGATGTCTCTTCTGCTCAGAATTCTTTCTCCAACCAAACTCCCATCACCGCCAGTAATGACAATTCCTCATTGATATTTCAACTCAGGGAAGATTTCTAAAAAGCCCTGCCCATTCCTCCAATAGAAATGGATATTTCCCTGTATTTCTCTTTATTATAAATAAGTATGAGTTTTTACATTTTTTAGTAATATCTGTTTTCTCTACTAGCAAAAATTTCATGAGTACATTGGGTATTCAGTTCTGAACATAGTACCTTAAATTTCTTGGTAAATATTTGTTGAATCCAATAGTTAACATAGAAATGTATCAAAATAGAATAATACAAATTCTAAGTACTTAATTTTAATTTATTTTATGAAATAAAAGTGATGCATATCTATAAGAAGATATAATATGCAGACAAGTCAAGACATGTTCTACATATGATTATTTTAATTTATTATATGGTACATGCATTAACTTAGCTGCTATAATGTTACATGTTGTGATATCATGCCATGCACTATGACAGTTTAGTTGGTTTTAAACCCGGATTAATGAAATAAGATGGTATCTGATAAGGTGACAAAATGATTATGTTTTTAATATCTGTCTTACAGGTTTTAAAAGTATAAAAGGGAAATGTCATCTTAAAATGAATATTTAGCTCTTTGAAACAGAGGATGGGTGACAGTAATCTATTTACAGATCGTAGAGGCCCACAATTATATCTGAACTTATCTCTGGTGATTACTAATTATAAACATGACATTTTTGAGGTCAATACAGGTGGTTGACAGTTGAATCACAATTGACAAACTGCTTAGATCGAGATGACAATAATTAAATTAAAATCTATACTTGAAACACCATATGACAAGGCAAGTTTTATAAGTGAGGTATCAGGTCTTTTAAAATGACTAACGATTCATTAATAGTCCTGGATTAAGGAACACCAGTTATTAGTTTTGGAGGCACTCAATAATCTGTGGCCCCAAAGTAAAGTAAGTAACATTTCTGGGTTTCAATTTCATATGTGTCAAAAAGAAAATGAATTGATAGGGCCGGGCGCGGTGGCTCACTCCTGTAATCCCAGCACTTTGGGAGGCCGAAGCGGGTGGATCACGAGGTCAAGAGATCGAGACCATCCTGGTCAACATGGTGAAACCCCGTCTCTACTAAAAATACAAAAATTAGCCGGGCATGGTGGCACGTGCCTGTAGTCCCAGCTACTCGGGAGGCCGAGGCAGGAGAATTGCTTGAACCCAGGAGGCGGAGGTTGCGGTGAGCCGAGATCGCGCCATTGCACTCCAGCCTGGGTAACAAGAGCGAAACTCCGTCTCAAGAAAAAAAAAAAAAAAGAAAGAAAAAAAGAAAATGAATTGATAGATTTAACACATAGGCTGATTATGAGGCTTAAATTAGTAAATTTGTATAAAGACCTTAGAACCTTAGTTCTAACTTCTTAGTAAGCACCTTATAATAAACTACATAATATGTAAAATACATATATGTATCTTTTTTCAGAAGCAAAGTATTATAGAGGTATTTATGAACCAGGCTGAACCCTTCAGAAGAGAGAAATGAATGGTATATTTATCAAAGTTTACCAGACCCTCTGAACAACTTGTATTTAGCTTTTGGCAAGGAAAAATGGCCTGGGAAGTTAACTCTACCTGACCAAGTGGTAATACCTGACCTGGGAAAATGGCCAATTATTCTAGGTTTATTTGCATATGTGTCAGAAAACTATGACAAACAGAATAGTTTCATATTGAAAAATGAAACTCTTAAAAATATGGGCATATGCATTCTACAACTTACAGGCACAGGTTGTGTTCTACTGATGATGGTCCAAGAATTTTGACTTTTATTTTGGAGTTAAGCCACATTGTTCTTTCAGCATCTACACAGATTTCAAATTACGAATGCCTGGAGTCTTTGAAATGCTTAATTAAGACAAACTAGAGCCGGTTATTCTAAACTAGGGTTCAAATGAGAGTTTTAATTATATAACCCACTGAAGGGAAATATGACGCAATTTGAGAATATGGTCCATACACTGACCTGAGAGAGGTGGAATGCTGACATAACCTAGTCTTCATCATAGCACCAAGGCATAATCTGTGAGCTTCTGGGAGCTGAGAGGCATGCAATGGGGTATGGATCCAAACTGACCTATGCATATTCACAAAATCTATAGGTAAATCCTCAACAGTCAGTGAAATATTTTGGATGAAAACAATGGGTAAAGTTTTCCCATAAAAATAGTTTATTAGAAAAGGGTCTTGATTGTCCTCAGAGAAAAGCATCTTCTCAAAGATGTAAGGAAGGTGTCATTTTCTCTGGTGTCTGAGACTCATGCCATGATAAGTGGTGAAACAAGACAGGGCTCACAACTTTCTGTTGTCCTTATTCCCCTTCCTGGATCACTTTCACTTTAGTCATTAAGTAGATTTTCAGAGGTAAATTAGCTGTAGTTTGAGAAAGTTTCAAATTGATATAGAAGAATAAAATACTAATGTGATTAGATTTAAGTTACAGGAATGCATAAAAATGGAAGGAAGGAGAAGAGGAATGAAACTATATTTTATTTTTAATAGCTTCGTTATTGGTTAAACCATGTATCTTACAAATTCATGGTATAGCCCATAAAGGGAACTACAGCAACAAGGCAAGGAGAGTCCATCCTTCTTCAAAAGCTCCCCAGAGTGAATTTTCTGTTCAAAATGTTTTTCCTATCATACTGAAGTAACTGAAATAAGATCCAATGTTAGGAGACACTAAATTGCCTAGGTAATATCATTTGACATAATGAAAGTGGTTTTGCCTTTTTTAACTTAATTTTTTTGAAATAATATTGAGTTAATTTATATTTTATTTGAATAAATATCTCTTCAAATCTGTCCCACATGGAAAGCAGTTTACAAGCTATATTCAGTTTTAGAAAAAAAATGTTCTTCGGTGCTCTAGGGACACCATATTTTAAAATTGTTTCAATTGTAAGTTAGCAGCAGTGTAAAACAACAAAAAAATAGGTTCCTTTTTTGTTTGTTTTTTGTTTTTTTGTTTTTTGTTACAAAACCACACAAGTCCTTGTAACCAATAGTACAAATCAATAGTTTAGAAATTGCCATTAAGATTATATTGGAGAGAGATCGACTTCTCTTAAACTGAAAAAGAATTATAGTGATTGTTGTCAAACTATGTCTGGGAAAAAAGACAGAATTAGGAAAGAGAAAGACATCTGGAATGTATTTGTTTTTACCAGAAATAGTTATCAATGAGTTGTCACTTCAGGAACGGTGACACTGGCAATAGCAATGGTATTTATCACTTATCTGCAATCCACAATTAGAGATGAGCAAACAGAGGCATTGAACAATTATTATTTCTCAACATCAGACAGACATCAAGTAGCAAAGTCAAGAGTCAAAACCAATGCTAACTCCACACTCTACATGTTTTAAGAAATACCACATTCAAAAAACAGGTTCTCCACAGACACACCTCATCCATAGGAACCAGAGGACAAAAGGAAAGAATGGACATCGTGTCCAGAAGCTTTATGTTTGGTGATTTAAAAAAAAAAAAAGAAAAAAAAAGAAAGAAAGAAAGAAAGAAAAAGAAGTTCCAGAATTGAGCTGCTGCAGCCTCTATTTCACCTGACATGTGGTTTTTTAATTAATCAGCTGAGAGTGAGGATGAACTGGAAACTGGATTAACAGTTGATATATTTAGCACAGTTATAAAATTTGTCTTCTGCAGCATGCTTTTGAAATCTTATAGACATGGAAAGAGCAGGCAGTTGAAATTTGTGTAGACATGATCAAAGCAGCATGATGATAGGGGAACACAGAGGGAATTTGAGAGAATCTGATTAAATGTACTAAAGAAAAGAAATTGTACAGCTAGGTACATGGAATAAAAAGAAGTGGCTAGTATGGAAAGAAATAAAGTATTCATTGGACAAGAAGGGCTGATTCTGTGAGTTTATAGAACTGTTATCATTAGACTAAATATAGTGAGACATCATGAATATAAATGTATAGATAGAGAATAGATATTTCAGAATGTTTGCAAATGTTACAAGACCTGCAAGTTGCAAATTTCTGAGCAAAGTAATGTGTGAATTTGTTTCAGTTCATGTACAGGTCACAGAAGCTGAGAACGCCAAGAAGTTGAGAGGCCAAGTCTCTATAATAGTCAGGGGCATGAATGTTAAATCTCGTGGAATGGAAAAATAACTGGGTTGAAAGAAAAATATGAACATTGATGTTAACAGTGTTTGTCAGTGAGTAATGGGGAGAGAACTCAGGTTTGAAAAATGACCTTAAATTGGATAAGTAGATACTAGATTTAAATAAAGTGTCAAAGAGGTATAGTCAGTTATTTTTTGAGTTCATTAACTTTTCCTGGATCCACAGAGAAGTAAGGCTTACATAATATTAGTGATACTTAGAGTAGAACCTACAACACTTGGTAATTGTATGTGAGGTATTAGGAAAGAAAAAGTCAAAGGTGCCTCAGAGATCAGAAGAATGGGGATTGTGTCATAATAACTGAGCTCTGTTGCATTTTTCAGTTAGGCATTGGGAAGAGATTTACCTGTTTAGTAATAGAAAACATACTGCTAAAATGTGGTTGAACATTTCTCTGTGTCAGGAATTATAGAGCTGAATAAGCATTTCTAGGTGGGTGAGATGTGCTTGCCAGTGTTTTCTCCATTTTCTTGATAACAGAATCCCACTTTTGCTTGTGTAGCAATGTGTCCAGCTGTACTCAAGGTGATACACAAGCATCTCATGCCCTCTACCAGTGACTTGTCTGCCTTGAACACGTGACCTATCTCTGATTAATAAAATGTAAGACATTTTCTCCTGGAGGCTTCTGAGAAAGAGTTCTTCCTGAGGGTCAGGGGATGAGAGAAATAGTAATGTGAGGAAAACATTATTCTTCCTCATTCCCACCAACACCTCACCCTCCTGCTGCGGACTGTGGGCCCGGTGTCTACAGCTGAGCAGCCCTCCTGTGAACGTCACAAACAAGTGTGAGCATAGAAGCCCAAAGCTGGGATATGGAGGTTAGTAGAACTCAAGGATTTTAAAGATCTGTGTCCTTGTTTCCATTACTGAGCCATTTAACAGACCCTGGAAGCCTACCTCATGAGTTAAATCAGTTAGGATTAAACAAAACAAAAAGCTAGAGGTTTTTTCTGTTTTTTTTTTTCCCCCATAAAGTCTCGCTCTGTCACCCAGGCTGGAGTGCCGTGGTGGGATCTTGGATCACTGCAATCTTAACCTCCCGGGTTCAAGAGATTCTCCTGACTCAGTCTCCCAAGTACCTGGGACTACAAGCACGTGCTACCAAGTCAGGCTAATTTTGGTATTTTTTGTAGAGATGGGACTTCACCGTATTGGCCAGGATGGTCTCAGTCTCCTGACCTCCTTATCCACTGGCCTCGGTCTTCCAGAGTGCTGGGATTACAGGCGTGAGCCACCACGCCGGGCCAAGGTAGAGGATTCTTTAAGAGCTGGATGTGCGGAACGTCGTCCATCTGTGCTTACTAGTTGGACTGCCACAAAGGGGCAGTTATCTCCGGGGCAGGAGGTAGTTTTACACCTTAGAGGAAGGGCCGCAGGAAGTTAGGATCCTGCCTGCCCATGGAAACTGGAAAGAGAGAGCTATCTCCTTGATGACTGCATTTCAAAGGATGGCTCCCAGGTCCTTAAAAAGTAAAGTATTGGGTTTTAAAACATGAAAGAGGCTTTCAAAAAATTTCCATTTCAAAGGGGTACAGAAATTAAAAGTTTTATAAAGTAAATACTCAAAGAAAATTCAGGGGAGGGACAATTGTGTTTAGACTCTCTGGATTCTAGAAGTGTTGGTGTTAGGGAAGCCAGGAATCTAGAGGCAGGAAAAAGACTGTGTACGTTACAGTCAAACTGTGGGGAATGCAAGGCAGTGCTGGTCACGCCTTATTACATTTTAAGGAACAGGTTCTGTTTTTATTTTTGTTTTTTTTTTAAATATTTTCTTGTAGAGTGGTGCAAAAGTTACGATAGTTGGCATTTCTTTCAATGGCAAAAACCACAATTATTTTTGCACCAACCTAATATTTAAACTGATATGAAATGTATTCTTTATTCAACAACTTATTTTTAATTCATTCAAGTAAAACGAATCACGCATCTTTCATGTGTGTTCATTTAGGCACTGTTCTAAGTGCAAGAAATATTACAGTTAGACAAAATTCACCGTCTTCTAAAAATTTCTTATACTGAGGGTGAGAAAGATGTAATACAAAAATAAATAATATGTCAGGTGAACTATTTATGAAGAAAAACGATCTACAATAAAGAAATAGAGAGCGTCAGGACCTTGGAATGGTTCCCTGATGATGAGACATTTGTTTATTAGGATTCTGAGCATCACGAGTGAAATCTAGCAGTAGTGGAGAAAGTTTGCCTTGTAAGTAAGGCTTACAAAATATTACTGACACTCAGAGATTCTTAGTACATAATTTTAAATATTCTTCATACAAAACTCATTTAACCCTGCCAGCAATACTACGAAGGCATTTTTTCCACTCAAAGATGAGGGAACTAAGTTACACAGAAATTAAATAATTTACTCAAGGTCACCCAACTAATAAGGAATAGAGCTGAGAGTTGAACCCAAGCACTCTGATACCAGCTCAAAGATCTGAATCACTATACCACACGACACTCAACTGAGGAAGTTCATATTTTATATTTGCCTCAGGTGATTCCAGTCCTAACAAAAGTTTAGGAAATAATATATTCTTTTATGCAAACCACTGCATTAAGTCATACTTGGAGTGGGGTGAGCGTGTACGATAAACAAGAAGTGAACAATGCCCTTTCTCAAGAAATGGGAAAGCTTGTTCATGGAAGATACACACATATTAGTCTAATGCCCATTGTGTGGACCACAGCGCTTAATAATTAGTGCAAATAAGCTTTAGTGAGTTTTCGCGAGTAGACTGCTAGCTCATCAATTGCCCAGATTTGATGCTTTACATTGTTTTTTATCTCAAAATATGGCCCCTCGCTTGACAGGGTGAAGAGGCAGTCAGTATTTTAATGGGTGAATGGGAATGTTCTTCGTGCTGTCCTCCTTCCCATCTTAGCAACGATGAAAAGAAGCGACAGTGTGTGTTCAGAACAAGCGTGCTAATGTAAGTTATAACGTTAGTGTAAAGAAGTGTCACTCCACATGGCATAGATTATATCCAAAATTAATGCATTTTAAATATTCGGGTGTGTTACTAAAATATTGACATAAAATAAAATTTCAGTACCACAGTGGTTTACTGGGAGGGAAGAAAAATATTTTTATTTGAGATTTTTCAGGGAAAAATATTTTTATTTGAGGTTTTAATCACTATGCCTCTCTGCCTGTGATTTAAAAAAAAAAAAAAAAAAGATCTTGAGGGGATAAACACTTCTCCTAAACACTTCTCCCATTGAAGTCTCAAACAGCTGGGACTTTGGTGCTTTTTCTATCCCCAGGCTTCTCAAAAATTATATCTACTAGAAACGTGTATATAAAAAGAAATAGACCTCTAATTTATATCAGTGTTAAGTACTTTGATATATTACCTTTGAACCACATTTCTTTTTTAAGGTAGAAAAGTCAGAGGAAAATCAAATAGGCACCTTAAATAAAAGGTTATTAAGAAAAAATAAAATAAAAGACAGTGAGTTAGAGTCGACCAAAACTGCTGCAGGGCTTTCCATTCCTATTCCAGTGGCCTCCTTAAAGAAGCCTTTGTTAACAGATGACTGACATGGATTTGCATTTAATTTCCTTGGAGGCGCAGAAAAATCCTAAACCATCAGTTATTTTAGAGTGTAGTGATTGATCAATTAATAATTGAATTCACAATGACATAACATAATCTCAGTTCATTGGAATACTTGATGAACACTCAAAATATTTTTCCAGTGGATTTATAGAAGTTACTGTCAATTACCCACACCAGCACAGGGGCTGAAGAGCTTTAGCAGGGATATATATTGAGCAATTGGCTATATGGGTGTGACAGCTGGAAGAACAAATAATCCTCTCTTGACCAAAATAAAATTTATTTTTTACATAAGGAGACATTCCATATTAACAAGAGATTTGGTAAGTTAACAAAATAAAGAAATTCATTAAGAAATGCTAGAGATTTTATACATGCTACATGTATTAAGTTGTGGGAGCTTTAAACTCCTATGTAGTATATTTTGTGAGGCAACCTATAGTTGAGAGACCGTAATGTAAATCATTCTTAAAAGATGTCTTATGGAATCTACCACACGATGAACAGATGTCTGTCTTTGCCATTTAGTTTCCTTTTTGCATTAGTTAAGTTTTATTGATGTCTTTTTCTTTTCTGATTTACCTTTTCCCGTCTTTATTTTCTTTACCTTTACTCTTCTCATTTTTTTTACTTCCTTAAAGTTTAAATATCTCAGGGTTGAGTAGTATCCTTATTTTCCTTATGACATTGAAGAATTTTTAATTGTCTGTTTTATCAATAATAATGTTAAATTAAAATCTCTCCTTTGGCTAAGAAGCTGCCACAGCACAGACGCATCAACATCTGGTGGCGGTACTTAAACCTGCCACCATCGTCACCGTGGTCCTGTCATTTTCTTTTTTCTTTGTTTGTTTGTAGAAAGTGATTTATTTATTTAGAGAAAGAGAAATGGGAGAAGAAGAGAGAAACAGCTAACTCTCACGCTGAGTGAGAGAATCCAGAAAGATGGAATCCAGGAGAGGAAAGCAACTTCCACACTGAGGGGAAGGGAATAGAGAGAGATGGAGTTTAGGAGGGGAAGAAGGCTTCCACAAGAGAGTGTGGAAGGGGACTCCAGAGGGGAAATCCAGGAGAGAGAAAGACAGCTTCCACGAAGAGAATGTTCGTGGAAGGGGACCCAAACATGGAGTCCCAGTCCTGTTGTTTTCAAATTCCATTCTGCTTTCCAGTACTGGGATGAGTGTAAACAGATGCTTTAATCAGATGTACCATCTGAGGTTCAATATATACTAACTCAATTTTGTTTTCGTTGTTCAGATCTGTGCAGAGAAAAAAAATTCACAGACTTTTGTTGAGGTTACTTTGTAATATATCAGAGTACAAAAATCAGAAACAAAAATAAATGGAGAAGTAATTTGCTATAAATGATAATTTTTAAAAAGGACTATGAAAGAAGATAATGGAATAGGATACCTACTCTTGGAGTTATCAAAACCTCTTTGGGAAGACATGCTATGTAACTCAAGCCTTATCTCCTAATATTTTGAATGGTTGTGTCTAGAGTGGTGTCTGATGAGGGCTTCTCTCTGCTTCCAAGTTGGCGTTTTGTTTCTGCATCCTCTGTAGAGGAGGATTGTTATGTCTTCACATGGTGCAAGGCAAGGAAGGGCAAGAGAGAGCTCCCTTCAACTTCAAGCCCTTTTATGAGGGTGCTAATTCTACTCATGAGGGTGGAGCCTTCATGACTCAATCATCTCCTAAGACCACACCTCTTCATACTGTTGTGTTGAGAATTCATTTCAAAATAAATGTTGGAGATTACATCATCATTCAAACCCTGGCATTACACAAAAAAGTGTAGTCTATTTTGTTCAAGTGAGGAGTCACACAACTGCATAATGCTAGACTTGCTCAGGAAAGCTAAAGTTACCAAAAACTACCTGGGAATTAATATCTTATCATTGAAATCTTAGACATACATAAATACCTAGAGATTAGATATAGATATTGGTATAAATATCTAGATATAGATATGTACTAACCACCTGTAGACTGGATTTAGTGTGCTCATGATTAGAATGATCTCACATTCATGGAGTAACGTCCTTTGAGAAAAAGAGGCTCTACATCTGTACTGACAATCAATGTTTATGTAGAATAAAACAAAAGATTCTTCTTTTATTACTGTGTAAAGACTTACATTATCTCAGTTCAGGTTAGTTTTAAAGTTTCTGAGTTCCTTTTTTCAAGCCAATATTTAACCCAACAAAGTAATATGCACTTACAAAAATAGAGTTGACAGATTAAGCTTAATTGCCTAGTAATTAAGTATGCTGGACATGTTTAAACTTGCAAATTAGAGCTTGACATTAGTTTAATATTTGTGGTGTTTTTGGAAATGCTAACTTTTCAGGAAAATTAACAATTCTTTCACTAAATGAACTCACATACAAAGAAGCAATAATTCTGTGTAAGTCCAATTGTAGTTTAAACTTATTCGAAGTCTACTTCAGCAAATAATTTGATCAAAGTACAAGTCAAATTTCCATGACTCATACTTTTTAGTCAAAGACACAAAAAGTAATCTGATGAAAAATTTTTAAAGATAGATTTGAAAATTATATTTATATAAAAATGATGAACTATAATGTTAAATTGAAGGGTAAGGTAAAATTGGTCTTAATATTTAAGACTAAGATTTAAAAAAAAAACTGTGAAATTTCCAATTTTTCTATCACTAATAGTTGTTTCTTTTAATATCCAAATACTATAGTCCAAACCAGGTCTGCCTGACTATAAGAAATATTTGTTCCTTATGGACTCATTTCTGATCCTGAGAATTTCTGAAAATGTCAAGGAATATTCTGAACATTTATCTTAATTGTCACCTGTCACCTTTAATTTAGTATAGGTCTTCAGTGTTTTTCTGCATGGTATTTCTGTCTGTCTTTCAATAAATCCTCCAAGATGTTTTAGGTCCACTCTTAGATACTTTATTTTTTTCAAGTGTGCTTGATTGTTGTTTTCTTTAATTCTCAAAAGCAAAGTCAACATAAGGCTGAACTAATTAAGAAAATTTGATTGATAAAATGAAAATAATACAAGATCTGTAAAGAGACTCATTTCTTTAAAAAAACATTTTTTTTCTTTGTGGAGGGAACAAACATATCATATTGGCTCAAACAAGTGGAAACTTGACAAAATATAAAATGACTGGTTTTGGACATTGTACCACAGGCTACGCAAGACTGTGATTTCAATAGAAGACAAAAAAAATAATACAAATTACATAATGTCCCTAGATAATCGTTTGGAGGCAGTGTCCAAAACTCAGACTGAGAACAGAAACCCAAACAGAGTTTCACAATAACCTGATTCAAGGCGACAAAAGTTGAAGTTGGAAGAGGTCAAATGGGCTAGCATTTATTTATAGGACAGAATTCTAGGAAGAAGGGAGCTGCAGAGAGAAAAGGAGAGAGGGATGTGCAGAGAGGTGCCTTCATTGTTTGGGTAAATGTTTATATGCACATGAGTCGATTTGTAGGAAAGTTAACAATAACAACAAAAAAATGAATGAATGTATCATCCAACAAATATAATCCCCTGGCTGAAATATGAATGTTAGCAAACATTTACAGAAGAAAAGATATTAATTCTACGCAAAATATTCCACAAAATGGAATAGAAGAAAATAGTTCTCAATTCATATTATGAAGTCACCACTACTCTGATGCCAAAACCAGACAAAAACATTATTAAAACAAGGACATACTAACCTATAGATTGACTTTCTTTATGAACATAGACACAAATACCTGTAACAACATGTCAACAAACACAATTCAGTAATATATAAAATGGACAATATATACTTGGAATGGAAGACAGGTTTCACATTAAAAGATCAAACAAGATTATTGCTTATTATAACAGACCAATAAAAGAAAATAAATATTCATGATCCTGACAATCATGTGTAAGATGTATTAAATATTTGAAAAATATCAAAATCAATCTACAATGAAAACTCTTAGCAAGTAGGAAAAATAATTTTTGCTCACATAATAATGCCTACCTATAAAAATTCTACTATCAATGTCACTGAACAAGTCTAAACTAAAACTATATTTAATTATTTTTTCTGCTTTTCTCCCTAGTCTCATATATAACTTTGAATCTCATTCTTTATTTTCTTCTGTGTAGTCTTGTAATAGAGCTTTGAAATATATTTTCTTTGAAACATTACATCCCTCTTTTTCTCACTATACACTCCCTTACGACATGCACATTTACCTCACTATATGCTTGTATCTAATTGTGTGCTTCTTAAAAGTTGTGGGGACTAATCTTAAAATAAACCAAGCATAGAGACCTAGCTGTAGAATCCTCCTGCTTAGGTGGAGTTATGAAGAATTAGTCCATAATTACAAGGATAAAAATTGGGATGACACCAACCAGACCTCTGGATGGGCGATTACCCAAGATACCCATCAGAACAAGACACACAGACCTGCACCCTCTTGCATCAGCCATGTTTCTCACATCGAGTTTTCTTTCTTAAGCCCCTACATTAAGCCTCAAAAGCTGGAATGATCTTTTAAAAACATGAGCATGGCCAATCTCAACTACTAGCATTTGATTAATAAAACTGGTCTCCCCACACCACACCTTGCTTCTCATATTGTCAGCTTCTGAGCAGTGAGCAGCCGGATTAGAACTAGTTACAAATTTGCTGCCCCATTTGAGGAACTGTGTGCTTCAAGCAGCTCAGCCTATGCACATGGTTTCTAAAGAATGGAACAATGGGTTGCAGCAGCGAACCAGGGCTTACCCATTCCCGCTCCCAGGTGGGATGGCAGACACTTGCAAATCCCAGATGCTCATGGCCTGGTGACCCCTTTTTGGGAACTCAGGGAATTCTCAGCAGCTGTCGAGACTGTTTTTGGCTCAGAGATTTTTCCTTCCCTCCCCTCCATGGCATCAGCTACTCCAACGTTCTGTCTGTGTAAAAAAAGGAACATCTGAGAAGTTGGCAAGCTTCCAGAACTTGGTAAATCAACCAGAGTGCACCCAGAAATCTTGTCCCTGCCATTTGGGCTGCCTAACCATCTAGACCTAGTATATGCCATCCATGGTGCCATCTGAATTTAATGCAGGTTACTCTGTGGTGCTATCTGGGTTTGGGATTAAGATCACAGGACTTTGCTTCAGTCTCCCCTCTATCAGAATCAGTTTGGGGTGCTCCATGTGCATCAGATTCATCTGCATTTATGTCTCTGTTTAGTGTTATCTCCACCCTCCAAGGGTGCCTTGGTACAGTCTCCATCCCACCATTCAAGACTAGGTTCATCTGATTGTCAGCAGGCAGCAAGACAGGCTATCTCTCTTCTAGTTAGGGGAGAAACAGTTTCCAAACTCCTGGCCCCTCATGTTGTCATCCTCTTTGGAATTCCAGAGTATTCCTTGTATCTGCGTCAAGTGTTTTAGGGAGAGAAAGCATGTGAACACTTTTCTAAACTATCTAAAATTCCAGCTAGTTGTATAATATGGCTCATTTTTGTGCACATTTTAAACTGATGATCAGATGACTGCAAGAGAAATCCAGAGCTCAAATGCTTAATCTGCAACAATAGAGTTAAGTAGAGTCTTCTAAAGCTCTGTATTTCTGATTTCTATTTTCTGCCTGATTTGAATCTGCTGGTATTAAGCTACCAGTGATGAGATAAAATTTATTGTTTCAAAGTTACTTGGAGATTTTTTTTAATACAACACAGCCAGTTCACATTGAAATGCAAATATTAAAATCTTACTTACTTTAGAAAGAAAACAGAAGTAAAAGAAGTTTATAAAATCAAAACTGCCAGTTAAACTGCTTTACCCAAAATTTTGATTTATGGTCTTCACTGGATTACATATTAAGCAAAATTTAGTCATTTAGACAGGTTATAATTTTGTCAGAAGTAACCAATCCAGCTATCTTTTATAGGTTGGTGAGTTTGTGATGCTGTCTTATGGCTAGAGTTTGGAGGATAAAGCTGTTAGATCTTTGTTTGTATGTGTACATACATGTATAGATACATTTATGTATCTTTATTGTGTTTATTATGTTCTTTATTGTGGCTAGCATCCTACCAAGTTGGCTTATAAATAGACAAGAACTCTTAAATAAGTCCAAATGTGATTTAAGGTCACATGAATTTAATAATCTTCAATAAATCAACTGACTTTAAAATCGTTGATGAGATAAAAATAAAAATGTCTCCAAAATTCTCAGCATACATTTTGTCTGGGTAAGTAAGTTTTATATTTACCTCTGCTAAATGTTTTCAGCTTGACACTATAAACCCAGCCAAAACAATAATCTTTGGATAATTTATTTTGACAAATAAGTCTAATTTCAAATTGCTAGTTCAATGAAAAGATATTAAGTACACAAATGTTTCACTTTGAGGTTTTCAGGTGAGCATTTAATGCTCACAGACTTTAAAAATGGTTAACAGAAAAATACTTTTAATGACTAAAAATAACTTTAATGACTAGTTTTGTGTAATACCTGTTTTCAAAAGTAATCCAAATAAAGTGTTATTTTTTTAATTAAATACATGTAAATGAAATAAATGCTTGTAATTGGACTTCTTTGTAATTTAAAACTAAAATTATTTTGGTTGCTCATTGGATATCCGGGTCATTTACAACTTTCAAAAGTTATAATGTGGGAACATATTTCTAAAACTTCTCAGACTTATTTCATCTATAAAATACTAATATCTAATAAACAGTTTAGGATTTCTTGCTTCCTAAGTTTTCACTAAAATTTAAAGTTACTAAAAATAAAAATTTTAGTTAATGTGTAGTTGTATAAATTATGTTCTTCTTGGGAAAAATAATTTTATGGAACTTGAGTGTTATTTATAAGTCATTTATGAAAAAAAGGTAAAAAGAAATCAGTATGTAGGGTAGAAAGAGATTTGAATAGTTATGAATATGATATGTATTTTCAGTAAGAAAGATTATGAAGAAAAGAGTATTATTTTATAAAGGAAAGAACATTATATGGCAAATTTCATCCTCAAGAAAAATGATTGTTTATTTAGGAATAAGGGAAGTCTAGTACAACGTAGAAAGTCCAATTATGTCATAAACAGTCTGTATAAGTTGGAATAAGTTTCATGAAAAGGAGTTTATAAAAGGGATTTTGAATGTGATTAAGTTAGCTATAATTAAAAGTTTAGTCTCCTATGTTCAAACAGTGTTTTTTTAAGGTATTGATTTACTTTTAATAAAATCATAAGAGGTTTTGATTTTAATTCCATAAACTATTTTAACAACTTATCAGAATCATATATTAGAAGTTCAACTTTTATTGTGTTGTATGGTTTTCAACTATGTCTGCCTTTAAAAGGGCCTGATATAAAACTCTCGCCTTCAGCTTTTTAGCCAGCTCCTATAAATTTTTGCCTCTGGTTCTGACCATTATTGTGACCTGATGCTGACATGTTTTTATATTAAAGGTCAAAAATGTAATGTTTTCCTCTAGTATAACTTAATTATGTGGTCTTGGCTTTTCTTAATATGTCTAAATTTTCAAAATAATCAAAACACTTCTCATACTGAGAGTCATGTATTCCACTGCTCAAGGTACCAGTTTTCCTCTATCTCGTTTCCTCTATAAAGTTCACTCATAACTTAAGTGTACTCTTCTGTGTCCAGTTAAATTCAAGCACTTTTTTTTATTATGTCTGACTTCCTGGTTATCTAAATGGATTTTCCATAAGAAGAAGCTGTCACATTGCAAGATTAATTTTTTTTGTTCTTTTTTTGCCTTCTTCGTAACTGGCTTAAGAAACAAAATTTACACTTTATCAGGATAGTTCCTATACTATCTTTATTAGAGTTTTAATTGCTTTAAAAAGCTGAGATTTAAAGGGCTTACAGTTTTTACATCCATATAACTTTCTGTGTTGCCTTTAAGGATTTTTAATTATCACTTTGGTTAAATGAGTAACTATTTTATAACAAAATACAAATAGATAGTCTAATATAAAAAATAGAAACCCCCTATAAAAAAATGAGTGACTATTATTTTACAATGACCCATGGTTCTGTTTTGATCAAATGTTGTAAGCCTTTTAACATCTTTGACAAACTTCCTCAAAATTTAATCCTAAATTAAGTCTCTGATCTATGGCTGGGGTTTATCAAAGTTATAAAAATTCATCACCACGCTGTTACAGAATCTTTTTACAGCTTCTAGTCAGGCCATGTACTCCAGTATCACCCCCTCCAGCCCCTTGAAAAGGTCCTTGTCAGGTGCTAGTAACTAATACTTGTGTTATTAAATTATAAGGCTTTGACTTCTGGGTACATGTATCTCATCTAAGGAAGGCACTAACTCCTGCTGGTATCTGACCCAAACTCAAGATAACCAAAGTCTTGTCATTAGACCCAGGTAAAGGTAGCAATCAAAGTAACCTGCTTTCACGCAATGCAGGGACAGGTCTGTATTCAAAAACAAGACTTTTGCCTTTATCTAAGTTAATATAATTTATTATACGCCTTAATACTAAACAATGGAAATATTTAGCCATTTATCATCTCCCTTTTCTGTTATTCTCAAAACTAGCCAGGGCTTATGACATTTTTATTTAAAACATTGCTAATTCTTTATATTTTGTTTTACCTACAGAATTCGAAACTATTCAATTTCTCCAGGCCTAGGAATTATCACATGAGATTGTAAGGGCCAGTTTTGAGTAATAAAATTAGTTCATGTTCTCCAAATCAAGGACAGGCACACAGATGCCTGAACAGCTGAACAAAATGCTTCTATTTTGTATAACTAATTGCTACAAGCCAAGATTACAGTAGCTCAATTCATAAAATTCATAAATAAGTCAATTTTGCATCCTTGCCTTTTGGCTTTTAATTTTTGGCTCCAATGTTGCTTAAAATGGGTTTTAAAGGTTAATGGGTACCTGCCTGCCTCCATTCCCATCTGGCTTAGAACATTTAATTGAGTATGAGTCTTTTGGCTCTCAGTCCCTTGGCCACTGGCGACCCACTGAGGGACATGATAGAACCAGGTCAGGCAGCACACCGCTCTGGCATTGACATAAGACAAAAATAAAACCTTAGCCGTCAGTACCACTACCAGCAGACTTTGACAAAACAGGGGACCTAAACTGAAAAATAAAATCCTAAAGCCTCCCAAAGACTGAATTGGTGAATGGACCCCACTCTTAGCCATAGGGAATCCCAAAGAAACCTGATAAACTAGCTTCGGTCATGATGGGAAGTGAGGAGTCATAGCTGTCTCACTATACCTTTCTCCTTTTAAAAGTTAGGCACAACTAATCAGTATTAACATAAAAATAAAAATCATAATACTGACAATACAGATTCTACAATAAAAGTCCTACTGACCTGTATGAAAATCATGATGATATTACAGACTATGGTTCATAGGCAAGAGAGACAATGACTTCTCACAAAATGCTTTTTCCTAAATCACAATTTATGGGGAAATCATTTATTTACTTGACTGCCAGTCTATCTAAACTACTTTCTCTCTCTACTGACTTGTCTATTCTGGACATTTACTATGAATGGAATCATACATTATACAGCCTTTTATGCCTGGCTTTTTTTCCCTAGTGTAATGTTTTCAAGGCAATCCATGTTGAAGCATATATTGGAACGTTTTTATTTTTATGGCTAAGTAACAGTCCATTGTATAAGTGTAATACTTCATTACATGCCAGATATTATTTATCCATTTATTAGTTGGTAGATATTTGGGTTGTTTTTACCTTTTATACTTACTATAAGTAATGATCCTATGAACATTCATACTCAAATTTTGTGTGGATGTTATCAATCATCCTGAATGTATTGATAAGAGTAAAATTACTGAGTCATATAATAACCTGCAAAACTGTTTTGGGTAGCAGCTGCGTCAGTTTACATTACCACTAGCAATGTATGAGAGTTACAATCTTCCAAGTAATTTCCAACACTTCTTTTTGTCTGAGTTTTTGATTATAGCCACAGCAGTGAATATTAAGTGATATCTCTTGTGGTTTTTATTTGTATTTTCCAATGCAATGATGTTAAATATCTTTTCATGTGCTTATTAGCCAGTTTTATAGCTTCTTTGGTGAAATTTCTATTGAAATCTGTTAACATAATTTAATTATTTATTTGCTTTTAATTTTATTTTTTAAATTTTATTTTAGGTTCAGGAAATACATGTGTAGTTTTGTTACATGAGTAAATTGTGTGTCATTGAGGTTTGGTGTACAAATGATCTTGTCATCCAGATAGTGAGCTTAGTACTCAACAGGTACTGTTTCACTTCACCCCTGGCACCCTCCACCCTCTTGTAATGTGCCTGTTGCTTCCACCTTTATGTCCTTGTATACTCAATGTTTAGTTGACACTTAAAAGTTAGAACATACTGTATTTGGTTTTTTGCTTCTGCACTAGTTCACTTAGGATAATGACTTCCTGTGTTGCTGCGAAGGACATGGTTTCATTCTTTGCTGTATCTGCATGGCATTTTATGACATATGTGTACCACCATTTTTTTTTACCCAGTTTGCCACGGATGGTCACCAAGACTATGGTTGATTTCATGTTTTTACTGCTATGAATAGTGCTGCAACAAACATATGAGTGCCTTTGTCTTTTTGGTATAATGATCTATATTCCTTTGGGTATATACCCAGTAATGGAGTTGCTAAGTTGAATGTAGTTCTGTTTTAACTTCTTCGAGAAATCTCCAAAACACTTTCCACGGTGGCTAAATTAACTTATATTCCCACCAACAGTGTATAACTGTTTCGCTTTTCATCATAACCTTGACATTGTCTGGGTTTTTTTAAAACTTTTTTATAGTAGTCATTCTGACGGGTGTAAAATGGTATCTCCTTGTGGTTTTAATTTGCATTACTCTAATGATTAGTGTGATGAACCTTTTTTCATATATTTGTTTGTCACATGTATGTCTTCTTTTGAGAAGTTTCTGTTCATGCCCTTTGCACATTGTTTAATTTGGTTATTTGTATTTTGCTTGTTGGATTGTTTAACTTCCATATAGATTCTAGATATTAGACCTTTGTCTGATGTATTTGTGAATATTTTTACCCATTCTGTAGGTTGTGTACTCTGTAGTTTCTTACGTTGTGCAGAAGCTCTTTAGTTTAATGAGGTCCCACTTGTCAATTTTTGGGTTTATTGTAATTGCTTTTGGGCATAGTCATAAAATCTTTGACAAGGCTTATGTTTAAATATTACTTCCTATGTTTTCTTTTAGGGTTTTTATAGTTTTAGGTCTTCATTTGTGTATTAGGTTGAGTGATGAGGTTATGTCTTTAAACCAGTCCCACAGACAGTTACAAAATACGTGTTCCCTGTGGCTCTCAACCACATTGCAGGAAACAGATTGTGTTCCTGCCTATCTAGGATGGGAAGCAAGTGCAGCTTCCCAATCTTGCTGCAGAGACCTCAGTGCCCTTCACCAAGAGCTTCTCTCAGCCACCCTCATCAGGCCAGTACCTGTTTTCAGCATCATTGAAATATTTGTGGGCAAGCCAGGGCCTACATTCCTGCTCAGCTGTGTCCCTGTGAAAGTGACCCAAAGGAATAGGAAGCTCAGAGCACCAGCCACCCCACTGTCCAATCCTTCACCCGAAAAGAAAGAGAGCACCTCACTGTAAACAAAGACCGGATCCATACACACCTGATTGTGCAGCAGCTGGCATTTACCTGCAAATACAATTTTATGTCCTGTAGGTTAAAACCTGCTCAGCTCAGGACAAAATCTGCTGACAGAAGTCCATAGGACTGTAGAAGGAAAGCTGAAGACTCCACCAAACACAGCCCTCTCCAGATGAGAAGAAACCAGCCTAAGAATTCTCCCATTATCAAAATCTGAATGCTGTAACACTATCAAAGTTTCACTCTAGCTGTACAGCCATAGTTCTTAGCCAAAATGGAGGCAGAGAGATAACAGATGGAGAATGCAAAGCATGGATTGCAGGGAAACTCAACAACATCCAAGAAAGTGTTGAAAATCAACACTAAGAAACCTCTAAAGCAATCAAAGAAATAAGGGAAGAAGTAAGCATCTTAAAAATATGTCAAACAGAGCTACTGGAACTAAAACACTTACCTAAAGGATTTTAAAATACAATCAAAAGCTTTCTCAATAGACTAGATCCAAGAGAAGAAAGAATTTCAGAGCTTAAAGATTGGTCTTTCAAACTAACCCGGTCAGACAAAAGAATAAAAGATAATTGTTTTAAATGAACAAAGTCTCTGAGAAAGATGAAATTATGTAAAGTGACTAATCCTAGGAATTATTGGTATTCTTGAGAGAAAAGGAGAAAAAGTAAGCAACCTGGAAAACCTTCAAGGGAATAATTTAAGAAGATTTTCCTAATCTTGCTAGAGAGGTAGGCGCATTTAAATTTTATTGCTGAGTTGTGTTCTTTCTACTTTACAGATAGTAGGCACTTATGCACTACTTTTAAATAATTTGCCCCATTGTTTTTGCTTTTCTTGTTCATTTTTGATGCACAAAAGTTTTGGTTGTGATGGCATTCATTTTACATTTTCCCTGCCTTTGTTGCTTGAACTTTTGCTGTCATGTCTAATAATGCAGCTACTCAAAGATCACAAAGATTTTTACCTGTGTTTTCTTCTAAGAGTGCTTGTAGCACTTATATTTAGTTCTTTACTCCATTTTGGGTCAATATTTACTATGTAGTCCACTGTAGGCTCCTAAATTTATTCTGTTGGATGTGGCTATCCAATTGTCACACTACGATATGTTAAAAATTATTTCTGTCTTATCGTTTGGCTTTGACACATTTATAAAAATCAATTAACTATAGAAGCTATGTGTCTATTTCTGAACATTCAAATTTAATTGATTAATGTTAATGCCTATCCTCATGCCAGTTTTGTTTTCTTAATTACCGTGGCTTTGTAGTTACATTTCATAAAATTCTGCCATCAAAAATATTGTCTTCCAATCCATGAGAAAAGGGATGTGTTTTCATTAACTTAGCCTGTAATTTATAATTTATTTCAGCATTTTCTTTTTTTTTTTTTTTTAGTTTTTAATGTATAAATCTTGAACTTTTCTAATCAAATATATTACTATGTATTTGATTCTTTTATGATGTTGTGGAAGGAAATGCTTTCTTGTTTCTATGACTGGATTGTTAATTGCTATTGCATGGAAATACAACTAATTTCTGATTACTGATATTGTATCTTTCAAACTTACTAAACTGGTTTATTAGTTCTAATGATATTTATGGATTCTAAAGAATCTGGATCTTCAAAATGTTTCGTAGGTATTTTTTAATAATTTCCATCACTTTTTAAAAATACTTTTTTTTTTTTTTTTTGAGAAGGAGTTTCACTCTTGTTGCCCAGGCTGGAGTGCAATGGCGCCATCTCGGCTCACCGCAACCTCCCCCTCCTGGGTTCAAGCAATTCTCCTGCCTCAGCCTCCCGAGTAGCTGGGACTACAGGCACACGCCACCATGCCCAGCTAATTTTTGTATTTTTAGTAGAGATGGGGTTTCCCCACGTTGACCAGGATGGTCTCGATCTCTTGACCTCGTGATCCACCCACCTCGGCCTCCCAAATTGCTGGGATTACAGTCGTGAGCCACCGCGCCCGGCAGGGATAATTGCTTGAACCCAGGAGGCTGAGGTTGCAGGGCGCCGAAATTGCACTATTGCACTCCACCATGGGCAATGGAGTGAGACTCCGTCTCAAAAAAAAAAAAAAAAAAAAAAAAGATTTGATGACCTTACATCAACACGTTATTATTACCCAAATTCCATAGTTTACATTGGGGTTTACACTTGGTACTGTAAATTTTATGGGGTTGGATGAATGTGTTACCATTCTAGTATTATTCAGAGTATTTCCATAGCACTAAAAATATTCTAAGCTTTATTAATACTAGTATTTGAGGCATTGTTCTATACTTTCCATTAGTTCTTCATACATAGTTTTCTTGAGCTCTTTGAACATATTTAAATTGCTAATTCAAAACTTTTGTCTATTAAGTCTAATGTCAAGGTTTTCCCTTGGACAGTTTCTATTGATTTTTCCTCTTGGTTATAGTCCATGTAAGTTTCATTTTTTTTTTTTCATTTCTTAAATTGTGTTGAAAACTGCACATTAAAATAACATTATATGACAAAATTGAAAATTTGAATCCCATGTAGATGCAAAACAGGTTTACTAATTATCAATCTCAAGAGACAATTCTCACTGTTTGGAGACTAGCAAAGGTCATTATTATGCCAACTGCAGAAACAAGAGTCCATTCACTTATGCCCACTGTATTATGGACTATTGTTTAGGTCCACCTTGCACTACTTACCTATTTGTGTGAGTCCTGTGAGACAGAACACACACACAATGAAGCATGTTATGCAAAGCAAGTTTGATACTTATACATAGGCAGCCAGGGACAGAAGAGGTCTCAGTTCCATTGCTGGCAGGTCCCTCGAGGCTCAGGCAAGCTGCCCGGGGTAGATGGAGTCTTGACTGTGCATGGCCCATTTTGCTCCATATCCGAGAGACCCCGACAAGGCATCCCATCCTGGGTTACATATGTCAGGGGCCATGTGTCCCACTGGGCAAAGCTGTGAAGGACATTCGGCTTCTAGAGGAGAGAAAAACAAAGCAGTTCCTAACTCAAGGTGTTATATTCCCTAGGAAAGACAGGAACAAGCCCTGGGCTGTTTCAGGCAGTTCTTCCCTATCTCAACATGTTACAATCTCAGCACTTTCTATGGTTATACTGTAACTACAAGCAAGAAAGAAAAACATGTTCTGTCTAAGGTCACCAGGTAACTGTCCTGTAGCCTCTGCTTCTTTATTGTTGTTTCTGCTTGTCACTGTAGTTTTTGCTTATTGGTTTAGTGCCTATTTGTAACTAATTCTATATAATCTATATTCATTGTCATGTGTGCCCACTGAAATCTCTGCTCAGTTAACTTCCCATTCAGATAATAATTGAACAAAGTTTTTCTTAAATGCTTGGAATCAAGAAATCTTTCAGTGTTTGCGGAGGGGCTCTGTGTGTCTAGGGCCACATCTTTGACACTGAGGGCAAGTTACAGCTGTGCTTTACCCTTCATATCAAAACCAACTAGATGAGAATGTTTAGCACCCTCTCAGATTTTTCTTGAGGGTGTCTCCCATGGAAAAAAATTATCTATATTTAATATTTTAGGGGTCTTATGTGTACTTCATTGGAAACCCTTCCTCTGAAATTTTTTGATTAGGCTATTGTTTGCTCCAACATTTATTCATTGCTTCAGGCTGCAACCACATTAAACGTGTGTCTGGACATGTTTTTGGCAAATACTCCCCAGGAAGAGAATTTTAGCACTGGCAGATATCTGAGGCAGCTCACATAAAGGCAAGAATTCAAGTGGGTCATCTAGCAAACCACCAATCGGATTAAATATTAACATTTTTTTAAAGAAATGAGTCTTTGAAAGAGCAGCAGCTCCATTTTGCACTCTAGGTACCAGAAATGTGGGATGTTATTTTTCAATAGTACTGCTGAACTGGGGATGGAAAGACAGGGCTAAGACAAGTTAAAATGTGATGAAGTTCACTGTCCTTAATAATATCCAACTCTTTTCTTGAATAAGTGCTCATAGGTTGGTCAGTAAATAACTGCATAGCTTTAATTAATTTCCAGAGTTCTGAAAAGTTGATTCTGACAATCCTTGTCATTTTCTGTTTTTCTTTGAAAGCGTAATTTTCAGAGATTCTTACTCTGCCACATTCACTGACATCATCCAGTTTGCTTTTTTAAAGGTGTTGAAGTAATATTTTTAATACGTCCTCTAATATTTTATTTTCACTGTAAATTTTCAGTAAGACAGAACATATTTCTAAGTCTTTCTGCTATTGGTATTCTGCACAGTGGTATACAGTTAGCAAGTTACCATCCAATTTTGCTTATTAGCAAGCAGATCTGGAGAGGACAAATGTAACATCTAAATGTCATTGCTCACTTATTAAAGACTTCATAGTAACATTAGAAAGACACGCAAATGTGGACCATGTGTCAACAGGACTAACGATATCTTCTACCAAATAAACTCTGGTAGAGGGCAGTAATTTTTTTTATGTCAAGGAAAATCTGGTATTCTGTGAAAAAGAATCAAATTAATGTGGTGTGTTGGGATAAAAAATTAGGGCATAGTTACTCTACTACTTTCCTTGTTACATTTATGAGTAATGATTTATTTCTTAGCAAATTTGAACTACATGGTAAACAATGCTGTTTGGAATTTTGAAGAAAACTGTAGTATTTCACCCGAGAATACGCCTCTGTGATATAAATATTTCTGAGCAAAGTGTAGTTAAAAAGCAATAGATACCAAAAGATCTATCTAAGCTACCCTTTCTCACATATGGCAGGCCATAAAAATTCCTGTGGGAAGGAAGCAATGAAATTGCCTGCTTCTGGTCTGTGTGCCTGATGGCAGAGCAGAGATGCACAAAGACAGGAAGTACTCCACCCACCTTCCCCTCTTTTGGCTTGCAAACAGAGATGTCAATCCTGCTTCCTTATCATCTCAAAGATGGCTCAGGAGGGCCTGGGGAACCTGAAAGCAAATTTTGCATCTTTCCCACTCTATCCTGCATCTGGGAGCCTGAGACTCCCAACGCCTTTGTCTCCACACGGTGGGTGGTGAGATTTACCAGTTCTTGTTAAAATGCTATTTAAGCACTTCTCTTAAGCCACTGAGTTGAGAGAGTTACTTTATTCTCCCTGGCATGGATATAGCACATATTACTAAACCTGAGTATTTTTCTCTTGATAGTCTGTCTTTTATTTCAGGAGAGTATCCCAACTACAAACTTAAGAGGGTTGAGGAAAGATTATATATTTTCTCCCCTACAATCTATTAGATAAATTCTAACTATAAAATGTTTTGTCCTCATTGAAGTGAAGTGATTGCATGATTTCAAAGCATGATATATTTATTGTGTTAACAGAAAAGCAACTCCTCCCTTTACATTCGTGCTCATTTCTAATTTTTCTATAATCATAGATGTATTAAAAATTTTACATTTAAATTATGCATCTTATAATAAATAATAATGTGCTTTGATTATTATCAAACTATGTCTATATATCTTTATTTATAGCCTCAAATAATTGTTTTTGCAAAACACAGTAAGTAGCTCACATACATTATTTTCCTCTGGTCATTCCCCTTTGGAAATATTTTAAAAGTTATACTAATAAATTATTAATGTATATGAAGAATTAGATAAGTTCTATTTGGAAAGATGTGCTCTGCACAGACTGTCTTCTTAGCTCACGATCAATAAACAAAGGAAACCTGAGCAAGTATCCTTAAAGTCTATAGATGGAGGATATTGATAGAGATAGGGGATAAATGGCACAGGAAAATCTTGTGGAAACGATGTCAGAAAAGAAAGTTCTCAGATTCCTTATTGAGACATTTTGCAGATAGTTTACTTACTGGCGCAGCTTGATTCCAAGCCACAATAAAATAGAATAGGGTAAACAACTTTTTAAAAAATGCTCCTAGAGATTTACAGATAACATGTTCTATAGAAAAGCTAAGGTACATATTTGAAGTTCAAATCAACATTTAAATCTTTAATTTGACTAATGGGATAAAAGGAACATCTTTTTTTTCAGATATTCCTGATACTTAAAAAGTATAAAATTAAAATAGGCTTCAACACAAGATTTATTTTAGTTACTTTTACATTTCAGTACTATTTGATCATCAAAATAATGGAGCCTTTTAAAAATCTCCTTGAGTATTTTCACCTTCAGCTTGTCCTTGTATCTTCCTCAAGAGCTCCCTATAATTCAGCCTATTTTATAGATACAAGATTCTGCCTTGGCCCAGCCACTGCTTAAATCTTGTTGTTCTTCCCTTCTAAAATCAAATCAATTCTTCTATTAACATGTTATTCTTATATGCTTCATAAAACTACTTTATTTCTTCTATTAGATGTTGTTTTTCTACTTATTTGAACTTTGATGACTGCCCATTATTTCGTGTCAGTAGAAATCTCCAACTTCCACACTGACAGACACAATAGTGTATCCCTCCCCAGAAACATTAACTCCTCTCTTGCACTCCCACCATTGCTGGTTGTAAAATCTTTTACTTATCAAGGCAATAGAGTCATTCATAAGACATTTTGTTATGTTAGTGACCTTTTTCTTTTTTATTATTCAACTTTTATTTCAGATTCAAGTTCATGTGCAGGTTTGTTAACAAAGATACATTGTGTACTGTTGAGGTCTGGAGTACAATCGAGTCTGTTACTCAGGTAATAAGCATAGTATCTGATAGGTACTTTATCAATCCCTTACCTCTCCCTGCCCAGTCTACTAGTGTCCAGTGTCTATTGTTCTTATCTTTATGTCCATGTGTACTCAGTTTTTAGCTCCCAGTTATACATGAGAACATGCAATATTTGGTTTTCACCTTCTGCTTCCTGTGGAATCCATGTTGCTGCAAAAAAAAAACAGGATTTCATTCTTTTTATGGCTGCATAGTATTCCATGGCATATATGTACCTGATTTTCTTTATCCAATACACTGTTGATGGGCACATGAATTGATTTCATGTCTTTTCTATTGTAATAGTGCTGTGATGAACATATGAATGCATATCTTTTGGGTAGAACAATTTATTTTCTTTTAGGTATAGACCCAGTAATAGCATTGCCAGGTTGTTCCCATTTTTAGTTCTCTGAGAAATTTCCAAATTGCTTTCCACAGTGGCTGAACTAATTAAAATTCCCACCGTGTATAAGTGTCTCTTTTCTCTGAAGCCCAAGCAAATTCTGTTATCTTTTGAAGTTTTAGTAACAGCCGTTCTGACTGATGTGACATAGTATCTCATTGTGGTTTTAATTTATATTTCTCCTATAATTAGTAATAATGAGCATTTTTTAAATATGTTTGTTGGCTATTTGTAGGTCTTCTTTTAAGGAATATCTTCATATCTAACAACTCTGTTATCTGAGGCCTTCTTTATTGGCCTCAGAAAAGGTGATTCCACGCAATGCCAAATAAACCCACAATCTGGAATTTTAATACCTGGTCACTTACACAAAGGCTAGCTCAGCCTACCAATGCATGAAGTTTTCAGGACTCCATACAAACTCTCATTAGACCTATCCTCCCATTGTAACAAATCTATTTCTCTTCTCTGCTTCATGTCCAAACCTCTATAAAGTTTTATCTGTACTTACCAACTTCTGCTTGTATAAGCTTTTTTTCTGAGTCCAATACAGTTGTTCCCCAGTCACACCCAAAACATTATTATAAGAGTCACCATTGCCATTCTCAGATCTACACCCAATTAATATAGTGTCTAATTTATATGTTAGCTTGGCCACACTCTTGGTACTCTCTTCTAAACACATTTTTATTCTTCATTTGGATAAAGAATTATTAAAATCTTTAAGTGCTGCTTCTTTGTTTATTATAAATTTCATCTTTAATTTGTTTCTCCTCTCACAGTTTATTATAAGCAGTCAAGAGAAGCTATGAAACACCCTAAATATTTTGCTTAGAGATTTCTTCTTCCAAATATCCTGGTTATCACTCTTAAATTTTGCCTTCCGGGAAGTGTCTTTCCAGGGAGACATGGGCTGTTTTCTTGCGGCTGTTTTCCATCTCTCTGTGCAACGCTGAAACATGCCTCTGATTCAGGGCCTCCACTGAGCTGTAACAACACGTTAATCAGAACTGCCCGGCATCTTCCTGAACAAGACTTTCAACAGGGGCCAGTATGCTTCGCTTCATCCAGAAGTTTTCTCAAACATCTCCAAAGATGCTGAAGTACTCTTTCCCAGTGGGACTAAGAGCCAGCAGAACAGATATACTTTCTCTCAGGATGTCTCTGCAGCAGAACTTTTCCCCGTTTCCAAGGCTTTGGCTTTCTTCTTCATTTCCAGTGTATATGAGCAAGACACGGTGCTATCATACATCCCCCTGCAGCTTTAAAAAGAAGCAGAAAGCAGCACTTCCAGCCAGGCCACCAAGCACCATCTCTTACCTGCCTGAGAGCCCAAAGCCAGCATTATATATAACTGTGGCAGGACTAATCCCCTTCGTTGCTCCACCACTGGTCATGCTGATGACAAAAACTTATATTCCCATATTAGCTTTTACTCAGATCGCTTATGGAGTCAGTTTCCTATCTTTCTTGGGTGGGATCAGATGGGGTTTTGCTCTACCAGAAGGTAGTCCAGCCAAACCAGATGTCCTTAATTTGGCTAACAGTACAACTCCTCTTTTGTTTTCATGGTTTGCCTTCCTTTTTTCTGAAAAACTCGGTGAAGCAGAAGCCATAGTCACAATAATAATGGGTCTGGGGATTGCATTACACCTTGAAGTTTTTCTCTTACCACATTATCCCAACTGGTTCAAAGCCCTGAGGTTAGTAGTCACTTTAGTGGCCACTTTTTCACTGATAATCACTTTAATAGTTAAAGATGTTTTTTCCGAAAAAGGACATGAGAAACCTGGTCAAATATAAAAATACACTGTAGATATCATTAGTATGCTGGTTACACCTTTTTCTACTTCTGTTTCGCTCTTTTTTTCCCACACCAATGGTAATTTATTCTTCACAGATTGTTCTTCATTTCTAGAAGTTGTTATTTCATAGTAATTACTTGAGCAAGAGCTTGAAAATGCCTGTGAAATGCTTTCATCTCATAGTAAACTAGTTTTCAGTCATTTTATGAATAATATAGTTATCCACTTAAACATTTTAATGTTTTAGCTGTCTTGAAAATTAAAAGATTAAAAATCCAAAAAAAAAAAATTTTGCCTTCCACAAAATGCAGTCTCCAACTTAAGATGGTTTGACTTACATGTTTTTTTTTTACTTCATAATGGTGGAAAAGTGATATATATTCAGTAGAAACTGTACTTCAAGTGCCCATGAAAACTTTCTGGTTTTCAGTTTTAATATATTGTTCAGTAAATTACGTGAGCTACTCAACACTTATTATAAAATAGGGTTTGTGTTAGATGATTTTGCCCAACTGTAGTCAAATGTAACTGTACTGAGCTTGTTTAAAGTAGGCTAGGATAAGCTATGATGTTTTGTAGCTTAGGTGTATTAAATGCATTTTTAACTTAATAATATATTTAACTTATGGTTGGATATTTGAGACATAAGCTCATTGTGAGTCAGGAAGTATTTGCACTTGGACATGGACACACAATTCAGCCAAGTTTTTTTTTTTGCCACTTTGTAATGAGGATGGTCTTTCCTCTAGACTGAGGTCTCATCAGAATTACCTGTGCTGTTCATATTTCTTCCAGCATTTTAATCATGAGCACTTAGATAATCTCTGAGAAGACTGAGGCTGTCTCTACAGCTCTCCTATTCCGAGTTCTCACCAGCGTCTCCCTTAATGAACCATTCATGGCAATCTAGACTCTTTCTAGCATACACTTCAAAAACTGTTCCTGCCTCTACCCATAACCACATTCCAAAACTGCTTACACATTTTTAATTATCTGTTATAACAACACCTGACTCCTTGGTACCAATGTTCTGTATTAGTCCATGTAACCTGCTTAAAAAAAAAAAAAACAAAAAAAAAACTACCTGAGACTGGAGTTTATAAATAATAGAAAATTATTTTTCACAGGAAGTCCAAAATCAAGGTGCTGGCAGGTTCAGGGTCTAGGCGGGCTGCTTTTCACTTCCAAGATGGTACTATGTTGCTGCGGCCCCCATGGAAGACACATGCTAAGTCCTCACATGGTGAAAAAAAATGGAACGGCAAGGGGCAGGAATGCTGTGTCCTCGCATGACAGAAGAGCAGAAGGCTTTATAAGGGTCCTAATCCCATTCATGCAAGTTCACCCTCAGGACTGTTAAAGACAGACCCCTCCTCTTAATACTATTAGACTGGCCATTACATTAAACTTTACACTTGAATTTAGGGAGATGCTCTCAGTCCATAATGGCGGAACATTTTAATGTGTGTATAAAATTTCTTTAATATCTAAAGATAGTTTAACTTTGGCACCAAATAATCACCACATAGTTTGTACAATTGTGTAATTACAGTGACAGACGCCCAAGTAATACCCAGTGTTTCTAATATTTAATCTATGTCATATATTATAACGCAAGTTTTATATGGTTACACTAAAATAATAAAGGATTCCAAATGAAATTGTTATACAAATTAATTCTGTTTACTAATTATCTGTGTCATTTAAATTGTGAAGATAATTTTATTGCTCCAAAGCTTGACTACAATATTCTAAAATGTTTTACTTTTTGAAATTACAGGGTTTAATAAAAGTTGATGTGCAAAATAAATAAACCAATTGACTTAATGTTTTGTATTCCTCAAAATAAATTTAAAACTAGCAGCTTACTTAACAATAGAAATAATTTGAACCAACGCCTTCTATGTATAGTAAATAGAGAAAAGGAAATCCACAGCTGTATGCAAATGCAACAAAACATAGAATTCTTTGAACAAGGGATTGAGTCAGTCAAAAGTAAGGATAAATATTACTCCAAGCCAAGGCAGTAAAAATGTATATTGTCTTATTTATAGATAAAAATGAATACTGATATGATGAAAGACATAACATAAATATAAAATGTATTGCATTGTTTTTGTGATTATTATAGTAGGCACCACTATTACTGTTCTGTTCCAAGCTTGACTTTGTATTATTTCTGCTCTTATTATCTCCCATCTTTCAGAAATACTGTAATGTACAGTCTTGTCTCTATTAAAATGACTTCAAAACTAATAGAAATGTTAGATTAAAAAGGGAAATAGGTTGCTTGCATGTGATTACCACCTTTCACTTAGTCGATTGATTCCAATGTGTTTTAGAAGATATCTAAAAAGGTGATCATTTCTCTTTAACGCTGTACTTAGAACAATAAATAATGCATAACATGCTTTAAAAATAAAAATTGCTTAACCAAGAAGAACTAAATTGTTCTTTTCTCATTAATTTAGCCAACTGTGAATGAGTCCCTTACTCTTATTAAGCAATACTATTTAAAAAATGTACATCTTTATCACTGGCAATTCAGTTAGATTCAACTCAATGCAAGTCAGTTCAATCAAGTATGCATTTATTAAGCAAGCAACCACATTCATCTATTTACTGTTAGAGTACAAATTATTCATTGTTCTCTTAATTATCCTGTGCTCTATGTCAAGGGTAAGCTGGACACACACACAAAAAAACCCTAGGGACACAAAAAATGAAGGAACATATGTGAATGATTCTGTCTATAAATGTTACAAGTGTGACTTTGATCAATGAACAAATATGCATACCAGAGAACAGTACAGTGTCTATGGCTTCCTGTGTATTGAACACAGTAGTAAAACAAAATATCTGTGTATTTAAATTATTTTCCTAGTATACAGTGTTATAAAATGGTTAAACAGGAAAGTAAACCTTTAAAAGTCATTCCTAAATTATTTCTCACCCCTGCTGAAAATGTCCAGTGCTCCACTTTGTCATGATTTTGTCCTGCTCGTTGTTATTGTATCTACAGTTTTGGCTTTTACATAATGGCTTAGAGCTGAAGTCATATAATACATAGACTTTCCATATAATCTTCTTTCACGAAAAAACATACATTTAAGTTTCCTTTATCCATTTTTGTGGCTTGATATCTCCTTTACTTTTATTGCTGAATAATATTTAATCGTATGGATATACCATAACATGTTAATCGGTTTATCTTTAGATGGACATTTTTGTTGCTTCCATTTAGGGGGAAATTAAATATAAATCTGCTGTAATTTTTTTATTTGTAGATTTTCTGTGGACTCCAGTTTTCAACTCATTCAGATAAGTACCTATAATTGCTGGATCACATGGTATGACTCTATTTAACCAGGTGAAGTAAAGAACACCAAATTGCCTTCCAAACCTTTTTACAAAAATTGGCATTTCTACAAGAAACGAAGGAGCGTTTCTATTGCTTCAAATCCTTTCTAGCATTGGGTATTGCCCATTTTGTTGTTGTTGTTTTTCAGGGTTTTTTGAGAGGAAGTAGATCTTAACCAGTCTCAAAGTATAATAATAATATATGTTTGTTTTAGTTTGCAATTCATTAATGGTGTATGTTGTTGAATATCTTTTTATGTTTATTGGTCATGTATATTTTTTAGTAAGATGTCTATTTAGATCTTTTGCACATATTTTTTGATTGGATTGTTTCTTATTCTTGAGTTGTATTAGTTTTTTATATTTTGGATGTACAAAATAATGTGTTTTGCATAAGATAATGTGCTTTGCAAATATTTTTACAAGTCTATGGTTCATATTTTCATTCTTTTAACAACCTCACTCACAAAATGAAGACTGTTAATTTTAATAAATTCTAACTTACTTTTTTTTTCTTGGTGGATTATGCTTTTGGTGTTGTATCTAAAATCTCATTACCCATCTCAAATTTATAAAAAAAAATTCCTAGATTATTTTCTGTAAATTATATAGTTAAGCATTTCATATTCATGTCTGTTACCCACTTGGAGCTTTGAGTTAATTTTTGTAAAAATACTAATGTCGGTGTCTAGAACCTTGTGTACGTGTGTGTGTGCGTGTGTGTGTGTGCGTGTGTGTGTGTGCATGTGTGTGTGTGTGCATGTGTGTGTGTGTGCGTGTGCGTGTGTGTGTGTGTGTGTGTATGCCTACATGTTCTGGCATCATTTGTTAGAAAGCCTCTACTTTCTTCATTATCTTTGCTTCTTAGGCAAATAAAAACTGTTGGCCATATTTTTATAAGTCTATTTTTTGGTTCTATAATCTGTTTTATTAATCCATTTGTCTATTTTTTTCACCAATACCATCCTGTCCTGATTATTGTAGCTACATAGTGATTTTTGAAATTGGGTGGTGTCAGCTTTCTGAATTTGTTCTTCTTCAGTACGTTGCTGGCTACTCTGGATCTTATGTATTTCCTTATAAGTTATAGTCTCAGTTCATTGATATTAAGAACACCACCTGCTGAATTTTGTTTGTTTGTTTGTTTGTTTTGAGATGGAGTCTTGCTCTGTCATCCAGGCTAGAGGGCAGTGGTGTGATCTCAGCTCACTGCAACCTCTGCCTCCCAGGTTCAAACAATTACCCCTGCCTCAGCCTCCCAAGTAGCTAGCATTATAGGCACCTGCCACCACACCAGGATAATTTTTGTATTTTTTAACAGAGACGAGGTTTTGCCATGTTGGCCAGGTTGGTCTCAAACTCTGGACCTCAGGTCATCTGCCTAGGCTTCCCAAAGTACTGGGATTACAGGTATGACACACCGTGCCCAGCCAACTTGCTGAATTTTTAATTGGCAGAGTTGAGTCTATAGATCAAGTTGGAAAGAATGGATGTCTTAAAAATATTGCTTCTTTATGCAGCAAACCAATAGAAAAATACAAAAGTAAGTTATTTTCTATCAGTAATTGATTAAAATGTAAATGAATTAAACTTCCCAAAAATTTAAATAGATTTGTAAAATGAGTATTGCAACAAAGCAAATCAGGAATCAACTATACGCTATTTATAAGTGAATAACTCTAGATATGAGGACACATATAAGTTGAAAGTGAAAGGATGGGAAAAGATATTTCATGCAAGTAGTAATAAAAAGATAATACATATTTAAATTATAGTTTTACAATTTAAATTTAAATTTTAAAGTATGTAAAAATACATTTTAAATGCATTTTTAAAGTGTATTTATATTTCATTTATAATATGAATCAACCTACTAGTAAGTTCATATGCAAATGGTGATAGAATTTAAGGGATAATAGCTCTAAACGAATAGAGACTTCAAAAACCCTACTTTCCATTAAAGATAAAGCAATAAGACACAAGATTCATAAAGAAATAGAAAACTTGCACAAAAACAAGTATTAATTGGACCTCAGACATATGCAGAACCTCCGTGTATGGAGACAAAACAGAAGTCTTAATCAATTCTTAAGAAGTTTAAATTACAAAGTATTTTTTCCAGTCACAATGGAATTAAGCGTGTGCTGCCGTGCTGACTGGCTGGATTCCCTGCATAGCGCTATGTTAGAGTCACAGTGTTCCTTCATGCTTTTAGTGTGTGGGACACTCAGTGATGGCCAGATCAGCTCTGGTGAGTGAACATCCGCCTTGCTGAAACCGTGCACAACTTCTCACCTTGCCACATGGTCACATTTTTTATAAGCCCACTAGGCAAAAATGTGAAGAATGGGCTGGTTAGGGAAGGGGGCTTAATAACATCCCCAAAATTAATCTACAATGTAATTATTAACTACAACTGAAATTACTACTAAATGAGCATTTTCTCCAGTCACAGACCTGTATTTACTCCATATTCATTCAGAGGTTAATTTGTGACACTTCTTTACCAGACCTCCACATCACTATTATTTTTCAACTATATTTTTTTTAATTATCTGACCACCCAGCCAAACCATTTTCCATTGTCCAGAACCAATATAGATCCATTTTCTATACATCTTTTTTTGCAGAAAAAAAAATTGAACAACGCAGATGCATAGCTGGATGTCCTGACCATTGGGATATTTCCCTTCATCACCATCATTCAGGGCCGCTGTAATCTGAACTACAGTGTTGAAGACGTCCACTTTGGGGTACATGATAATGGAAAAATATTTCAAATCCAGAGCTAAATATTTTCTTCTTTAATGAGCTGTTGATTAGAAAGTTTCTTTGAAGCAAGGTGTATGTGTGTATCATAAAAGAAGGACAATACGACAGAAAGGCGACGTCTTGTGGATCTGAACTACTTTCATGTGCAAAATACTTGTACCTTCAGAAACTGCTTTAGTCCAATTCCGTATATAACATTTTACTTGAACATGAAGAGCTTTTCTGCACATTCTGTTTTATGACTTAGTAGATCAGATTACATCAAACTCATGGTATAAATCTCAGCTTAAGTGATAACTTGAATACCACGCTCAATTAGCCAATGTTAAAGATTTATGCATGTCAGCTCATTCTGATTATTGACTTCAGACTCTTTCCCATTATGGTTACTATGACCATCATGCCTTTGGCAGATCAGATATATCCTGCCATTTGACCTCTGCTACACATCCCAATATCCCCATTAAACTCAGGAAGCTCGTTTTTTATGGCAGCATTTTACACTGTTATCTCTAGCATTACAGTGAATTAACTCCACAGATCACTTTAAGGACACCAGCATTGTCTTCCTCAATATATTTCCCAAAGCCTTGATAAAAAGAATCTCTCCTCAATATTTTCAGAGTAGATAATGGGTAACTGAGCAGATCTTATGTAATAAATTTACTTCTATATTCAATAACCTTAAAACTTTGAATATCTTCCTCTACAGGGAAGATTACTTATCATCTCAACTTCCTTCTAGGTAGAACACCTTAGAGTATATATTTATGTAAACCAGTTCAGGACAATAGTAGAGCAGCTTCCATCCTCTCAAGCTAAGACATTAAATCCTTACTCAATTCATACATACATACATGTGATCCAATATTATATCACTTCCATCCTTATATAACATCTGTAAGATCTAATTCCCTGCATATTTCCAGCTCTCAGTGCATACACATTGGCAAATTTTAATTGTTTTGATGTGTTTTCTCCCTTCTTTTTAGTTATATTTTGTGCCAGGAACTTGCAGAGAGTAATAGGTTGATAAATGAGAGTTCATCTTGATATTGTGGAGAATCAGCAGCCACCTGCAAAATAATCCCTCAAGAGAAATCACTGCAGTTTGTCAAGAAAGAAGGACAGTCTACTTAGCAGGGGAAGAAAGGCTACTGTTAAGGACAAAGAGGTGTGGTAGACTGTTCAGGTTCTTAGCTTCATTGAAGTCTGCTCAGATGACCTGATCCCAGTTTTTAAATCAGTGTCATAACTTCACATCAGAAACCCTCCAATACTGTACATTAAATTGGAATCAATTCAGCAACCCATAGAATTAGGCTTGGATTTGTTTTTCAGAATGAATCTATGACTAGAGGATGTAGTATTTCTTTTGGAGATACTTAAAAAGTTCATAGTATCTTACCCAGATGTTCTTTTGAATTTAAATTCCTGAATTCATTATTTCCTTTTTTCCAAGTTCCACATCACTCTTTGAAACAACCAAAAATCCAGAGAATCTTTATACTTTTTATTTTTACTAAAATGTTCTGTGACAACTAGGAAGTCACCCAAACCTTGCATTCTGTAAGCATGTGAGTGATTATTAAAGCCTGTGTTCAGAACTAGCTCAGTATTCATTCCTTTTGTATACTATCAGTCAAATGAGTTACAGGACAACCACTGTTGAGGTTGGGAAGAAACACTCCAAGCCTTGATAAAAGGAGCTGGAAAGTTACCAAGAAAAGAAGCTTGGCTGTTGGGAGGGGATTAATCATGTCTTTTTTGTTTAAATAATCTAATGCAGTAAGAAAATTAATTGACCTAACACTGAATAGTTATTTTTTTCCCATTTATCATTTTATTGACTTTACTCACTGTAACTAGAAAATAACATACCTCAGGGTACATAATAGATCATATTTGTTTTTAGACACCTGACCTCTAGCATAGTTCTTAGCATATGGCCATTAACAATTTCTTCAATGAGTCATTTATTAAATAATGAAATTTTTTTCTGTTCTTATTAGACAAACTAAGTCTAATGTGGAAAAAATTTAGATATTCAAAGACACTCATAGCCCTTTCAAAAAGACTAAGTCAGATTTTTACTGTGTGCAAAAAGTTAACTTATGTTGGAAAATAGTTATTTAGTACTATTTTTAAAAAGCTGTGTCCAAGAGTGCCAGCTAGAAATGCACAAACTTTGTTGAACAGTCACTGCTTCAGTTTACTTGCAGGTACAAAGCATGATCTCAACTTTGAATACATACCTAAAATACAAAACATTTACTCATCTATTTTCATGATTTAAGAGCTCAACATTTTTAAAATCAGATTACTCAATGCCTGGAGAGCCATACACAAATATATGTTTACTTAGTATGGAAAAGAATGTTCTTTCTTAAACTCTTTCACATGAAACATTCTATTCTAAAATAAGATGGCTCCTCAAGAAATTAAAACTATCAACTAAAACTTGAGGTTAATTAATATTTTAATGATTAGTTTTAGACAATTCTAAGGTAGGAGGCCAGCAGTACTTGCTTTCTGGTTATGTCTCCATGATTGAAGCAGGATCTGGTGGAAATGGGATGCAGTGAAGAAGCCAAACCAATAGGTGGTGACAAAAGCAACCTTGATTTACCCTCACTGCTCATTAGCATAAAGATACAGTGCCCTGGCCACTTGCCTTATATCACACAGAGGTGATTTTGTATGGTTATGGAAACTCCCTCCCTTTTTCCAGAAAGACCTGAATAACCCTCCTCTCAATGAACACAAAATTAAAAGTAGATATAAATACAGCTGCCAACAGCCCATAGACTGCTGACTGGCCACACTGCCTGTGGGTTAGCCCTGCTCCTTGAGGAGCACTACTGATTCAGTGGAAGTTGCTTTCTCTCACATCAGCTGGCCCTTGCATTCTTTCCTGAATGAAAACAAGAAGCTTCCTACCTGCATCAGTCCCATGTTCTCACCTAAAACAGCGGCAAACCATCTGCTTAACATGAAATTATTGTTACAATTACATATATGCACAAAAACAAGTACATTGTGTGTGTGTGTGTGTGTGTGTGTGTGTGTGTGTGTGTATTATCCATATTCATATGGGGTATTTCATGAAATAAAAAAAATAATTTTTTTGAAACCAGATCTGAATGAATTGGTACTTTAAAATGTAGACTTTTAGCATTTTGAATATTTAGTCCAAATTACTGTTCAGTTAACAAATTCTAAATGCCAGTCTGTAAAATTGAAACACAAAATGTAAGTGGTCCCAATCTCAGAAAAGTATAATTTTAGAAACAGTGTAGATATAAAATTTCAGGACTAAGTATAATTGGGTTCTTTGAAAAGCTGAGCTAATGCCTTCACAATGCATCCTGTACAGCCTACAGAATCATGAGCTAATTAAATCTTTTGGCTTTGTAAATTACCCAGTCTCAGGTATTTCTTTATAGCAAGGCAAAAATGGACTAACACAATTGTATGCACTTTTATTTGAAAACAAAAAAAGCGAAGATTAAAATTGTTTAAAATCAATGGGAATGATAAAACACCATAAATAAACCTGTTTTAACAAATTTCATAAATAAGAACCATTCAATTTTTTCACCGAAAAAACAGGTTTTACTTGGGAGGCTGAGGTGGGTGAATCACCTGAGTCAGGGGGTTGAGGCCAGCCTGGCCAACATGGCGAAACTTCGTTTCCACTAAAAATACAAAAATTAGCCAGGCTTGGTGGCACGTGCCTGTAGTCCCAGCTATTCAGAGACTAAGGCAGGAGAATTGCTTGAACCTGGGGGGCAGATGTTCTAGTGATCCTTGTCACTTCAGCCTCGGCAACAGAGTAAGACTGTCTCAAAAAAAAAAAAAAAAAATTGCTGAAAGATCCTCTCTGATACTGAATTCCCTGTGAAGGTAGTAGTGTTTATAACGTGAACTAAGTCTTCTGCAGCCACCTGTGACATCAACAATGATCCGAAGAGACTTTGAGCAGATTCTCTATTATGTAAGCAGCAGGGAAAATGACAAAGGATAAGTTTCAAATGTCATTCTTTACATTTGTTTGCATTGAGAAAAATTCATTGAAACCCACCTGGGTAGCATCCTCATGAATTCCTATATTTAAAATAAAATTGGAAGCAAAGGAAACATCAAGAAGGTTATTTTATTACTGGAATGTTGATGTTTATTACAATAATTGGCTTAGTCTTCTTAAAACCAGTTAACAACAGGCAATGTGGTTCTGTTATTTGAATATACATTTAATTTTCAGCTTCATTTATTTTTCTAAATTTTCTGTATTTATTATAAGCAGAATATCTCTATTATACTCATGTATGAAATGGCAAATAATTAAAAATAGATTCTTAGATATATTAAAATGTTTTACATTTAAGAGTAATTCATAATTTAATTTCTATGTGCAAACTATTGGAAAGCAGTTGAGAAATCAATAAGCATTAACAAAATTGAGTCAAATGTTCCCTATTAATAGTAACTTGATTTAAAACAAAAATTACTAGATTTCATATTTTTGAAACATTCAAATATTAGTACAATAGTGGGTGATAATGAAATTGCTTCTCTGAAGTTATAAAGGAATCACAAATATGAATTGTGTAAATGCTAGAATGGAAATGTGAGAGAAAAGTGCCAGCAATTCAATATTGAGATGAATACATCAACTCCATATAAGTTATCTATGGCCATGTCCAGGGAGAAATATCATGTGTTTAACAGATTATATTTGAAAGCTAGATTGAGCCACGTATACTCAGTTAAGTCTCTTAAGATGCTTTATCTTCATACAGGATAATATCTACTCTGCAAAATTGGGTAGATTCAAAAAACACTGAGTGAAGCTGCTAAGTGCTACAACGTAGGCTTTCACCTGATGGTTTTGGTATTTGTGTTCCATGTTGAATGTGTCTGCACTAACATTTGCCATCCTTTGTAATTCTTACAGTTCCTTCCCCAAATTACAAGGAATGGAGGCTGGAAAACTGTATTTCTGAGGCTCCTTCATTACCAGTATGCCAGATAAAATTTTAAGTGTGGAAAATAGAATCAGCTTTTCTGGGGCGAGATTACAGACGAATGTGCAAAGCCTTTTCTATTTTCAAGAAGCAGTTTATTACACTATGCTTTGTATTCATGTTGAATGAAATTCCATTAGGATAACACACCAACTGTATCATGAGTTTTTAAATAAAATATTTAATGATTTTTCACATCTCTCCCTCTGACTCTTAGAGGGTCAGAAGAGAGAATATCATTCCGCTTTGTATAAGAAAGAACTAGACACATTTCTATCACATGTTAAGTTCTCAGTAAATGTTAATTGGCTTACAATAAGTTACCACAGCATTGTGGAAACTAAGTAAAATCATATCACGTTTTCTTGGAGTAAATTCTGTCTAAGAAATGTAAAAGCTCAATATGCATAAATCCTGTGTTAAAATGTTTTAAGAACATGCAATTCTTTACTTTCTACATTGTTATAAAATCTGCCTAGAAATTGCAGTGAGAATGGCTTTCATTACCACAATGATATTGAAGGGTTAAATCTTTATTTCTATCTGTGGGTGATTAAAATATAATATTGATTTAATAAGGAAATAAACTTATTTGATTAAAGTATAAAAATGGATTATAAATAATCTTATTTTAATTATACATGATGAACAAAATCCCTCAGAAAAATATTTCCCCAAATATTAACCTAGGTATTATTGCTTTTTTTATTTAATTCTTTTATATAGTAAGGAGATAATTTCATTATCATGTACATTTATTACGATTTATATTCAATTTATATGATCCCTTTAATAAGGGATGTTCTGAAATTCCAGATATATTTACCATCAAACACTGATTGTAATATTTGGTTTAAAGATGCCACAGATATTACTGAATAAACTTAATAATTAAATGCTATGTTTAGGATTTGGAATCAAAAAAGGTAAATAATATTTTGTTTTATTACCATTTAAAGCAATCTTGTTTTATGTCAGAAGAAAAGTAACTAATTCTAATACTCACGGATATGTATATACTTGACATGTTTGCATTAACAATATGGAAAAGATATGGTTTCTAAATAACCAGTTTTGATTTTAGGAATGTAATGCTCATTGGAAAAAAGTTTTGGAAATAGTATTTATGTTGCATTATATGTTGGTACTTTTTTCATTTGAGTTTGTTATCAGTACAGATAGTTATAAGTTTAAACATGATTTTTGACCCATTTATAAATCTGCTACCTGTGAGTTCTGTATACATTGAACTGAAAACTTGATTTTCATATTTAGCCTGAGGTATGGTAATATACCTAACAAGGGGTTCTTACAGCTACAAGTTTCAAATCCCAAATGAAAAACTGGGTTCCCTTGACCTGTTTACCAGAGAGAAACATGTGTTTACTAATGCAGTTGTTAACAGGCAAACTTAAAATGTGTTAGCCCTAATATTTATCTTTGGGGCTTTACATAAACAAAAATATATAAATAAAAGTGGTGTTCATTTTTGTAAGTGGACATGAACTGCAATCTTATATACAAAAGACTAAAATCTATATTTTCACTGAAATATGATTCATACACATTAATTGAAAGTGTACAATTCTATCTCAGATATGTAGGTAAAAATATTCTGGACTATTCTGTAGACCACATTTAGTGAACACAAATTTCAACCCTGACCATAAGACAGTATATGTCAGAACTTCCTGGACTTCTTTGCCTCAGCAAATAATTATATTTACCTTTTTAAAGTTTTTAATCCTGTCCATTAACCATATCCTGAACAACCACTATATGTTAAATTTGGTATTATACCTAGCACAAATACGTAGAAAAAAATATAAAGTATGGATCAAACCCTCCTGATAATCAGAATATTTAAAAATAATTGCCCTATCAAATAAAAGTTGTTAGTTCTGATAAGATAATTTTGCCCGATCCAATTAAAAAGACAATATAAGAACGTGAATCCGAGTATAAAAAATTGTACTAAATAAAATATTTGTTTCTATCTACATGTTAGATCTTAATAATGCAATCATAGCTTGATCACTACATTTTCATTTTTGGACAACTTGATGTTATAGAGTCACAGTAAATATTTCAATTAAAGATTCTTTCTTTTAAGTAAGTACTTTTTGTATGTGAATTTATGTAGATGATTGATTAAAAATAGGTTTTTGGAAGCATGACAATCATTTCCCTCAGGCTCTTCATAGATCCACACTATTTTTCCTATAAATAAAAACTTAGATATAGTCCAGCTGAAAGTTTTTATTTTTATTAACTTTAAACGTGTACCACAGAAAGATCACAGATGTTTTGATATTGCTTGCTTTTTTATTAGACGATTATAAAATAGACCTTACAAAACATTGATATGTATTTATGTATTTAAAAACTATTGCTGACATTTTTTAAAATCATCTTTCCAATGGATTTTTATTGCTGTTGCAGCCAAAATGTAGGCTTTGATTGACATTTTCCAGGAGGAGAATTCTGAGAATAATAATTGGATATTCTGTAACATTGTTCTTTAAGAACTGTTAGCTCTGTTGCATTTTCTTGGTTTGACATTTTGCAAAATTCTACTGTCTTCACTTGCAAGGTAGAATGGAAAGTTTATGGAGACTTGGGCAACTTTTCTGTGAAATACGCCAATTAAATAAACAATTGAGATTGGAATGTGTGTGGCTTATAATACATTAGACAGAAAAAAAGAAGAAAAAAATCCAAAAGTGTGAAAAGTTCTTTATCAGCTCCTAAAAAGCAACTTATTCTTGGGAGTTAGAATTTCTTTTGTTTTATCTCTGTAATAAGGGTTAGATTTGAGTTACATTTTATGCATAATAAAACTTCTTTCTATAATGATATGGTAGTGTGATGTTACTAAATGTTAAATATAAATATGACTAATACATTAACAGTGTGTTCAACACCAACAATGTCAATTTCACGTAATTTGACTTCTACAATATACTTCCTTTAGATTCAATTTAAAATCCAAGCCCTAGAAACATATATTGTGTATATAATTTATGCTAAACTTTATGTTGAATTCTGAAGACAAAATGATAAATATGACAAGACTCCTGCTCTCAAAGAATCTCACTTCTACTTGGAAGAAAGAAATTTGGCAGTAAATACACTAGGTGGTAAGTGCAAAGAGCCTCACCTAGAGAGAAACATTGTGCTATAATTGAAAAAAATGGGATGTTTAATTATGACATAATAATAACATAATTTTTATTACATGAGCAGTGTTTTTAAGTATCTGTTTTCTGAGGTAATAATTTTCCTTGCAGAGTAATTCAAAGCACAAAATTGGGTGAGTAATACAAACACAGGTATATATGATTTAGTCTCAAATATTTGATCATTCTTTACTCATAATCATGAACACAATTCTCCATTTTCATGACAGTATCCTTTTTAAAACAAAAATGGGTGAAGTCAGCATAAAGCGTTTTAATTTAGTTGTCATCATTTAGACTACAAATTACTACAGGGTCACTTCCCTAAATGATACATTTTTAGACTTAGAATAACAGGTAAGTGCAAAAACAAAACCCCTTATTTTATTCAATGGATGCGAAATATAGTACAATTGATCACTTAATATGGGTTCCAGAAGATCTTTGTTCACTAATTTCTTCCTCAGCATATTTCAAAGAGTGTTTGTTGTTAACCTGCTTCAGAATTTCTACAGGCTAAATTATGAGGACATTGTAGAAGTTTTATCTGTAGTGGATGGACTAGGGCATAAAAGCAGAACACCTTTTCTTTGAAAGGAAATTAAATAAAGCGTGAGAGGGCTAATGATTTTGATGAATTCCAATACAACACTTTTCAAGAGATTCCACCATCTTAGAAATCCTTAGATTGTATTCTGTGTCCCCTGTCTACTAGCCTGGTGAAGGACAAATGTAAGAGAATGAAAATACTACATATAATAACCAGCAAAACCTGTGTTATGTTGGTCCAATAGATTTTAGTTTAAGGTAAAAACAGCTCTATTTTTTTCAACTATGACTTTTAAAATGAATCTAATAATTGTATAAATTCAAGCAATTTTTTTAAGTGAAGGCTTTGGCTGGGTGCAGTGACTTATGGCTGTAATCCCAGCACTTTGGCAGGTGGAGGTGGAAGAATCCCTTGAGTCTAGGAGTTCAAGACCAACCTAGGCAACATAGGGAGAAACTCCATCCCTACAGATAATAATAATAATAATAATAATAATAAAGAATTATCTGGGTATGGTGGTATGAGCCTATGGTCCTAGCTACTCAGAAGGTTGAGGTGGGAGGATTGCTTGAGCCTGGGAGCTCAAGGCTGCAGTGAGCTATAATCGTGACATTGCACCCTATCCTGGGTGACAGAGCAAGACTTTGTCTCAAAAAACAAACAAAAGTAGTCAAGGATTTGGCAGACTGAAAATATAACAACCATGTATCTACTGATAACATTATCATGTCATAATGAAATATTTAGTTTTTCTCAACTATAGCACCATGTGCTAGGCTCTCCACACAGCCTGTTCTTCACCTTAATCAGATATCATACTTATCACCTGGTGTATTTACTGCCAAGTTTCTTCCTCCCAACTAGAAGTGAGATACTTTCAGAGCAAGAGTCTCACCATATTTTTCATTTTGTTTCCAGAATTCAACAAAGCTTAGCATGAAGTATATACATTATATATGTACTGTTTTGAAGATGTATTTAACATGCCAGTTATTAAGTATCCTTCAAAGTTTTTAGAAAAGAGACTATTGTACAACCGAAATGATGAAAAATGTTCTTCATGAAAACCAGTATCATGGATGCTTAAAATTAATTTTCATCAAAGTAGTCAAATAATATATTAATTTATCAAGGTTAATAATACTGTCTTCATTTTATAAATGAGAAAACTGAATCCAAGGTAAGTTCATTTACAGAAATTAGAGAATTACTAATATAAATAGAAATCATGGCGGCATTTTTAGGATCAAATAATCTGGTGATATAAATGAAATTTAACTCAGAAAACAAAATATTATATAGGCTCTTCAAATATATTTTCTAACTAATTGACCATGAAATAGGACAGATGTTTAATATTTATTCAAACAAATGTATACTACATCAAAATGAATTCCTTAACAAATCTCAAATAACAGTATTCCAATTGACAGTATTTCATGTAAAAGTTTGCATCTTAAAATGGAAATTAAAATTTTCTACTCATTTTTCTTGTTGTTTTTAAAATTTTAAGAGTTTATCTGAGCAAACATCGATTCATAGATCAGGCAGCACCAAACAGAAAATGGTTAGGGCTCCACTGAGGGAGTGGGGAGAAGGTTTTTATAGGGTGAACGCAGAAGTAAGCCAAAGAAAATATTTGATTGGTTATATATGTATAGTTGCCTTGTTTGGTTTATCCCGTTGGGAAATACCAAGTTAAACGATTATAGGTTAGTTGGTGGCTTCCAACTGATTGAGCTTAAGTTTCACTTTTCTCTGAGATGGGCATTATAAGAAATAGCCCAAGTTAACTTGTAGTTGTGTTTGCAAATCAAGCAAAGTTAAGCTTACTTTCTAGGTCTAACTGGCTTCATGTGCTAGGGGATTTCTTCAAGCCTGTTCTTCACTTTATTTAAACATCACACAGTGGTTCTGCTAAGGTAAAATCTTGAGCATTCCTCGTGAGATGGTTAATTTTATGTATCAACTTGACTGGATCACGAGATGGCCAGATAATGGTTAAACATTATTTCTGGTTGTGTCTGTGGGGCTGTTTCCAGAATAAATTCCATTTGAATAAGTAGACCAAGGAAATTAATTGTCTTTGCTGGTGTGGGTGGGCATGATCTAATCCACTGAGGGCTAGAATAGAGCGAAAAGGTAGATCAGGTGAGTTCATGATACCTGACTGCTTGAGCTGGGACACTGATCTCCTACCTTTAATACTCCTGGTTCTTTTTTTTTTTTTAATTGCATTTTAGGTTTTGGGGTTCATGTGAAGAACATGCAAGATTGTTGCATAGGTACACACATGGCAGTGTGATTTGCTGCCTTCCTCCCCATCACCTATATCTGGCATTTCTCCCCACATCTACAACCATCTGATCTTTGACAAACCTGATAAAAACAAGCAATGGGGAAAGGAGTCCCTGTTTAATAAATGGTGTTGGGAAACCTGGCTAGTCATGTGCAGAAAGCAGAAACTGGACCCCTTCCTGACACCTTACACTAAAATTAACTCCAGATGGATTAAAGTCTTAAACATAAGACCTAACACCATAAAAACCCCAGAAGAAAATCAAGGCAAAACCATTCAGGACATAGGCATAGGCAAGGACTTCATGACCAAAACACCAAAAGCATTGGCAACAAAAGCCGAAATAGACAAATGGGACCTAATGAAACTCCACAGCTTCTGCACAGCAAAAGAAACAGTCATTAGAGTGAATCGGCAACCAACAGAATGAGAAAACATTTTTGCAGTCTACCCATCTGACAAAGGGCTGATATCCAGAATCTACAAAGAACTAAAACAGATTTACAAGAAAAAAACAAACAAGCCCATTCAAAAGTGGGCGAAGGATATGAACAGACACTTTACAAAAGAAGACACACATGAGGCCAACAAACATATGAAAAAAAAGCTCATCATCACTGGCCATTAGAGAAATGCAAATCAAAACTTCATTTTTGTTTTTTACCATAAAAATATGACAATATAATGTTCTCATTTTAACTTTTGGATTATGCAGAAGAGAAGATTGTTGCATTACACCTTCTCTATAGAATCTTTGAAACTGAAAGATCTATGACTCAGAGGCTTTTATACTTAAAATTGATAAAACAGAGAGAGACTAGTAGACACTATATGTTTTTCTTTTACATATGAATTTAGCTTATACTGGGAACATATTTATCATTATTATTATTTCGTAGCCATTTCAATAAATTATTCCTGGGTCTTCCATTCATTCTCCCAGCCTGAGTCTCAAAAGCACAGCTCAGCCCTCCTATCTCCATGGTCATAGACTGGACACACTCCTGCTGTGAAGGGCCTGTCCACACTGTGAACAGGCTGCCTTTAATCGTAAGCACTTACTGCATAGAAAGCCTAATTACAAGCACTTAAATTCTATGCTTAATTACAGGCATCTATTTGGAGTTTATAATTACAAAATTTTGTTGTTGTTAATATCCATAACCTCTTCTCACTGTGCCACAAGTAGGCAGTGTTCAAGGTTCTAACTTTGGGGTTCATCACTAATCCAGGTGAACCAAGCCTTCAGGCCAGAATTACTGGAGCTAGATGGATTCCATAGATCTCCGAGTTTCTCCAAAAGACTGTCTGAAGCCTGATATTTACAATTGAGAAAGTGAAAGAGCACCAGTATTATGCTGCACATTTACATGAGCAAATAATGGTTCTTCCATGTAAAGGACAGAGCACACATGTAGAGAAGTTTAACTATTCCTGGTGGTGAATTCATTTTCTGCTTTCTGTTAAGAGTGAACAGTTTGATGATAATGTATCCCTTCACAATAGGGATTTCTTTCCCTGACTATTCTGAGCTCATAGAAGAAATGCCTGCTCCTTCTTATCACTGCCAAAAATAATGTAATAAGCAGCGAGCAAAACACAGTTAGTTCTTACCTGAGGGGAACTTAGATTCTCATGAGGAATAGAGGAGAGAAACAAATATGTAACAAGGTGAGCTAATATTTAATGAGGTTTTACAATATGCCAGCCATTGTTCTGATTTTGTTTAAACTTACTAAAATTCATTTAATCTTCATAATAACCCTATGAAGTTGAGTATAACTTCCCTTATACAGAAGTGGAAACTGAGGCACATAGTTATCAAATCGTCTGGTTTCATATAACTATGAAATAACAGAACCTTTGAATAATAAATCTTTAAATTTCTCAGAGAAATGAAATCATAGTACATGCTATGAAGAAAACTATAGAATTATTTTTAATTAGAGACTAATGCTTCTTTTTATTTCAGTGGAAGTATACAAGGAGTACCTCTGTATAATGACGGCTTTGAATACAGTCCTGAGAAGATGAAGAAACAAGCCATGTGCCCACGTAAAGAAAATGTGCTCCAAGCAAGGGGAAAAACAAGTGCAAAGATTATTAATAGGGATGTGTTTGGCTTTAAAGACAGAAAAAGTCATAGAGAGATGAGAAAAATGACAGGAGACAAGGTCACAGAGGCAGAGATGCGACTAGATTATGAGGCATCTTGAGCTAAAAAATATAATTTTACTCTTGCCAAATAAGAAGTCATGAGAAAAGTTTAAAGTTTTAAAGAAGAAGAGTTCAAAGAAAAAGAGCGACAGAACATGAGTAATTTTAATAAAACCTTAAAGGGGTTGCTGTGTGAAATTGGAGTAAATAGAATGAAGAGAAGAATCAGTAATGGTAGGTAAGAGGTTTTCAGAAATTCAGAAATAATTGATGATTTAGATCCCAAAGTATTGAGCTGTATTTTTTTAGCACCCCTTTTCGCATTATTGTAACTTGTGGACCATTGTGTGTCTTGTCATCTAATTTGTGTGACTGCATGTTAACCAAAACAAAGACTGAAATAAATGGCTATTATAATGACAATGTGAACTTTAATCTTTTGAAGGTAATTTGGGTCTTTGGAAACATGATAAAATCGGCATGGTAGAAAGGAGAAACATAGCTAAGTAGAAGACAGACAATCACGAAGTGAGGTAGACGAGACCTTAGGGAAAACTGTCTCCATGCCTGCTCCCTCTTCCAGCCACCTGGTGCACAATTTGCTTTCAGTGGTTCTGGATACCTTCCTGAATGGACAAGGAGCATGACGGGAGAATCCCACCCAGCAAACAGGATGCAACTTATCTAGAGGAAGTGTTATTCTATATATGGAAGCGGTGATGGACCAATTCTCACTGAGATGCAGACATGCAAAGACAATAACGTGGATTAGGAAAGTGATGATGGGGGCAGTGGGAAGATGTTTGGTTTAGGATATTTTAAAGACAGTGCTTATAGAATTTTTTAAAGGATTGGGTTGTGAATGTGCAGTTCTGGAAGTTCGATTTTGATCTAGAGTTAATAGACACCTGCGCTTGTGTGTTTATGGTAGCACTGTCCACAATAACAGACTAACCAGTGTCCACCAATGGTTAATTGAATAAAGAAAATATGGTGTATATATACACTATGGAAAACTATGCAGCATTAAAAAATAAAATGATGTCCTTTGCGGCAATATGGAGGGAGCTATATGCCATTGTCCTAAGCGAACTAACTCAAAATAAAATCAAATATTGCATATTCTCACTTATAGGTGGGAGCTAAACAATGGCTACCCGTGAATGCAAAGATGGAGATATTAGACTCTGGAAACTACAAAATGGAGAGAGTCGGTTCATAAAAGACCTATTGGGTACAATGTTCAATATTTGGGTCATGGGTACACTAGAATCCCAATGTTCGCCATTATACATGTGTAAATCCATGAATTATTGAGGCAAGTCTCAATCATTTCATGAGGTTTTTTACCAAAGCTAAGGAATGTGTACAGGAAGACAATTTTATGCCTTTCTCTAAAGATGGCTTTGAGGGCTTCAATATTTAATGAGGAAAGGGCAAGGCTGGGCTCAGTGGCTCATACTAGTAATCCTAGCATTTAGGGAGGCCAAGGCAGGTGGATAACTTGAGGTCAGAAGTTTGAGACCACCCTGGCCAACATGGTGAAACCTCATCCCTACTAAAAATACAAAAATTAGCCAGAAATCTCTTGAACCTGGGAGGTGGGGGTTGCAGTTATTCAAGATTGTGCCACTGCACTCCAGCCTGGGCAAAGAGTGAGATTCTGTCTCAATAAATAAATAAATAGAGGAAAGGACAGACATTGAGGAAAGAGGGAAAGAAAATTAAAAGGATTATAAATTGTTCTACTATGAGGACACATGCACATGGATATTCATTGCAGCACAGTTTACAATAGCAAAGACCTGGAACCAACCCAAATGCCTGTCGGTGATAGACTGGACAGAGGAAATGTGGCACATATACACTACAGAATATTATGCAGCCATCAAAAACAATGAGTTCGTGTCCTTTGTAGGGACATGGATTAACCTGGAAACCATCATTCTCAGCAAACTGACACAAGAACAGAAAATCAAACACCACATGTTCTCACTCATAGGTGGGTGTTGAACAATGAGAACACATGGACACAGGGAGGGGAGCATCACACACTGGGGTCTGTCGAGGGGAAACAGGGAAGGGACAGCAGGGGTGGGGAGTTGGGGAGAGATAGCATGGGGAGAAATGCCAGATATAGGTGATGGGGAGGAAGGCAGCAAATCACACTGCCATGTGTGTACCTATGCAACAATCTTGCATGTTCTTCACATGTACCCCAAAACCTAAAATGCAGTTAAAAAAAAAAGGTGTGGTAGGTAAGCGACAAACAGTTACATCTTTTGAGTTGTTGTTCAGCCTTTCACTGAATACACAATGTACATGTGAGGGGTGTAGAGGAACAGTCACTTATGCCTTCCCCTGGCTCAGTAAATCTGCGTTTTCACATAACAAGGTAGACAACAGGACAGAGGAAGCAATCACATGTGCATTTGTCTCTGGTGAGCAGAGAGATGACTTTTAGTTCTGTCTTTTGTCCTGTACCTACGAAGGCAAGCTATCCATTACCATTGCCAGGGTGAAATTCAACAGAACCGTTTTAGGGTAAAGATCTTGTAGCCACAAGGAATTTCCTTGTTGGCAAGTTGTGAGAGAAGTTTGTGGTTTTTTATCTTTGCAGCCATCTTACTTAGGAATCAAGTGGGAGGCAGGATTGTGTGACCCAGTTCCCAGCTTGACTTTTTTCTATGACCAGAGTCCAGAGGCCCGAGACTTATTTTCCTTTCACACATACAATACCCTTGCAACAAAAAAGCATATGTATTTCCTGAATCTAAGATTTTTTTTTTAAAGAGTTGAGTGGGGAAATGTTAAGCTTGTGGTGATTATTAAACATCCAAATGAAGATGCTATATAGAAGAATAGTGTGGAGGTTTATGTTTGGAAAGGATAGTATTCAAAATCATGAGACAAGATACTCACTCAGGGAATATGTGGAGTAACAAAAGAGAAGTCAAGTACTCTATATTTTAAACATTTCAGCATCTAGGAGGCAAATACAGGAGGAGTAATTGAAGAAAAAGACTGGAAAAGAGTAACTATAAAATAAAATGGAAACCTTGAGAGTGCAGTTTTACTGAACTCAAGTTAATAATAAAAAATAAGTTGGTTTTCTGCTTTTATCCATAATAAGGGAAAGCAACATTGTTCAGTCCTGCTGAGAAGTCCAGTCAGATGAAGACTAAGAACCGTGTACCTAATCATTATTAAAGACCATGATACCAGTTTAAAAGGAGTGCTGAGAAAAAGCCTGATTCAGTTTGATTCAAAAGAATCAATTGAAGTAAATTAAGGTAAACTGTAAAAGCTCGCTGACTTTTTCTGTGAAAGAGCAAAAATTATTGTGATTTACTCCTTGATCTTCCAAAACATTTTTTTTCTGTCTTCCACAGCATTGAAGTTGTACTGAACACATGGCAGATTCTCTTTCAGATAGGGTTCTAGGTGAACAGCAGCTTTGGCTTCTAAGTGCTTTTGCATGTGTTGTAGCTGGCAGGAGCTATGCAGTTACTCTGCAACCTCATTGCTGCCGTCCTTACCTCAGGATGACTTCCTGAAGCAAATTCCGTGGGATGTTTTCCAGTTTCAGGTGTTCAGACAAATTGGTGGGGTGGTGAACTCCTGATATGAGTTCATAATCCCTGTATTGTGTTTCACATGCCCATTCTCCAGCTTTCTACTGTGGCAGCGGACAGCTGCCAAAATGGACCAGTATTGCTCCAGTGATTGACCTAGAGGACAAGTCAGCCGTCGGACTACTACATTGATTGTTTAAGCTCTTGAATCCTGTGTTAAATCTTTCGCTAATTAAAATAACTAGATTGGTTTCTGTTTCCTGTGCTGTTTGCTGACTGATTAGGATAGACGGTGCCTATGCTGTGTCAGAACAGTGCATGACTCCTCAGTGTGGCGTTCGCAGGGAGACACGTAACTCAGTCACAACCAGGTAGTTCCTAAACTGTGGAGATGAAATGAACAAAATGAAGGCTAGTTTTTCCTGTCATCACACCTCATGTTGGTTTGTTTTACTACTATGCATATATAGAAGATGGAAGTTATAAGAATGACATTGAATAACAATAAACATGTTTAATTCTGATTTTATAAATTGAGATGAGGTATGATGAGAAAGGAGAAAAAGATTACATACCCCAGCTCCAAGTAGTAACCACATTGTAAGAGCATCTACTGTACTTTGTAAGCAGCACTATGTGCAAGAGGTGTTTAGAATACTATTTTTCCACAGAACACGAATGAGCAACTGTCCTAATAAACATCACATAGTGAAATTCAAAAGGAGTAATTTCAAATATTAAATTGGACTGTAGAATAAATTTGACTTAAGATGAGCATTGAAATCTAGCCTTATCTACAAAGAATCGCTACATTAGTAACACTTTAAACTTAATTTACATCAAATGTGTAGGCAATATGAAACAACCACACTCAGTATTTTAGAGTTGTGCAGAATCGAGATCAACAATAATCATGACCAATGAAAAAAACAATTGATAGCAAAGAAAATGAAGTTGAAACATCGATTTTTAACAAGGCAATCAATTCTGATTAGCTAATGCATTTTTTGAATGACCAAATATACCTAATGCTATAAGTAAAAATATGATATCATTTATTTAATCATACAAATCTTACTTTTATTTTGCATTACTATAATCTGATGACCCAATGCTTCATTACACAGTCAGAAAGGGAGAAGAGAATTAAGTCAAAACCATAATAATTTCAGAAGCTAGACAGAATTATAATGTCATGAATGGCTGTAATTTTTCACTTAGTTGTAATAATAAGAAAATACATTAACAGGGAAATTCTAGAAAGGCTAAACTATCCATATGACAAACCTCAGAAGTTACAGTTGGATAAGACCAAACAATGAGCTACATTTGAAGATGTCTGAATTCTCTGTTGTTCTTCCTGTGGTTTATTCATTCAGTATATTTTGTATATTCTGGATCAGTCACTGTGAAAAATCCAAGGGATAAAGCAATACAGTCAACAGAATATTTTACCAAGGATTCAGTCATACGTAGCTAAACATGATAGGATGTCATACATGATGTATTTGCATTTGAACCCTAGAGGTTCAAATTAAAACTATTTCCTTAATAAACTACCCAGAGTCAGGTATGTCTTTAGCAGCAATGTGAAAACAGACTAATACAAGAGGGCTGTAGGAAAGAGAGGCAAGTATGTCTCAGTCATTCCATTGAACAGTAGCTGAGAGTTTGTACAATTATGTTTTTTTAAAAAAATAATATTAAAATTTGCTTTGAAATTATAAAAGATTTATATGTAAATATTAAATCAAGTCTTTGAAAACTACTAAGTCATCCTAAATTAAATTAGTATAGTTCTTCATTCCTTTTTCAGTTTACAAAGTTCTTCATTTCTTTTTCAATTTACAAAGTAACATACCATATTGAAATAGGCAATGCCAGAGTAAATTTTTATTGTATCCAACAAAGATATAATAGAAATAAAAAAGTTAACCAGTATAGTTTTTGAATTGTTCTTATCATTAAGTGAAAAAGGTATATTAAATAATTTTTAATATGTTTTGAAAATGCTATATGTGTTTTTCACCAGTTTGCTCTTTTCAAAATTACATTTATAAATGTTTTATAACTTAAACAGAAATAGCACTAGCAATGATACTAATGTAAATATGAATTAATTTGTGTATAGAAACATTATTAAATATTGATTTTGCTTTCTACTGTTCTATTGTGTTTGTTGTTTTAGCAGTTTCTTCGTCACATAGAGAATTGATATAATAGAAGAGGGGAGTGAAACATTTAAACTTACTACTATTTGATTTTGGTATTCACAGATACTGTGGAATGACTGTATATATTTGATCCTCCATAAATACCAAGGAATGACTGCATATATTTTATTCTCAGCATTTTTGGCAATTAAAAATAAGAAAAATCAATTTTTATAGCTTAGTAGAAAATCTCTAGATTTAAAAGATAATTGTCAAATGATACATAATTAACACAAAATGATGGTCAATTGTTATAGGTATAGATCTAAAAGGAAGTTACAAAGAAAACAGTCATTTTAGCAATCTGAAAGAAGGATTTCTAGCCAAGCATATTAAAAAAAGTATGTGAACTTAATCAAGAAAACATAATTTCTGGATAAGTGATAACTAATTGTAGGAATCCAGTCAAACTGGTGTGAGAAGAAAGACCCGGGGCTGAGTAATAACAGATCAAACAAGTTTGGTAAAACAAATGTTAAAGATAAGACTCAACCTCAATTGATTTCATAGGATACCATTCTTCCAAAAGAATTTCACAGAAAACTGAGTTTGAGAAATCAAGTGAACTGTTTTTGGATATTGCTAATTAGCAACTTATTTATCTTTACAGCAGCACAATTCACAATTGCAAAAATGTGAAACCAACCCAAATGCCCATCAATCGACCAGTGGATAAATAAACTGTGGTTTATGTATATAATGGAATATTACTCTGCCATAAAAGGAATAAATTAATGATATTTGCAGCAGCCGGGATGAGATTGGAAGCTATTATTCTAAGTGAAGTAACTGAGGAATGGAAAACCAAACACCGTATGTTCTCACTCATAAGTGGGGTCAAAGTTATAAGGATGTAAAGGCATAAGAATGACACAATGGACTATGGGGACTCAGGAGGGAAGGGTGGGAAGGGGGTGAGGGATAAAAGACTGCAAATTGAGTGCAGTGTATACTGCTCAGGTGATGGATGCACAAAAATCTCACAAATCACCTCTAAAGAATTTACTCATGTAATCAACACCCCACTGTTCCCCAAATAACCTATGGAAATAAAATAAAAATAAAAATAAAATAAACTGTCAGACATTTGAAGATAAAGACGACTGTATATGTTTGTTTAATGTTGTCCGAACAATGTCAACTGTTTATGGCTAAGGAATATGTACTACAAAACTGTGGCATTTGAATTTCAGACAAGCTGAGTCCTTTAACATGTCATGTGTTATTCTCTGTTCTTGGTCTTGAGCCAGTAAACATAGACTTTTTTTTTTCTTTTCTAGATATTGTTCCACAGAGCTTGGGTTCTGATTGTTTGGCTTTAACAGATTCACCAGCACTTAGTATATTACCTCATGTCATAGATGCTTGATAAAGATCAGCTACATAATATTTTCAAATTTTAACATTCGCTAGTTTTCTGTTTCCTCTTATGTTCTCCTGTAAACAATTATAGGAAATTAAATAATTGAAAAACAATGGCAAAAGTACCAATTTATTCCAATGTATTTTTTGCGAACTTTTTTTCTCCCCAAAAGTATGAAGTTTAGCTTTTAACAACACAGGTTGGAACTGTGTGCGCCCATTTACAGGATATTTTTAAATAAATAAATTGGAATATTATGTGGAGATTTGTAATAATTTCAAAAACTTTCAGATAAACTGTGTAGCCAAGAAATATTGAAAAAAGAAAAATTTACGTACTCATGATTGTGTAAAATATATGTAGATACTAGTCTATTACTGAAGTTATAGTCAAGAACTATATACAAATCTAATGTCAATAGTTAAAACTTATCAAAATCTATGCACACACTTTCAGGCTGTACATAGTATCATTAGCAGTCAAGAGAAAGGCAAATAAATGTAAAGATGCAGCATTAATTATAACTGCATGAAATTAACTGTGGTAAATACAGTTCTACTAAAGTAATTTTGTAGCGATCTCCGGCTGCTGTTGTGGAGAGCTCAAGTGTTGTATCTGCTTAAAATGTCCTTCATGCTAATCATCTCCTTGTGAGCCCTTGTCTCCCATTAATATTGCACATCAGAGTAAAAAGTGCTCTCTGGAGGTTCTTGTGTATATTTCATCGTGTTTAGTACAATTCCATAAACCTTGAAAAACACCCTGGGACCCATACAAAGTACCAGTACCAGTGCTGAAAATACTCCCAAGAAGCAGAGAAAAGCCATGACATTACAAAAAATATCGAATTGCTTAATATGTACTATAGATTGAGATCTATTGCTGTGATTGTCTGCCATTTCAGACAGACAAATCTTCTTGTAAACAGAATATATAAATTTATAGTATCAATAAATGCAGTACAGTATGGTAAATGTATTTTTCCTTCCTTTTGATTCTCTTAACATTTTCTTTTCTGTAGCTTAATTTATTGTAAGAATACACTATATAATACATATCAAATATGTGTAAATCAAATGTTTATTTTATCCATAAGGCTTCTAGTCAATAGTAGGATATTAGTTGTTAAGTTTGGGGAAGTCAGAACTTATACTTGGGTTTTTTACTTTGCAGGAGATCAGTATTTCAACCCATGTGTTGTTGAGGTCAGCTGTATTTAAAAGTTTTATAATGACTGGACTTAAATTAAATTGAATTACAAAAGAATGATTGCAGCATATAAATAATGAATAATGTTACCAGTATTATTTTTGTATACCGCCAAATAAAATGTACAACTAGTACTATCAGGGAGGTTCATTTCAATAAACATAGCACTGGATTAGGAATGTGGTTTTAAAATCTAGGTTAATAAATGTACGGGAGGGAATTTTTAGGTAAGTTCATAAACAATGAATTTCAATTTTGCCTTATGTTAAATGAACACATCATACTTGTGCTAACATTTCAAAGACAGCTTTTAAAGTGATTTTTTAATGGAAATGCTTTAAAAATATTAAATGTTACATGAAAATATGCTAAGCACCTTGAAAGCTGCGAATTTGTAAGCTTAAGTAAATTCAGTTGTTAAGTAAAAGCATCAAGAAAATTATGATGAGTGTTTAGCTAATAACAAAATTGGAATACTAGATTAAATTATGAGGTTAAATATGAAGATTATTGTTTCTTGAATCCTTGACTGTTTTACCTAAATGGAGATTAAAAAGAAGAAAACAATATGTAAACTGCAATTATCTCTACGGAATAATGATTTATTATTGGCGTGAGCTTTAGAAATCAGATTCATTAACATGTCCAGTCTGGAACTGAACGGATTTCTATTTGTTTGAGTTACCATAAGACCCACTAGGAAAACGGAATTTATTTCCACTCGTTGCTCTTCTGACTTCACATGATTCCAGCTCTGCCCAGAGCAACAATGAACACGGCAGCTGCTGTTTCTTGCCTTCTGGATTCAGGAAAAACATAAAGGAATAACTCAGAGAAATTAATTTTTCTTCGCCCTACTTTTTTGGAACTAATAAACTAAAGAATATACAGCTATGGAAAAACAATAATCATCTTATATTTAGAGAGCATGAACCCTCTAGCAGGCTTCTAAATCCCTTTGGTAATTGGAGTGGCATAATGTACTGTCTATTTAAATTTACCTCTTGTGTATTATACTTTTTTTATAGTAAAAGGAATGAGTTTGTTTGCTGAGAGGGACATAAGATGTGAACAAGTGCTTTGATTTACATTCTTTAATGCAGCAAACTCAAGTTGTCTTTATTTATAATATCAAGATATTGTTTACTGTTCAGAAATATAATGTTGAAAATAAAAGAAACATTTACTGACCATCTACTATGTTTCTGACAGTGTTTTCTATGTAAAATCTCATTTAGTGCTCTTACTGACCACCCTTATGTGTTAAAAAATATGATTTTATTATTCGAATGAGAAAATTGAGATTCAGAAAGGCTATACGATTTGTTTCGGCAAAAGAATATGTATTGTAAATTGGGAATTTAAATCTAAGTCTTTAAAATTGTAAAACTCATGCTATTTATGATAAAGCATTCCTGCATTTGATCATCTTTATTAGGTAAAATTAAAATGGTACTATTATTTTAAATTTTCATAAAACTGATGAAAATAACAGGCTTACAATTTAATTCAACTCAATCACTTGATTTTAAAAACCTAAAATCAGAATTTTGAGCACTCATTTTCAGATATCTGCCACTTAATAGGCACAGGAGTATTTTAAATTTAAATCATTTAAATTCAGATAATTAAAATATTTAAGATTGTTTTAGCGTCTAATTGCTGAATAAAGAAGTCACCTTCCATAAGTAGGGAAACAATATAAGGAGGGCATGTCACAAAAAAAATCAAGAAAATTTCAACTCTGGGAGTGATGGCTCATGCCTGTAATCCAAGCACATTGAATGCCACCGTTGAAGGACCGCTTAAGGCCAGGAGTTCAAAACCAGCATGGGCAACATAGTGAGACCCGATGTCTACAAAAAAATATTTTTTAAAAAGTAGCCTGGCATGTTGGCATGTGCTTGTAGTCCCAGATAATCAGGAGGCTGAGGTGGGAGGATCCCTTGAGCCCAGGAGTTTGAGGCTGCAATGAGCTTTGATTATGCACTGCACTACAGCCTGGGCAACGGAGGGAGAACTTGCCTTTAAAAATAAAGAAAGAAAGAAAGTAGGAGAATTTCAGTTATGGCTAAAAAGATTTTTCTCAAAATGATTGTGCCTCTAGAGGACAATAACTGAATGAACTCACATCATAAGGAGCTTGGGCTAAACTACCTGGGGGGAAAGGGGTTAAAACCATAGTATACTCAAATGTTGTACCTAAAGTGAGACAGTATAAAGATAGAACCCTGCATTTTGCAGAGGCAGTGGAGAGAAATGGATATGTCTGCTTTTTCATATGGGGACCCAAGACCCTTTTTTTTTTGTACTTAAGTATTTTAACTTTAAGAATTCATATTGGTTTAACACTTAGTAGATAAGTGGATGAGTAAGTTCTAGGCAACAGTGACATGACAAAAAAATAAAACAAGGAATGTATCTAAAATTGGGTCATCAATATCATAAATAATTTGAAAATAATTCAACAAGCTGCTACATAAAATCAGAAATAATGTGTTTTCTTGACAAAATGATATACTAATTTTTAAATTTTGAATTTTTGTTTAATCTTAGGTTCAGGGATACATATATAGATTTGTTACATGAGAAAATTATGTGTTGCTGAGGCTTGATAACATTATATATTTGTATATAATATATTATGTAACATTATATATTTATGTATAATGTATTAGGTGTTTAAAACTAAAAAGTATCTTTAATTGGTTCCCCTAAAAACTTTTAAGTTCTTAATAATTATTGGACCCTGTTGCCAAGGTAATGAACACAGTACACAATAGGTAACTTTCCAACTCATCTCCCCCCGCACCCCTTCCCCCAATTAAGCAGTCCCAAATGTCTATTTGTTCCCTTCCTTGTGTCTATGTGTATTTAATGTTTAGCTCCCAGTTATAAGTTCTTATGAAGGTGTTATTTCTGTGTTGACAGATGTTAAACTGGTGTCCTGGCTAGGAAGCTGATTGTTGGAGCCTTATATTCTGCTGTCTTGTTCCACCTTCCTTTCCAAATTCTTTTTTTTTTTTTTTGAGACAGAGTGTCACTCTGTCGCCAGGCGCCAGGTTGGAGTGCAGTGGCACAATCTCTGCTCACTGCAACCTCCGCCTCCTGGGTTCAAGCAATTCTCCTGCCTCAGCCTCCTGAGTAGCTGGGACTACAGGTACACGCCACAACACCCAGCTAATTTTTGTATTTTTAGTAGAGACAGGGTTTCACCATGTTGGCCAGGATGGTCTCCATCTCTTGACCTCGTGATCTGCCCGCCTCCGCCTCCCAGAGGGCTGGGATTACAGGCTTGAGCCACCCTGCCCGGCCCAAATTCTTGATATAAGCATCTAGTGCTATATGGTTTGCTCTGAAGACTGCTGTTTAGGCATTGAAGATTCTGATATGCTCTTTCTCTGTTTTCACTAGTTTCAAAGAATATTTTCATTTCTGTATTGATGCATTTTTTACTAAAGTCATTTAGGAACAGGTTGTTCAACTTATCTGAAATTGTCTGGTTTTGACAGATCTTCTTGGTATTAATTTCTACTTTGTTATGCTGTAGACTGAGTGTGTGGTTGGTACGATTTTGATTTTTTCAGTGTGTTGACACTTCTTTAGGGCCAAACATGTGGTCTATCTTAAGAGTGTGTGCCATCTGCAGATGAGAAAAATATATATGCTGTTGTTTTGGGGTGGAGTGTTCAGTAAATGTCTATGAAAACCTGAGAACTTGGGTATGACTTTGCCTTTTCAGCAATTATGCAGTCATACAAACACTTACAAGTGCATTAAGTGTAAAAATTCTTTTCTGAAGTCTCTGATACCACTTGGTTCCAGGGTCATGTGGGCATGGAGAGAGGTCTTTGCAGGAACAGCCACCGTATTCCTTCTTTTTAATTTTCATCTTTACTGAGGAAGTCGTGAAAATTGAGAAAACAACCAGTGTATGTTAATTTGTTTCTTTTTAACTTATCCTAAGTTAGTAGCACTGGGCTTTTCACAAATATTTCAACTTTCCAGTTTTCAGACACATAGTAGAATTTCATTATCCTACGTCCATCAAATTAGATAAGGTCATGACTGAACTTTGACTAAAAAGTCTGAGCAGATAGAGCAGGTATCTTGCTTAAGAGGAGATCATTACGAATGAACACTGATTCATCATGTACACATTTCTTACCTTCATAGATATGAAAACACACATCGAGACAGAAATTCACAACTTATTTCTCTGAGAGTCTGAAAGGAAAAAAGTGCACATTTTTGTGTATGCTACTGAGAATTTGGCACTGTTTTCACAGCATAAACTAGCCTGTCCCAATTAATACAGTAATAACCTCAATACATAAGGACACAAAAGTAACAATGAAAGAAATGTTAACATCAGGCCTTGCGTTATCTCTGGAAAATGAGAAAAGAAACATAATAAAAGTTTTCCATAATTTTAAAGATTTCTGTAGTTTTCTCACATATTATATGTATTTATACATAACATACTATATAATATTTCATATTTGTATATATTATGCGACATTATATATTTATATATAATAAATTAGGTATTTACAACTAAAACATATCTTAACTGGTTTCCCTTAAAGCTTTTAAGTTATTACTAGTGGCATAAGTTAAGTTAAATTCACATTTTTCCATGTGGCAGTATGTACTATTAACATGAGTATCTACTCAAAATCATAGAGATGAGTTAGTTTGGAGTTTTAATTATATATATGACATTTTCTAGATATTTAAAAGACTGTATTATTTTCAACGAGTCTATGAAATGAATAAAAATGTTTTTAGTAAGGTATCATCCTAAAAAACATCTGCAATTTAATCAAATCACATATGTGTTAGTTATCCACCATGCACAATCCACAATTATGCTATAGCCTTTAATTGCTTTTCAGTATCCAAATATTAGTTTAAATTTCTGTTTTTGACATTCAAAATAGTTGTGAATATTTCCTTTTTAACTTAATTATTTCCCAAGGAAATTTACTGTGTGAAAATTCAATTATTGTTTCAATAAGGTATTTGTCATATTATGTTGTATAGCACCAACTCAGAAACCATGAGAGGATTTTTAAGCAGCACAAATCTACCAATACGTCTATTACCTACTAAATGAAGCATAAAATGAACAGATACCCTTGAGTCAGTTATCCATATCATTGTTGCTAATACAGAAGGCACAATAATGAATAGTACATGAGTGAGCTTCATGTATCTTAGGCAATAAAAAAGGAAAACAAGAAATGTTGCGGCCAACGATTTAATCATTTAGACAAACGCAAAACCCTTGAACGGATAAATGGGAACGTCATATATGCTCCAGGAGCACAGAAAAGGCACAAAACAATACCGCTACTGATCATTTTAACTTAGTAAAGAACTGAGTTAGATGTGAATGCAACAGGAAGAAACAAAAATGGGAGAGCAAAGGAGAAGGTTCATTCATCAACCAACAAATTGAACTATTATGAGTGTAGAATTTCCTTATCGACAGTTAACTTTTCTGTTATGAAAGAGATGATGCATAAATATTTTGGCTCATTAAATTGTGAAAAGAATAACATCCCTGAAGAATAGATGTCGTGTCAGGATAGACCTTCTGGGGATATGTCAAGGGGACTTAATGATGAGACCTATTGCATAAGGTATTAGGTAAATGTCAAAGTAAGTGAGCAGCTTTACATAAGAAATGTTGGCCATGGCTAGTAGGGATATCACCCACAACAAAGTTCAGAGGTAAAAAACTAATTCTCAAAGGAAGGTTCAGAAAGATCCAGCAGCATCCCAGGCAGGTCCAAGCAAGTAGAATTTATGGAACTACACCAGAGGATATAGCTGTCCAGACATAAAGAATACTAAAGTAAGAATAGGGCAGATAGTTAGACTTATTTGATACTAGTCTATAAAGGCTGTGGAACCTGTAGGTGGACATAAGTGTATGAAGCAATTTGTATTAAAAACAGTTATACTGCACAAAGGCATAACACTTTGCAGCACACATTAAACAAAGATGACACTTCCCTTGAAACTCCATATGACAAGTAAAAGTTAGGAGATTACGCGTTCAGCTCCAATATGTAAAGAGCTTAGAAAGTGTTGGTCCCATACTTAAAGGAAGAAAAGAGGTAAAATAACTAAATATTAAAACCTGTTATTAGATCCATCAAATAACTGAAGGCATAGTAAAACCTACTGCCACACCATCTGAAGAGGTAGGTGTAAACCGAGACTCACATGAGATTAGCTCACTGGAGCAAAGCTGCCAGAAGCATGAATTGTGAGGAGCAGGTAAATGGTCACTGAATAATTTACTGGAGGCCAAGTGGGGACTCCTGTGAGAGGAGAGCTTCCTGGGGCTGTAGGCTTAGGGCGGTCCCCACAAGTTCATGGGTTTTACTTCCTTGAAGTAAAGATCTTACAAGATCTTGCCGTGAAGAGACAGGAATAATACTCTGTGGCTCTAGCAGAGGGAGGAAATTATATTACTTAGCGCATATATTTGCAAACAATAAATCAAAAATGAAAAGCTAAGTTTCTACCTTAGCAAATTAGAGAAATAAGAGCAATTTAAGCCCAAAGCAAACAAAGAAAAGAAAATAATAAAAATTAGATCTTCTAAAATACCAATTGGATTTTGTTTTTCCCTGATCAAAATACTTTATTAGTTAGGTCTTAGATAGAATGAACTCTTTAGGGCAACATGCAATGATGTTCTTATGGCCTGCAAGGTCCTGTGTGGTCTAGCCTCCGCCTTTGTCTTCAGAGCCCTGGCCACTACTCTCCTACTCCCTCTCCTCTGGCCACATGCTGGTCCTCATCCTCCCTAGACAGGCATGACATGGACTTCTCCCAGGTGTAGTTTCATCAGATTTCCTCACTTTGTCCGATAATTGCCTCAATAATTATTGCCTTGGAGAGACTTTCTACCCACCTTGTTAGGACAGATAACTGTTTCATACTGTTTTATATCCAATCCTGGACACAAAGTTTTAATAAGTGCTCAATACACGTACATTGAAAGAACTGAATGAAGTGTTCATTTGCAACATATTACTTCAAAATTAGATTTTTATTTTATTTTTATTGGGTTTTTTTTTTGAGACAGAGTCTCACTCTGTGGCCCAGGCTGAAGAGCAGTGACACCATCTCAGCTCACTGCAATCTCCGGCTCCCAGGTTCAAGCGATTCTCTATGCCTACGGTCTCATGCCACCGTGCTAGGATAATTTTTGCATTTTTAGTAGAGACAGTGTTTTACCATGATGGCCAGGCTGGCTCGAACTCCTGACCTCAAGTGATTTGCCAGTCTCGGCCTCCTAAAGCCCTGGGTTAGAGGTGTGAGCCACCATGCCCAGCCTCAAAAATTACTTTTATATTTATCTATATTGATATGTGAACCTTTTATTTATCAACTTTTGCAGTTTATTTGTTAAATGTTCATTTTATAGCCATTTAGATTGTTTTTTAATTGTTTTTTTATAAAAACTGTTCTTCACATCGATGTATTTTTACATTGATATGTAGATATATGTGGACATGTATATACCTATTTATAAGAATTGCTAAAACACATTATGTGCATTTTCAACTTTCACAGTAATTATTTTAGAAATTTAGAACAATTTTGTGGTTCAAAATATTGCCAATCTTAAAGTTGACATTTTGTTGGAGTTTAATATGTTTTTCCTCAATCATCTTAAGGCAAATTTGAGCATCTTTTAATACATTTGTTGGCTGTTCAAATTAATTTCCTGCTAATCACCTGTCCACGTGCTTGTCCTGCATATCCTGAGATGATACTCTGCCTCAGTCATGTAGAGCTCTAAAGAGAGTTTGTATATAAACATGATCTTTTAATAATATAACTTCCAATAATTTGCCTTTTTTGGCTTTACATCGGATTTTTTTTGAGACAGAAAATTTTAATTTTATATAGTCATATATATTTCCAATACATTTATGTTTTTTTATGTTTTAAGATCATATTTCATCTGGAATTTTGTGTATGATGAAAAAGAATTGAATATTATTTTGTATTTAAATAATACATATTTTAAACAATATTTTTAAAGTCGTCAATCTTTTGAAGATTTATTGAAAAATTTACTTCTTTCACGTTAAAGGTAGACATATATTTGTGTGTATTAGTTTGTGACTCAATTCTGTTTCATTGGTTCATAGTTTCAAACTCCTGTGTTAACATTCAGCTGCCTTGATGATCATAGCTTCATCATATTTTCATGCAAGCTATCAATACAAAACTCTCTTGTCTCCCAGAACTGTTTCTAATATTCTTTAACATTGCTTTTGCTTTTCTGGGATCTTTGTTCTTCAATAAAAAATAAAACTTCTCACTCCTTTTTTTGTCATGCTTTTTATTTTTCCCCAATATATACTATAATTCCAGCTATCAATCTGTCAGACCTGTTAAGAAGTTGATTTTTTTTTCTCTCTAACAAGAAATTAGCCAGATGCAGTGGCTCACTCCTGTAATTCCAGCACTTTGGGAGGCTGGTAGATTGCTTGAGGTCAGGAGTTTGAGACCAGCCTTGACAACATGGCAAAACCCATCTCTACTAAAAATATAAAAATTATCCAGGCGTGTTGGCATATGCCTGTAGTCCCAGCTACTAGACAGGCTGAGGCAGCAGAATTGCTTGAACCTAGGAGATGGAGGTTGCACTGAGCCAAGATTGTGCCACTGCACTCCAGCCTGGGTGACACAGCAGGACTCCGTCTCAAAAAAAAAAGAAAAGAAATTAGTGCACTGCAAGAAAGACAGACTCTACAGAATTAGTCTAGCTAAGGTATGAAACATGCCATGTTTCTTAAATCTTATTTTCATGAGTAACTTTCATTTCGTCTACTAACAGTTTATTGGCCAAAGAAGTCACATGGCCCAACCTATGTCAGTGGAGTGGGGATTTGTTCTTTGAGGTGGAAGGCGTGTATCATTCACAGTCCACCAAGGTCACCACATATAGAGTATGTGCTTCCCAACTAACCCCTTCCAATAAACATATGACCTCAGGGTAAACATAGGTCCAGAACTGACATCTCCAGATTCCTGCCCTCTGCCAGATTTCACCCCAGGCAATTGTTCTTTATCATGTTTATCCTTTAATGTTTCAGAGAAGAATTTTTAATATTACATCTAGCCATTTTAGTTGTGTGTGGTAAGAAGACTGACCTAAAATACCTAGTCTACAATTAAGAAAATCAGTAGTACAAACCTATAGGCTAGGATTGTACTTTTGATTCTTACATACTATATTATATAGTTACATGGGAAATATTTGTTAAAGAAAAGCTAAGTCAAAACCTGTTATAGGGAAGACTTACTTCCCTACTGTCCTCTTTTCTTCAGCTTCTTCCCTAGAATGCAGAAGCATTGTCTCAAGGTGGAACATCCAGTCTGCACCCATGAAGACAAAACCAACAAAATAAAGATCAAAAGCAGGAAACCAGAAAGAGCATAGTTTTCTCTTAATACATGTACATGCATATACCAACCTGAAATGTGCACCTTCAGATCCCTCAACGGGAACATGTGCACTCTTTATGTTGGTGACTGATTGTTGGAATTTTTTATATTTGCAGCCAAATGCTTTCCTAATATACAGATGTGCACATACCTTGACTTAACAACTCCATTGCATCAGATTATTAATTTGGATGTTTTCATATAAAGTGGGAGATAGAATACCATGTGAAGATTTTTTTAATTAATTTATTTTTTGAGACAGCATCTCACTCTGTCACCCAGGCTGAAATGCAGTAGTGCAATTCAATGCACAGTTCGCTGCAGCTTCAACCTCCTGGGCTCAGGTGATTCTCTCACCTTAGCCTTCTGAATAGGTGTGACTACAGGAATGCACCACCATGCCCCACTACCATGTGAAGATTTAAAAGTAACTCCTTGAGATGTCTTTAATCAAATGAATCTGTTTGGTTTTAATTTAGAAAATCTTTTTTTTTCTGAAAATTAGAAAAGATTTGTGAAGTTGTCTTGGATAAAACAAAAATTGGTTACATTTAATTTTGAGGAAAGAGAATAAGAACAATCTGAGGCTAACTCAACTCTGTCTAGAGAAAGCGCTTCCGGGGGAAACTCATGGAGTCTGAGAAGTGTTTTCTGCAGGCAGAGGTGGGGGCTGTATTGTATTTGTGCCTAATTTGGGTCTGAAAAAATTAAAGTGACAGAAGACACAGACAGCAATGAAAAATGTGCTTTGGGAATATAACAGACCATTCCTGACCATGGACCAAAATTCCAAAATTCCATGAAACTTGGGAACCAGACTGAATACTAATTCTAATGGGAAAGTTGACTCTGAGTCAGTTTATGAGATCCTCTCCAAGAGGATTAGGGAGGATACATGCACAGAGGCAGCACCTAGTCCGAGTGCTGCAGAAAGGATAGCTCAGAAAAAGCATTTTTTGTTTGTTTGTTTGTTTGTTTGTTTGTTTTTTGAGATGGAGTTTCCCTCTTGTTACCCAGGCTGGAGTGCAATGGCACGATCTCGGCTCACCGCAACCTCCACCTCCCGGGTTCAAGCAATTCTCCTGCCTCAGCCTCCCGAGTAGCTGGGACTACAGGCACGTGCCACCATGCCCAGCGAATTTTTGTATTTTTAGTAGAGACGGGGTTTCACCATGTTGACCAGGATGGTCTCGATCTCTCGACCTCGTGATCCACCCGCCTCGGCCTCCCAAAGTGCTGGGATTACAGGCGTGAGCCAACGCACCCGGCCTCAGAAAAAGCATTTTTTGACTAGAGACTTAAATGGACTACAGAGTCCATTCAAACATCTGCTGTAAGCAGAATGCATGTATCATAGTCTACTCGGGCTGCTATAATAGAATGCCACAAACTTACTGGTTTAAACAATAAAAATTTATTTTTCTCACTGTTCTGGAGGCTGGAAGTCCAAGACCAGGGTGCTGGCCAATTCATAGTTCCTGGTGTATCCATTTTTCTTTGCTTTCAGATGACTCCCTTCTCACTAGGGCCTCAAATAGTCTTTTCTTGGTGCACACACATGGAGACCAGAGAGAGCATGTGAGAGTTCCCTCTTTTGTCTTCTTATAAGGCTACCGATTTTATCAGGTTAAAACCCCACCGTTATGATCTCATTTAGCCTTAATAACCTCCTAAAATCCCTATCTCAAAGTACATTCCTATACATTTTGAGGATGAAAGGCTGGGGCTATCAAAGAAAGAAATCAAATTGTGAGCATATTGGTCAAGTAAGTAGTTTACCTTTTGTCTTTCTTTATCCCTGTTTGTCGTACTCATTCCCAAAATAGGGACAACAGATAAATAATCTGCAAATAAAAATATGGATGACCATTTAAATGTAAACTGTACATTAAAAATGATATTTTTGGCCAAGCACAGTGGCTCATCCCTGTAACCTCAGCACTTTGGAAGGCTGAAGATGGCATATCACTTGAGGTCAGGAGTTTGAGACCAACCTGGCCAATATTGTATAACCCTCATCTCCACAAAAAATACAAAAATTAGCCAGCCTTGGTGGCAAATACCTGTAATCCCACCTACTCAGGAAGCTGAAGCAGGAGGATCACTTGAGTCCAGGAGACAGAGGTTGCAATGAGCTGAGATCATGCCACTGCACTCCAGCCTGAGTGACACAGTGAGACTTTGTCTCAAAAAATGAAAAAATATATATTTATTATACATATGTCTTATACATATGTATAATATGTAGGACATACTAATACTAAATAATTTTTTTCTTAAATTAAAAGAAAACTGGACATCCTTCATTTAATCTCATTACCCTAAACCAAAGGGTCAGAAACTTCAGTTTCCATTGTGGCAAGGAAGAACAGAAAGGAAACCTGAATTACATTGAAAATATTCAAATTTAGATTTCATTATAATGTGAACAGTTTTAATTAATGAAATGATATGGTTTATAAATTCAATTAACTGCAGCTTTTTTGTTACTCAACGGTGATCATAAAATTCATTCAGGCTACTGAAAGTTTTTCTTGTTGCAGGACAATGACTATCCACTAGGGCAAGTATCAGGAGAATGTAGGAAACAAAAATAAAATTGATTTTAGGATTATCATTTAGTCTTGCCTGTTCAATGAAACACATACATCCACTTTTAATTAAGACTTAGAGATACAAAGTACATAAATAATTATCATAACAATGTTTGTTACAGTGTTCATTGTAATCCAGCCCTGGAAGAATCTTGAATACCCACCAAAGGGTAAAAAAGTTAACCTATTATGGTAACTCATAAGATGAAATGCAATATAGTTATCATATATACCCACACGATTACCAAAGAAAGATGCCCATAATAATGTAAAATAATAAAGACATGTCCTCAATAATATGTAACATATATCCTGATTTTATAAAATATATAGAAAAAAAGACACAAAATCGTAACAAGATAGTTTCTGTTTCAGTACACAAGAAACATGATTAGAAGAATGAGGGAAAGATAAATAGCCTTTAATTTACTTCTCAGCTTATAATGATATGTATTTGTTTTGTAATAAAAATGTTTGCCATTATGATTTAGAAAGAAGTTTATTTGGGAATAGCGTCATAGGAATATCACTCGAAGGTCACATGGTTACCTGTAAAAAAGAGAAAATCTTGAACCATTAAAGAGGGAATGAAGAATAAATATATGGATTGTGAAATTCCTAAATTCAGATGTTTTCATGACAACTTATACTGGGATCAAGAGTAGATTAAATAACACAGCAATTAAGAGAGAAATTTTCAAGTTTAAGGTCTTCATCCCTGGAATTTTTTCCCCTGGAAAAAAAAAGTATATACTTGAATAAACTGTATAGCACTCTAATATCTGATACAGATGATTTAACCTCTGCCCTGTTTTCTTGGATTTGCCAATTGAAGTATAATAAGTTGTCAGGCTATGTGATTGTAGCAATTTTAAAAATGCAAAATATACCACAAAATAATTACTTAGTTTGGGGTACATAGAGCCAAGGATCTAGATTTCACTTCAAAAGAGATTTTAGCCAACTAGTTATTTCTTTTAGATAAAGTTTACAAAATGATCTTTAGTTTCACAATACATGTATATATGTTTATTTTTCAGTGAATATTTTTCTAAAGCATTTTGGAAATGAAAACAGGACATATTTATAGAGGATTTCAAGTGATCATTTTTCCAGGAAAATATAGTGTATCAACTTGATTCTGAATCAACAGAGAAAAGATGAATTATGCTTGAAGATATTGCTTCATTGCACAGAACAGTTTGAGGTACAAAACATCATTTAAATGAATGAGTTTTAAAATGGCATTTGAATAACTGTAATTTTAATAGCTTTTAAGTGACAAGAAAATCATTCAGGGACTTATGCTTCTCATAATCTTTGATAAAACTTCCCAAGTAATAAAACAAGATGGAGAAGTGAATGCAATAAATATTTTCCTTGGTTGCCACATATATTAACTCCAAATAAACATTTTGTTTATTTCAGAAAGTACACATAAATTCCACAATAGAATGTACATTAATAATGATCTATCCTTATGAAATTGACTTTTTAAAGCCCATCAAAATATTAACAAATGTTGGAAACATAGTCTCCTTAAAAATAAAATATAATATAAACATGTTAAGACATGCAGTCATTTTCAAAAACCACATTGCTATTTTTTTCCACTGAAAAGGGATTTTGCATATTCTTTGAGTGCAAACAGAAAGAATATGCAATTTTATATAATACGTCGTCTTAAATACGTCGTCTTAAATTCAGAATATTTGAATCATTATATTTAGTGTTCCATAAACTTCATATGTATATCTAAAAGGAGACCAACTGTGAAAAAATATTTTCTAAATGGTTTTCCACTGCTTTTGAACCCTTACCAGATGCTCATAAAAGGACCAAAATGGGCATCGAGTTGGACCACAGAGATTTTATATGTGTGTTAGAGTGTAAGTCATGTGCCTGATTAAAGAGGAAAAAAAACACAAGAAACAATTATATCCAAAGACAGCCTCAGAAAAGCAAACAGGGCACCTCCACATGATCCCTTCCCATGGTCAGGAAAATGCAAACCCAGGAGTCACCAGCAAACTTGATCTGTATCACAGCTAGACATTTAGAACATTGATGCACTAAACTGATCATTCTCGTGCAGCCTTACAGAGCTCTGTCACATAAATGTGCCAAAACAAGACCATCTCTGCATGTGGTATCATCTGCTTTGTGGTATCATTAACATCTCCTGAAAGGAAAAAGTAGTTTTCTTTTTACAAATAAAGAATTTAAAAATACTTTTTTTTCAGATAGGTAGAAACAGAAACACTCAAATTTGAGTTTATGTTCACTCTAGGTGTATGTATATAATGTTTTCTTATTTTTTAATAAAACTATTGTGAATTGGCCCCCAAAATGCTTTTCACACATCAGAAACTCCATAGGAAGAGAGAATATAACAGGCAACAAGGAAGGGCAATTGGATTCTTATCAGTTTCCACTAATGTTATTCATACTGGAGATCATTAGAAGAGAAAATATAAAAGTCTATGATATCTTTAATGAATACATTTAAAAACAAATATGAAAGTATTTGAATTAGGGAAAATATCAACTATATATTCAAAGAGTTATATTTAGGACTAAAAAATTTGACCTGACTAATGTAGCATATAGAGCATGTCTGCCTTAAATATGCCTGTTGGGAAACTCCAACACTTATAATATTGCAACTATCATAATATTGAAATTATAATATTCCATAATATTGCCTCACTGTTGTGGAACAATATTCTGTAACATTGCAATGATAATATTCCATAATATTGCATCACTGCTATGGAATAGTATTCTGTAACATTGCAATTATAATATTCCCTGAGATGGTATAATAATTGAAATATTCCCTGATAGTGCATAATAATTGCAATATTATGAGTAATTGGAATATTGCAAAATTCTAACCATTATTTTAGCAATTCTCTCAAACTTTTGTTTAAATAATCACTATTATAATATATATTATATATATATTAAATATGCATATACTTCTGTTTATATAAACAATTAATTGATGTAATTTCTTATTCTGAGGAAAAGTTTGACTATAAAGAAAAAGTACAGTAAAGGAATTTATAACAGAACTGCGGTAGGAATTGTTGAAATGGATTTTTAACTGATTTGTCAATATCTTAGAACCGTTTGTACTCATCCTTTCATTACAGCATACACATAATAAAGATACAAAATACCAGTTTTAAAAGATTTTCTGAAACACCTTGTTCCCTTTTGCTTCTAAAATATCAACATCATTTAACATGAGCACTTTGTCAATGTATTCCCACTTTGGCTTAATTGCACAATCGCAAAGTCAAAAATGGGTACAGGTTCAATCAAAGATTTTAAGGGTTTTAAAATCAAAGATTTTATTGTCTTTCTCACATGTTTCTCAGCTCTGTAGTGAATCCACTACAAGCAAAAGGGAAGAGATACGTGGAGTGTAAAATAAGACCTCTCCTGAGTTATTCCACAAAAAAAATTGTATAAAGTTGTCATCAAATTCAGCTCTCTGACTTGCTTAACATAGTTAAGAGTATACTTTATCAACAGAGGTAACTCAATTTACCTGTACTGTTTTGAAGAAATTACCTTCTAAAAAATTTCTCTCTTCAATCTTCTTCATTTAATTATTCCTAAGAAGATATCGCTTATTAAGACTTTTGTTTGGAGTTTGGAATTTGTCTTCCCTTGCTAACTAGAGTTTAAATGAAATTTAATTCTTGTTTTTGAGGTGTATGTTTGTTATTTTTCTGTGTATATTTTTCTAAGGAAATGTGTAGGCAGAGAAAACAAAATACAACATATGAAATCATAGCTTTCAGTTTTTCAGATTGATTCTCTATTAATGTTCAGGGTCTTTAAACTTCTCACTTAAAACCCAATGGGGAAAACACCAACTAATAGGTTTCTATTATATTAATTACAGTATCATGGACATTTATCAAAACAAACATTTTTACTCCCAGAAGATGGCATCTTAAATGGTCCAAGTTTCTTGAAAACTTAATAATTCTTCATAATGAATGCTCTCTTGTGATTTCTTCTTTTTATTATTGACTAACCCACATATTGTTTTTATGTTCTCTTATTTCTATGTTTCCTTTTCATCCTTTATTTCTTCCACCATGATGCTAAGTTGGATGAAGACCTGATGAAACACAATTTCCATTGTCTTTTAATATCAGGGTTTATGTTTTGTTCTGGAATCACTCTTAACCTTGAGTGTTTTATATTAGCTCTGTAACTCCCTAACTTACAAGGAAAGCAAGGCTTCTTTCACATTTCAACACAATAACCTGTGGTCCTTTCTGGTCCAGGATTCCAAGCATCTGTGTGTCCCTTCCCTTAAGATGGAATTGTCTCTGGTCTCCACATTTGTCTCAGTTGAAAGTCACATTCAAATATTTTAGATTGATAGCTGTTGCTGGAACTTCCAAAATCTGTGTCCTCAAAAGCCTCCATGCCTCCTTTGTCTCCTAAAACTTTTTCTCCCAATTTTGAATTTCCTAAGACTTCAATTGCAAGAGGAATCCCTTACTAACATCTGTATTCCAGCAGCACTGTCCCCACATCTGCTTTCTCTGATGTTCCCTTTCCATCCCAGTCTTCTTTAATGTAGACACTGCTGAATTTTGAAACCTCGAACTGCTCCCTGAATGCTTTCCTTTTCTCCTCTACCACATGCAGGGAAAGGCTGTCATCTTTGCGTTTTTGGTTTCTCACATACCCTTCTAAATGGAGCCCAATGAAACTCCTTAGCAAACTATATGGGATCAGTATTTCTGATTCTGACAAATTATTTTTCCAAAAAATGCTGCCCTTGTTAAGAATATATTGATATGTTATATATTTTAATCTATAATATTTTGTTAAATATTATATATATATACATATATATGTTTAATTTCCTTAAACTCTCTAAGTAATCTCACCTACTGGTCTATCACTGCATCCCAGCTTTCTCGTATATTTCTCTGTGGTTTTCCAAGCAATTCTCCAATTCTTTGACACCATTTGGTGGTCTTACAATTCAGTTAAATTCTGACACTATCTCCCTGGAGTTATTACAGATCCCCAAAATTAACAGCTCAGTTACGCAAGATTGACCCACTTCAGACACTAACCACAAATGTGTACCGAGGCTAGGTAATCTGCTGAGTACAAATTCAGAGGTTCTCATTACCTTCTCTTAGGTTTGGTAATTTGCTCTAATGACTCACAGAGCACAGGAAAATGCTATCCTTACTGTTACAGGTCACTGTAAAAGATTAAAGTACAGGTAGATGGAGAGGTACATAGAGCATGGTCTGAACAGGTCACTCCACGTCCATGGAGTTGGGGTGTGCCCCCTTCCTAGCACTTAGATGTATTTACCAACTTGGAAATTCTATTTGCCTCATTGTTTCAGAGTTTTTATTGAAATTTTACTAAGCAGGTACGATTAATTAAATCTTATTTTTTAAATTTTAATTTTTTCTTAATTGCACTTTAGGTTCTGGGGTACATGTGCTGACCATGCAGGATTGTTGCCTCCGTATATATATGGCAATGTGGTTTGCTATCTTCGTTCCCCCATCACCTGTGTCTGGCATTTCTCCCCATGTTATCCCTCCCAACCTCCCCATCCCCTGCTATCTCTCCCCTAGTCCCCCAAAACAGACCCCAGTGTGTGATGCTCCCCTCCCTGTATCCATATGTTCTCATTGTTCAACACTCACCTATGAGTAAGAACATGCTGTGTTTGATTTTCTGTTCTTGTGTCAGTTTGCTGAGAATGATGGTTTCCAGATTCATCCATGTCCCTACAAAGGACACGAACTCATCGTTTTTTATGGCTGCACAGTATTCCATGCTGTATATGTGCCACATTTTCCTTGTCCAGTCTAGCATTGATGGGCATTTCGGTTGGTTCTTTAACCATTGATGATTGACCTCAGTCTCCATTCCTTCTCCCCTCCCTGGAGGGGTAGGGCTGAATATTCCAAACTTCTGGTCAAGTGGTGGATTCCTCTTACTGTTGATGACTGTTGTGATACTTTGGTTCTTGTCTTCTTGGTTTAAAAAAATTTAAACAAGAGATACACAGCAAAGGAGATGCAGCATAGAGTAATTTATTGCAAATGAAAGAGAATATTCTGAATATTAGGTACAGAATTGACAGTACACTCAGAGAGAGAAAGAGTTCAGAGCAGGCTGCTCATAAAGATGAGACAGCAAAGGCTGTTACTAGGGAGAGCCCCTTAATAGGAGTCTTGCGTGATTACTCAGAAGAGGGTGAGAAGATGAGTTTTTAGGAAGCATGTTGTGTGAGTGGTCTTCTGGGTGCAGGTGCACAGTAGCTGAACATGTTTATTTGTATATCACATGTCTCATCAGCGTCTTAAATCTCCACCCAGGGGTTTGTTTTTCACTATTAAAACAAGCAAAAGACCAGTCTGTAGACATATAAAATCAGAGTGTGCATGCTTGCTGCAAGGGAAATTCCCTACTGAAGATAGCTTTGCTTGACTGAGCTTCATGACAATGTGAATGGTGGGGCTTACTCCGTTGGCTGTACTGTCACCAATTGCTGTTTCTGGAGAACACAGTAACTTAATGACTATCTATCTTGTTTCATTACCACTAGATCCCATCCTGAAGCTATTTTGGAACTGAGAGAGTCGCTTCATAGCAGAAATGCAAATATGGTCAAAGGGTTCATTGAGAATAACAAAGGACATCCTTATCCCTCAAGAAATTCCAAGAAATTTAGAAGCCCTGTGGTAGAAACCAGTGACAAATAACAAATACATATATTTTTTTCTTATACCACAGTTTCCTAGAGGTGTTAAGTTTAGCCTAAAGCTACCTCCTTACATTATTTTCCCTAAAGGTTTCTCTGAACATAGAAACTGTGATCGAACTGGATGTGTAAACAGATTGTAATCTACTCTTGTGCCAACCACCAAATGTCAGCCAAATATGGCAAATCGCGTTCAAATATGGCAAACACAGCTGTAACCAACACAGCTGTTTCTGCACCTCACTTTTTGATGTACCTCACTTTCCTTTCACTGTCCATAAATCTCTGACCACTAAACAGGCTGAAATTTTCCTGAATCTATTCTGGTTTGGGGCTGCCCATTTTACAAATCATTCTTTGCTCAATTAAACTCTATTAAATTTAATTTGTCTACGGTTTTCCTTTTTACAGAAGCTTATTCCATATACTTATTAGAATATATGACTTTTATAAACTGGAGTGATAGGCATTGATATGGAAAGAGTGATCAAAGAGAAGAGGCCCTGGAGCTCTCCCCATGAAAATACTAAATTTTTAAAAAGATGCTGCTCACATAAACTTATCAGTAAAGGCAAATATAGTTTCAAATTGGTAAATTATTTTATGGAAAATCAATAAAAACATGAAAAAAATTAATATGGCTGGGCAAGGTGGCTCACGCCTGTAATCCAGCACTTTGGGAGACCGAGGCGGGTGGATCACGAGGTCAAGAGATCGAGACCATCTTGGTCAACATGGTGAAACCCCGTCTCTACTAAAAATACAAAAAAAAATTAGCTGGGCATGGTGGCACATGCCTGTAGTCCCATCTACTCGGGAGGCTGAGGCAGGAGAATTGCTGGAACCCAGGAGGCGGAGGTTGCAGTGAGCCGAGATCGCGCCATTGCACTCCAGCCTGGGTAACAGAAGCGAAACTCCGTCTCAAAAAAAAAAAAAAAATTAGTATGTATTCTAATGCCTTTCAGCTTGAATAAAATTGCAGTCAATCATTTGGTGCCAGAAATGATGTCTTTATTTTAAAAAGCACTTGTAGAGAAGAATACCATAAGAAAACACATTTTCACTGACCTCCAAATGTTATAGTGTGTCTATTCTTTCCCTGTTTTTAAGTCTAAGTGGTTTACCTCTACAAGTAGGCTGACTTATGAAGGTAAGTCATGAACAGTAGCACTTTTTAAAATGTAATCATTGTTCACTCTTTGATATTGTTGTCCATATGCTGGCTGTTCTTACTCAGGTATTCCTTTCCTTCCACTCTACTGCGTTATTCAGTGTTATTTCTAAAGGCCACGAAGTTCTAAAATTTGTTGCTATTTTGCTGTTTGTTTTATGTCTATGTGCACTTGTTCCAATGAGAGGCATGGTATTTTCCATTTTTATTTTTTATTTTTGATTTGATTTTAGTTTTTTTCAGACAGAGTTTTGCTCTGTCACCCAGGCTGGAGTGCAGTGGTATGATCTTGACTCACTGCAACCTCCACCTCCAGGATTCAAGTGATTCTCCTGCCTCCCAAGCAGCTGGCATTACAGGTGCACACCACCCCACCTGGCTAATGTTTGTATTTTTAGGAGAAACAGGATTTCAACATGTTGGCCAGGCTGGTCTTGAACTCCTGATCTCAGATTATCCCCAGCCTTGGCATCCCAAAGTGCTGAGATTAGAGACATGAGCCACCGTGCCCAGCAGTATGTTCCATTTTTAAAATGGCGCTGGATTCCATTTATACTTTTGGTTTTGGCAATTTCCAATTGACTTAATTGGGAAACTCCTCGGTGAATAAAATCCCCATAGCCTAGGCAGGGTATGACTCCTCTTTCAATACTAAGTTGTAGGCATAAATCATTCCCAAAACAATATTTACATTAAAGTGTGATTGTTTATTAGTAACTATTTATTGTAAATACTACATAATTAATTACGACTATGTTTATATATTACTGATACAGTAATTTTTATATAACAGACACTATAAGCTAATATTATATCGTTATCATCTAATCATTATGTATTAATAGAATTGTTTTTCATTATTAGCTGTTATGTCCTTAGTTATATCTTTGTCATAATCATACCCCATTTTTACCATAGGATGTGATAAATGTTGTTTACTAAACCAACAGATGAGTAAATGCATAGATTTCAAATTTGAAACTATCCTACTATATTATATCGTTTATCTTTCAAAGGAGGAAGTCACTGGAAGCTTAATGGATTGGAAAAACTTCAGCTTTCAAACTTAATTGCAGAAGAGTAGATGATGGTTAAAGTCAAGAAAAAGAAATGTTCATAAAAAATGTATTAGCAAAGTAACAGCAAAGCCTGTTACTGGAAGAAAAAAAGAGGTTTTGCCAGCTTGAGTTTTTTGTTACCTGGGTGAATATTCTTTTAATCAATAAAGAACCTCAAGAATGAATAATGTATTTTTGTAACCCAAATTATGATGTTACAGATAGAAGAGAAGTAATGAACCTCTGTTTTTATTCATAAATATATATAAATAAAACTCCAATTAGCACTTGAGTGAGAGAATCACTAAAAATTATAGCATATCACGAATTACTTTAAATTGCAAAGCATGCTAATTCATATTTTGGAGTAAATTCTAGGTTTGTCAGAATGAACATAAATCAATTTTTATATTTTCCTCTTTATAATGACTTTCAAATCATGAGATATTATCAGAATAATTTCCATCAAAGACAAAATTAGTCTTCATTTTCAAGTTTAATGTATTACCAGTAGATAAGTTGTATCCTTTTAGATTAACTGCTAGTTATTTCACAAATAAAATTCAAGTTGTTACTGTCTGTGGACATACCATCTAAATTAAATTACTCACTGCTTTTGAAAAACCTAAGTTATTAATGTGCACATATCAGAGTACTTGTTTATTTCTCTTCATTATAAATGATTTACGCAATTCATTAGATTCTGGTAATTATCATTTAAGACTCATAAAGCTCTTGTTTATGCAAGCTTTGCTGGTGTTGAAGTGCTTACTGATTTGCAAGATAGGTTTGATAAGTTGTATATACAGGACAATGAAGCCGTTCAAATTATCTTTAAAAGATAACTAGATGCAATGTGTTTTATTTCTGATAAGTCCAAAACTGGAAAAGACTTACAAGACAATTATTATGTATTGGGTGCACTGGGGAACTAGAGAGAGAAAAAAAAAAGACTGGGTCAATTTTGTCTTATTCTCTCCAGATTAAACATAATGCTGGACTATTCCTGAGTTACTTCACTTAGGATAATAGCCTCCAGTTCCATCCAGTTTGCTGCAAATGCCATTAATTTATTTTTATGGCTGAGTAGTATTCCATTGTATATATATATATACCACAATTTCTTTATCCACTTGTTGATTGATAGGCATTTGGGCCGGTTACATATTTTTCCAATTGTGACTTTTGCTGCTATAAACATGCGTGTGCAAGTATCTTTTTCAAATAATGACTTCTTTTCCTCTGGGTAGATACCCAGTAGTGGGATTGCTGGATCAAATAGTAGTTCTACTTTTAGTTCTTTAGGGAATCTCCACACTGTTTTCCATAGTGGTTTTACTAGTTCACATTCCCCTCAGCAGTGTAAGAAGTGTTCCTTTTTCACCAAATCCATGTCAACATCTATTATTTCTTATTTTTTTATTATGGTAATTCTTATAGGAATAAGGTGGGATTGCACTGTGGTTTTGATTTACATTTCCCTGATCATTGGTAAAGTTTAACATTCTTTTCATATGTTTGTCAGTCATTTGTATATCTTCTTTTGAGAATTGTCTATTCATGTCCTTATCCTATTTTTTGGTGGAATTGTTTGTTTTCAAATGCATGCTTGGTAATGTTTTATTGGGAAACAACCCTTATGGACTCTACTTTGCTAGATGCTGAATTATTTTGCATATCTTTAAATCATATTCAACCTTGTTTTGGGGCTCAGTTAAGTCATTTGGGAACAGTTTGAGCCCTTTTCAGGGTTGTCATAGGACTTCTTAGATTAAGCCAGAAGGCCCTACCATGCTACAGATCCCATTCGATATTTCTGGTGTTAGGATATCTTTCCAATCTAACTGACAGAATTGCAGGTTCTTCCCAGCCCTCCGTAAGCCCCAGTGACTGTTCTGCCAAACTTTTCTTAAGTTTTGTTTTTGTTTTCTGGCCTCATGTAGTTTCCTCATGCATATGAGCTAATCAGTTCTTGGAGATATGAAGATTCTAGAACTCTCTATCTCTGTGCCACTCCTGTCTCTGATACCCTTCCCTCTGGTTTCTATGTATTTCAGCATTGCTGAACTCGAATATCCCGTCCCAGCTCGTGGAAACTGTGGGGCTTTGCCCTGCAGCCTAGGCATGCTCTCACTGCATTTGTTTCCCTTCTCAAGAATGATTGTCTTGTGCAACCTCTGTCCAAAGTTTGGAATCTATGGTCCCATATATTGTCTTTTTCAGACAAGTAATTTAATATTGAAGAATATTTGCTGTCACTGGTGGTCCCCCATGGTCAACTGTTTTGGACAAAAATATTTATATTCCAATGAAGAGGTCTGTTTATATAATAAAGACATGGTATTTAGAGATATGAAATATCTTCAGTTTTCAGCTGTAATTATGATATTATGATAAAATATTTATATATCCCCAGAAAATTATTTTGTTTATTTTTTCAAAACATGCTTGTCATAATAGAAATGAACCATGAGAAACTGAGACTGGGACAGTGAGAAGAGAGCTACTTTGCTCATTTATTTATTTTTACGTTTTTAGAATATTTATCTTTTTCTCCAACCAATCATTTTAACAATCCACCAGCAATTGAAATATATAAAAACAATATATGTACACATGAATATATATATGTACATAATATATATGTACATATATATATATATGTACATAAAAACAATATATGTACACATGAAATATATATGTACACATGAATCTGAGTACCTTGAGGCAAGAAGAAAATTAAGTATGTACATTATAAAGATAGGTTAATCCAATATCTGAAGAAAATCTTTTTTTTTTTTTAATTATACTGTAAGTTCTGGGGTACATGTGCAGGTCGTGCAGGATTGTTACACAGGTATACACATGTCATGGTGGTTTGCTGCATCCACTCCCCCCATCATCTGTATTAGGTATTTCTCTTAACGTTATTCCTCCCCAATCCCCCCACCCCCTGCTATACCTCCTCTGGCCCCCCACCCCCCCCACAGGCTCCAGTGCGTGATGTTCCTCTCCCTGTGTCCATGTGTTCTCATTGTTCAACATCCACTTATGAGTGAGAACATGTGGTGTTTGTTTTCTGTTCTTCTGTCAGATTGTGTTTCCAGCTTCATCCATATACCTGCAAAAGACATGAACTCATCCTTTTAATGGCTGCATAGTATTCCATGGTGTATATGTGCCACATTTTCTTTATCCAGTCTATCGTTGATGGGCATTTGGGTGGTTCCAAGTCTTTGCTATTGTAAACAGTGCTGCATTGAACATAAGTGTGCATGTGTCTTTATAATAGAACACTTTATAACCATGTGGGTGTATACCTAGTAGTGGGATTGTTAGCTCAAATGGTATTTCTATTTCTAACTCCTTGAGGAATCACTACTCTGTGTTCCACAATGGTTGAACTAATTTACACTTCCACCAACAGTGTAAAACTGTTCCTATTTCTCCACATCCTCTCCAGCACCTGCTGTCTCCAGATTTTTTAATGATTGCCATTCTAACTGGCCAGAGATGATATCTCAATGAGATTTTGATTTGCATTTCTCTAGTGACCAGTGATGATGAGCTTTTCCTCATATGTTTGTTGACTGCATAACTGTCTGCTTTTGAAAAGTGTCTGGTCATATCCTTTGCCCACTTTTTGATGGTGTTGTTTCTTTCTTGTAAATTTGTTAACTTATTTATAGATTCTGGATATTAGCCCTTTGTCAGACGGATAGATTGCAAAAATTTTCTTCCCATTCTGTTGGTTGCTGATTCACTCTAATGATAGTTTCTTTCACTGTGCAGAAGCTCTTAAGTTTACTTAGATCCCATTTGTCTGTTTTGTCTTTTGTTACCATTGCTTTTGGTGTTTTAGTCATGAAGTCCTTGCCTATGCCTATGTCCTAAATAGTATTGCCTAGGTTTTCTCCAAGGGTTTTTATGATGTTAGAACTTATGTTTAAATATGTAATCCATCTGAAGTTAATTTTTGTATAAAGTATAAGGAAGGAGTCCAGTTTCTGCTTTTGGCATATGGCTAGCCAGTTTTCCCAACACTGCTTATTAAATAGGGAATCCTTTTCCCATTGCTTGTTTTTGTCAGGTTTGTCTTTAAAAATGTAAAATGTATTTTTAAAAAATGTTGCAAAATTAGATAAAGCAGAGTAATAAATTATACTCTATCACTTAACTATTTGTCATGACTTTATGAGACAGTTTTTTCTTTTTCTTTTATTTATTTATTTATTTTGGCTGCATTATCTAGCTATTCTTCATATTGTGAAAGGAAAATAAATCTCGGGATCCCAAAATCACTATGCCAAAGGAAAAAGTCAAATTGGGAATTGTGTCAGGCAAACCTGCCTCCTGTTTATTCTGTTGAATTTCGTCCTGGCAGTGGAAATTGACAGCTCATCTTCACAGGTTCAGGTCAAAGGCGAGAACTCAAAGTCATCTCTCTGCTCACCTAAGACAAAGGAATATCTGATTGCTCCCTCTGCCCTACTGTCTATTTTATCTTATACAAAAATGAAGATTCACTCTAAGGCATAAGTGACTATTCCTTTATACCCCTCTCACATTAAATAGCGTATTCAGTGAAAGGCGGATCAAAGACTCAAAAGAATGCCATCATTTGTCTCTTAGCTATCCACACTTTTAAAACATTTCTTTCCCTTTCCGCAATAGTCACCCTTTCCACTTCAAATATTGAGGCCTCCAAAATCATCTTTAAAGAGAGGGAAGGTGAAGCCCTGTGTCCCAGGTGTGTGTGCTTAAGCTTGACAAAATAAAACTTCTGAATTGATTGAGACCTGTCTCAGATACTTTTTGGTCTACAGTATAATGGCAATTATTTTTGTAAGATATTTTAATTAGGAATATGGAAATGTTTAGTCCTATTTTCTGGCATGTTATTTGATTATTGCAACAACTATTAGTGATGATTCAGAAAAACCAGTTTCTGCTTCACAACTTTTAGTGACCACTCCATATGAAATTTTTGGTATTTTTCACCCTTTACCAAGTTTCCTTTATAAACGTGCTTTCAAGTTAAGAAGAATATCCCACACTATCATCTGACTACACTCATTTCAAATCTTGTTTCTCCTCTTCTACCTGTGTCCCACCAGGCATGGAGCAAAAAGCCTTATTTGCATCAAAGTTCACTCCTAAGTTGTAGGGAACAAGAGTGTTCCTAAAAGCCATGATTCCACCAGGACAACCAGGAATAATGACACTAAGCAGTGATGTGACTGAAAGACATTTAAAAAATATTCCACCAAACTCTGAATCTATCTCAATTCACCTTTTCTAGACTTCCCCCGAAAATGCCAGTAGCCACTCGAATGCCAGCCTTAATAGCAGTTTAGGCACAAAAAATACAACAACCTTAATTCATTGCAGTTAAAATTGATTTTTTAAAAATAATTTCAAATGTATTTGATTAAGCAAAGATACTATTTGGGTTCCTACCTAGGGTTTTGGATGTGGTCCATGGAAATAAGGATTCCCATTAGCTCTTGGTTAAATTTGTCTCTGCATTTATATTAAACACTGATAGAATAAAAATTAACAATAATATATTAAGTATCTCCTAGCCAACAAAATCAAAAGTGAATGAATGATTCAATACTACTACGAAAGCAGAAAAGAGTTTCCTGTCACCATACCCTGTTTCTTTGTTGATTTACTGAATGTGAGTTGCATATGAGTACATCTACCAGGGATTCTTGTGAAATGCTTGCTGTTTCTATCTTAAATAGGCACTTACATTTAAGAACATAAAAACTGACTTTCACAGTACATGAATTCTACTAAAAACAATAGCCAAGTGAATAGGTCCAAAAAAACACAAATTATTCATGAAGTATTTTCTTGCCTTGAAAACATTTTTATGCTATGTAGATTACATTAAATGTTTGATAGAAATAATTGTGTTGCTGAACTTACACAGACACTGTCCGTATAATGATTTTTTTCTAATTCTAATAAATAGAAAACTCTTATTACACATGACATCTTATGGCATAATTTGAAAGAATAAAGATATGCTTTAGATATAACTCTAGGTAATGAATTATAAATTATTATGAATAAAGTATAATATACAATGATACAACTATTTTTGCTAGGCTAAAGAAAACCTTTGTGTCTAAAACTCATTAATGTTCCATTTTAACATTTGGAAACTGTGTCAATTGCATGTATGTGAAGGATAACTAGAATTACATTTTCATATTCTAACAAATGCCTTTGTCTGAAAAAGTGGTGAGGAAATGGATTAAAAATAAAACTAAAACCTAGTATGAAAATTAAAATAAACCATTAAAATTGTACAACTTCTGTTATAAGAATTGTCAGAGCAAGCAATTAGACACAAGAAAACAAAAACAGCCATATTTTAATGAATGATTTTTAAGGGGAATGAGTTTTACAAAGAAAAGTAATAAATACTGATTTTACATCTTTTTTGTTCTCCCAAAGTCATAATGTATATTAATAGAAACCAAGTTTTTCAAGAATTCTAAATCTTAATTCAATCAATACTGATTAAATTTATGATTTAACTGCAGGTTTTATAGATTTTACTGGAGCAATATTTTTTATATTTTTGTTTCTTGATAGATCTATACAACAAAAATTGTTTTAATCTCATTTTCTCATAGCTTGACTGCTGCTGTGAGAGTTTAATTTTTTTCCTTTCAAATACTATCATATATTTTTTCTTCAGTTATGGCAGATCTAAGTTTTAAAATAAATGGCATTCAGATATAGGTGATGGGGAGGAAGGCAGCAAATCACACTGCCATGTGTGTACCTATGCAACAATCTTGCATCTTCTTCACATGCACTCCAAAACCTAAAATGCAATAAAGAAAAAAAAAATATATATATATATATGTATATAATAAATGGCATTGTGATTCTCAAATGCAGGTATTCAGCTGGGAATTTCTTTATTTAATTCTCATCTTTTAAGATATTTGTTGTCCTACTGAATTGTCATGCTTTCATGTCTAACTGAACAATAAATATCATCCAAGCATAGTGTGAGTTCCAGATTCTGTATGTGTGCCTTTGCCTTGTCAATGGACTCTGATAAGACTATTGGCCATCATAAATGAGTCAGAAAATGTCATCAGTCAGAGCATAATATGCAATCATCTAAGGACAAGGTGAAAAATATAGGTTAGCGGCATTCTATAACATTTGTTCTAGAAGGTCACAGGAATCTGAAGAGGTGAAGTTACCTGGTATATATAATGCTATGAATCCTGGTGAGCAAATCTAGTTTTATATTATATCCATCTGTTTTCTGGACAATGATTTCTTATCACTGACTCACTATTAGAGTTTCCCAAATATTTCGATATAAGTGAATGTCCAAATCATTCTGAATATCAACTAACTGTATAAATGCCAGTGGACGTTCTTGAAAAAAACAATAAATGAACAAAACCATAACAAAGCAACACATGACATTGAAAACAAGCCATGTACAGATATCAATAACCAAACGAATCTAGTCCTTAGATATCTATTTTAAACGAAATTGGAGGAAAAAAACCAGAAAACATAATTGATAAGATGGATAGAGCAGGTGAAAATCTTTAAACAGAATCTGGGCTTAATTCACTCATCCCCTGTTTTACAAAGTCAATGTTGTTTTATTTTTTAATACCCTTGTACAAGGTAATAAGGTAATCTAGTTATGAGTGCAGGACAAATAATATCATCAGCAAGCATTTTAACAACTTTGAACTACCCTTTTACATTATTTATGATCTTTATTTATGACATTAGGGACATATAATTCACCTGCCAATGGGAACTCAACAATAATTTAGCCAAATGGATCGTCATATGATGACTATAAGAAGACACTGGCAGGTCATAGAATTACCTGGGGTTAAATGCTAAAAGTTGATTCCGAAATGCATTAAAATTTGTATGTGAGTAATATGTAAATCAGCCAAATGTATTCCTTCAGTCTAAAACTTTGTATTATTCTGCTAACATCTTTCTTTTCCTTATCCTTCTCTCTCCCTACAGATCTTTGATGACCACTTTTCTACTCTGGCTTTATTGCACTGGATGGTGACAACAGTTAATAACATATTGTGTATTTCAAAACTGCTAAATTGTATTTTTAACATTCTCATCACAAAACATAAATCGGCAAGAAAATGGGCGTATTAATTAGCTTTACTTAATTTTTCTATTATGTGTATAGCTCAAAATACCACATTGTACTCCATAAATATATGTAATTATTATTTTCCTCTTAAAAATAACAAATAAGTAAAACATAATGCATAAAAAAGTGTCCAAATACTTTCATTTTGCATGTAACCATAAGCTAGTAAAACATTTTACCATGCCATCCTGAATTTTAAATAGATTATTCTTGGTAAAGCAGATAAAATATTTTCCCAAAATTAATTATATACACACACACAGAGATGTGTCAAAACATATGGATTTTTACCTTATCTTTAATATGATTCTTAAAATGAGGGAGTTTTTTCTTACAATGTATACATTAAGCATCCTTTCAAACTTTCTCATGAGCATTTCATTAGCTCTTCTATTTCACTGGCCATACTATTTATCCACACAGAAATATTTAAGCAAGGTAATCAAATTATATTAGTTTTCAAAAATGACTCAAAACCCCTGTGATCCTTGATCAAAAGGGCTGTGAGGACATACACCCATCCAGCGATAGATGCTATTCTGGAAATGAGGGATTGTGTAGGTTATTAACAAAGTGTGTCTCTCCTAGTATTGAATATCATTAATGTAGGCTGCATACGAAGACAGATCACCTTTGTTCAGATATTGAGTTGAAGGTTTTTTAGCTCCAGACTGTGGACAATAAAGTTAATATCTACTAACGTAAAAGGGTAAAGACAACATGACTGATTTCATAAGGTCACATATGTGCACCATTTAGTATGATACTTGGTTAGTTCTCAATAAATATATGTGTTGTTAGCAGGATACTCAAGTACTCTGAGATTAATTCATATCTCATTGCTTTGGTTTCTTTATTAACCAAAAAAATAATTGACAGTGGTCATGGAATGAATTTTAATCTTACGGCTGAAATATCAGCAAAAATTTTCTATCAGCTATGTATTTCAGCTGCCCACCCTCAAAGGCCAAATTTTAGTCAGTGTGCTTCCAATAGCAAGTGTCTAAAATGTGCCTTTACAATTAAATTCAGCAAATAGTTTAGTGTGCACATTGTGTGCTTGGAGCTGTGCGTTGGCATAGAGAGGATTCTCCAGTGCATCAGAGGACATAGTAGGAAAATGAGATGCATTCCCTCTGTTTCAGTTTTCATAAAAAACCCACATTAATTCCTCTTTTCAATTTTCCTAATTTCAATTTTTATTAAATATACACATAAAGGGTCTTTCAAAGTCTGTATATGACCTGGTAATAACCATGTGTGTCATGTGCATTGGATCATCCAAATCAAAATCACTTTAATTGACCAGATAACCTTAATTAATGTTTTGTGTTTCAAATTATGCTCTGCATCACAAGTGAAATAACAAAATTCTTCATGTTTCTAATTTAAATATAAATATAGCAGCTAAATAATTTATTAAACCTAATTTATTCAAAAGTGCTGAGATTTCTCTATACTAAATGTAGTAGTATACTATCAGTTGATACTAATGAAAACTCAAGATAAACTAACTTAAAAAAAAAAAAAGAATTCAGAACCTAACTGCTGGAGTGAAAAATGAGGAGTGACAGACTCTGTCCCAAACGATAATTTAACTAAAAGAAATTACTTGAATAACAATGATATTTAAATACTCTATAGCAGTGAGAGTCTATGGCATTGAATGAGGTTCATCCCCAAACTCAGCTGAACAGAGGTCTCCTGGTCCCTCAAGTTCTCAGTCTTTCACATAGGAGGTAGAGAGGAACAGGCCATGAGCATCTCCAATTCCCACAGTGTTATATTCTCTCTATTTAAGGTAGATAGTCAAAAGTTTGGAGGTTCCCTTTCCTACTTGATCCCTCACACAAACAGTAGAATGCAAGCCCTGCTGCAGTAGGCCAAGAATACTGAGGCCCTTTGTCCGTAGGACAGATGTTCATATTGGGAAAAATGAGACAAGAATATTTGGGTTACCACCCTCCTTAACATCTGCTAATAGAGCTATGGTGTCACTCTGAGAGCAACTGGCTGCTGTCTCTACACCAGGTCTTGTGAAGTGGCAAGAAGTTTCTGTCTGGGATGAAAAGCCAGGTCTTACAAAAGAAGAGCTTCATAGCCATGACTGAACAACTGACTCACTTGCGGAAGAGCTGGGAGAATTTCATGCATAAGAATACTGTCAAAAACAATGGAGATCTTACTGGAGAGAAATTAAAAGGCACTCATAGTTCCATGACATAAGTGTCAACAAGAAAAATGACAGAGTAATCAGAAGTCTAATAAAAAGAGACACAGAAAGAATTTGGAACACCTGTCCTAGGGTCACAGCCACCCCTAGGGGTTGAGACGGTAATGCAGAAGTGACAGGGAGCCCTCATGATGAAGGAGTCAGAGAAGGACAGGGTAGGCTTGAAACATTTCTCAAGCTGCACACAGATCAATTACAAACAAACCAACAAAATAAAACAAAATTTAAAACAACAAAATTGTTAGTGACTCTAGGGATTTAAACCCAACGTTGGACCAATCACTGGCTGGGTTTGGGCAACTCTGGAGAAACTAGGCTTGTAAATTAAAAGGATATGCTTCTCTGTCAATCTGGAACACTAAGTGTGTGAACAGGCTTTGCCCTCTTAGAAGTAACCAGAAAGAGAAAAATCCAAGCCAGTGGCTGCTGGATGTGACAAAACAAGGTAGGCTTCTTAAAATGTGATCACAGTGTTCAAGTCTCATATACATGCAGTGGTAAAAGGTAAAAACCTAACTGGTTAAGAGGATTTAAGCACAACCTTTGATTAATAAGTAAGTTTAGATGACGTAAGAGGAATGCTTAGGTAGCAAGGCTAACAGAAAAATAAGAAAAACAATTGAGAACATCAGAAACTGCCTACTGTGAGGAAAATAGACCTCACAGGGACAGCTCAGCCCTGTCACTTAACACATGAAAAAATCTAAGCCAATGAAAACATCCACAGTCTTGGGGAGAGAAAATCAATATATAGAGCCACTAAAATACATTATTAAAAATGTAAAATTTTCAACAAAATGTATAAGACATGCAAAGAATCAGCAGCAGGTGACCCATACACAGATAGGGAAGGGAAAGAAACAGTGATTTTGAAGAAGCCGAAGTTGTAAAATCAACAGCCACAGACTTCAATATAGCCATTATAAACATGCTCAAAGAGCTTAAGAAAACTATCTTAAAGGATTAAAAGCAGACATGAAGACAGTATCTCCATCAAACACAGAATATCAATAACATGTTAGAAATTATTTTTAAAAAGAACCAGATAGTAATTGCAAAGTTGCAAAGTAAAATAACTAAAACTGCAATTCATGAGAGGACAATAAACTTAGTGTTCTCATATGATTCAGAAATCACACTTCTAGGTATTTACCCAACTGCTCTGAGAAACTGTGTTGACATGAAAACCTGCATGTGAACATTTATAGTAGTTTTACTCATAATTATCAATAACTGAAAATAATCAAGATGCGTTTGAAAGATGAATGGAAATACAAACTGTGAAATGGCAGTTAAATGGAGTATTATTCAGTGAGATAAGAAATGGGCTATCAAACCGCTGAAAGAGACAAAGAACCTTAAACATGTAAGTAAAAGAAGGCACTGAAAAGGCTGCATATACTATATGATTCTAACACTATGAAATTCTGGAAAAGACAAAAGTGTATAGATGATAAAAATATCAGTGCTTTCCAGGTGCTAAGAAGTGCAGTGAGTATGGTTGGTTGAGTTGGTGAAGCACAGGGTATTTTAGGGCTGCAAAATCATTCCTTATGATAAATTCAATGGTAGATACTTTTATGCATTTGTCAAAACCCATCAAATTTTATCATAGGAAGAGTGAACCTTAATGTACGCAAATAAAAATATTCAGGAGGATGGTAATTCTGGCATAGAAGGCAGAATGAAACAGAATGATCTAACTGCATTGGACATGTATAAACTTCCTCTTTGAAGGGGATGTGGGGAAAAGGAGCTGACCTAAGTAATGCTGGAAATGAGTGGCATCTGTATAGCTGAAGGCAAAAGAACTACATGTAAACAGTTTAGTTAATAAAGTTTCCCCCATGGGGGTGCAGTTTAACAATTCTGATGCTGCTATATGTGTATACTGGAAATGAGCAATTAAGCAAGTAAATGGCAGAAGATTACAGCCAGGTTTCTCAGTGTTGAGTGGGAGTTGACATGTAGTCAAGGGGAAAAGACTACAATCTTCTATGTAGTAATGGGTAATAGTTCTAAATGTCAGTAAGAATTCATGTTTAACTTTGTATTGATACAGTTAATGAATCAAGGTGAGGTGATATGTTAGGACAATGAACCAAACTGACAGTAAAAACTAAGTCTTTATTCACTTAACGTGACAGAACGAGCAAAAGTCAAAGGAGCAGGTGGTGGCTCCCCAGTGCACATTTCTCCTTAGGGATCAGCACAGATGGGAAAGAAACTCTTCTCCCTGCTGAGGAGCTCCAGACGAGGGACTCTTTATGGGCTGTGGACTAGGAGATTGAAAAGGAAAAAGGCCTAGTAGAGGAAACGCACTTCATCAAAGTTGAGAAGAATGAGCCAGCTGAAGCTCCTAAGAAGGTCTCCTATGGAAACGCTTGGATCCAGAAGGCAGCTCTGTATAGGAGCATGGCTGGCCCAGAGAGTCCTGAGTCCTTGACTTCAACTTCTTTGAGAAAACTGCAGTGCACTGCTGTACACCTAGTCTTGTATGGAGTGCAATTCCCCACTCTCAGCATGATGCCTGCCAGGAAAAGTCATTGTAATTGCCAATGGTTTGATTTGGAGGATCACATGTATAATTTTGATGTAATGCTGAATTTTTCAATTAATACATGTAGAAATATTTATAGACATATGTATACAAATAGGTTAGTACACAAGCATATATATCCTTGCTCTGATGGTTGTAAGAACCTTAAAAAATAAATGGCATGCCAGTGGCAATGAGTATACCAGATTTTGAATGGTAAATTGAATTTATCATAAAGAATTTATCATACGGAATGATTTCGCAGCCCTAAAATACCCGGTGCTTCACCAACTCAACCAACCATACTCATTGCACTTCTTAGCACCTGGAAAGCACTGATATTTTTATCATCTATCAGATTTTGAATTCGTAGATCAGTTCCAGTTAAAGTAACCACAGCTTCATTAGGAAATGGGTGACTCTAGAATGGGGCTGGAAATAAACAAGGTAACTTTGGACTATCTCGTAGTGGCAGAAAGCAGGAAATACTCAAACAAAAAACTCCACACAAATATATAAGAAGAAAAGAATGAGAGTACTTCAAAAGAACCTAGGAGCCAGCATAGATTTCCCAATGGCCAAGGCTGCAACCATATAAGCAACACAATAAATAAATATTGAATTACAAGCCAATGTATAAAACAAATATGCATCCAGACACAGATATGTTTAAACAAATAATAAAAGTAATACATAAATGGAAGAGGAGCTAGGTTTTCCTCAAGAAGGTGGAGAATAACTTTAACATTCTTTAGGTGAAGACTGAACACAGCAATTTCCTTCCAAAAAGCCAGGGAGTAGGGAGAAACTTTACATGGGGGAGAAGCAACAAGAATTAATCAGGTGAGACTCTCACCAATTACCTAATTAGGTAAACTGGAAAATAATTTTAGATTTAGTTTTATGACTCTAATTCAGTTATTTTCAACACTCACAGGTCTTCAGTGTTTGACTAAGATAGGTATCATAGTCCTATCTTCAATGCTTTTTATTATTATTGTAAAATGATTGTTCCTTCAAACTGAAAGCTGCTCCTCTTTTCTGTGTCTTTGACTGTAAATACTGTAACAAGTAGGAATAAGTTAACAAGAGCAACTGTAGTTCATGATCTCAACCACCAGAAGATGGAAAAAGGATATTGGGAGACTGAATGTGAGTCAGTTTTATTGGAGGGAAAGTTCTAGTCTTCAAAATGTTATACTTTATTTCAAAGAGTAAGGTAACCTTGTTTTATTGCTAATTTCAAGAGTAAAACAAACCAATCACCCCAATAAAAAGGCAAGCATTGTCCCTCAATAAGACTCCAAGTTGAATGTATCTGTTTCAAGGCAAGCATTCATGAACAGATAAACATTCAAAATATAATAATTGGGAAAGTATGTATTTTACCCACTTTCTGGCAAAAGATGGGCAACGGAGTTCCAATAGAGGCAAGAAGGAGCAATGAATGCTCAAGTGCCTAAAATAAAACCCAGGTGATCTGAAAGCCAAGAGCAGGATAAGAAATGGCAGGAAATGAAGAGAGTTCAAAATGAAACAGGTACAGGTACAGATTTTTAGTTTTTGTTTTTGTTTTCATTGGAGAATTGGAAAGTACTGAGAGATTTATGTAGGGGGTGGGGGACACCATGTGCTTGAAATCTTAATGGTAATTGAGGTTACACTCTGGAGAGTGGACTGGAAGTGGAGTGGATGATTGAATGCGGACAAATCAAATAAGAGGCTTTTGCTCAATCCAGGCAAAAGATGAAGGAGGATTAGAGACTGAAGCTCAAAGTGGAGATAGAAAAGAATCTGAGGTATAGAGGAGAGGAAAAAATTTCATGTACAAAATTTGGGGATGGCTTGGATACAAGATATAGATATAAAGAATAATGTACTGGTTTCTATCTTATACTATTTTGTTGGATTATGGTCTCTTTAGCAAAATTACATAGTCTGTGTTTTCACATTATACTGAAGATCTTAGAGAAAAATAGGTATAATATGACAAGGGAAAAACAGAATAACAAAACATTACAATTTTTGGGTCATTTTGCTTCTATAAATACTTCTTAAATTAGATTTAATTTTCCTGGAAATTGCATTTTATTTTATATTTTTCTTAATTTTTTTGTCAAGAAAATGTACTTTGTGAACTTCATATTGTTAAAGGTGGGCACTACAATTTTGTTGAAATTTTTTTCTTCCTTTTCACTGTAAGTATTACCTTTTAAGGGACCACTAACCAAATTCCAATCTCATATAAGCTGAAAATGCATTATTATTATTTCATGAAAATGTTAAATAACATCTTTCCTAGGAATTAATTTTCTTAGAATTATCTAAATTGTCTTTCTGTTGGTCTAATTTTTCTAGTTGGATTAAAGAAATTATATACTATTGGTTTCTTTAGAAAACTCTAATTTTACATAGATGATTTATATAAATAATTTCATATTTAACACATACACTTACATGTGATATGCATAGCTAAGGCAATATTCAACAGTTACCTGTTTAGTGTTTTTCTTTGCTTTTAATACAGCTACTGAGATCAGTACTCTTACAATTTGTACAACTTTAATGTGTCTCTTTTCTTAAAATATGTTTTCATGGTGCTTCTGAGTAATATGTTTATCAATATTACAAATCTAAGTATATATTATAGTACTAAATAAATTGCATAAATATCAATGATTGTAGAAATTAAAGGTCAAATTTTGTATATGTTTATTTACACACCTGTATATATATAGTCAGAATTTTCACACCAAAATTTAAAAAACAGTTTCACCAATATTTTCAAATTTTCTGATGTTTAAATTTATTGTTATCTATTAAGTCACTGACTAGTAGTGATTATGATATAACAAAATACTTTCTGACATCTAAACTGATAGAATTGATGATACATTAATGATACTATAGTTGGATTAACGAGGAATAAAATGATACATTAAAGAGCTCACTTAGACTCATGTAATATGTTAAGACTGGCTTAATGTTTCAGCATCTAATTGAAATTTAGCTAGCCTAAATTAGGTATTAAAAAATCCAAATACCTATGGGTCTGTATAAGTTTGTATAGATTTGCAAAGTAGAGGGATATTGATATAAACAAGAAATGGCAAGGCAGTTATTGTGGTAAGTAGAAAGAACACATGCTTACTGAAGGTGTTAAATTCAATTAATAAATAAGAACTTTACAATAGCTAATCAGAGCTATTGGGCTGAATTTAACCTTTTGTAAAGCTTTCCTAAATATTAGCTTAACTGTAATTTGATCTAACAGAATACATTTGGTTCATTTTAATTTTGTTGTAGTTGCTCTAAAACATAAAATTTATATAATTAATTTACTTGTGAGATGGAAAAATAGTCATGTATTTGTAAAAATTGATACATCAATAGCAAATTTTGAACAAATTTGCTCATATTTCATTATTTGTAACTAAAAAGCCATTTCTCTCTTTAAAAAGTTGCCCACTAAGTAAGGAGCAGATTATTTCTTCACATAGTATTATTATACATACAAATATACACACAAAAACTCAGAGAGAGACAGAAAGAGAAACCCAACTCCTAATATTTAACTGGGGAGGTTACCTATTGATTCATATAGATATCATGATCTGGTTCATCAGTTAAGAGACATTTCAATCCATTATTTACCATCAAACATAGAAAGCAATGGAGTAATACGTTTTTATTATTTTCAAATAGTTAAATTAATTACATATACAACACTATTTTACAAATCTGATTTTACATCTCCAGTTTCATGATACAGATGTTGCCCTTAGCACCATTTATTCTCTTATGCAGTTATTTTTCTTTATATATTTATATATGTTAATATTTATTTAATGTTGTATCTTTTCCCTGTGATTCTGTTTATACTAAGTACCTTATACCATGTTTCATGACAGATCAATAATTAAAATTAACCTAAATGATAGTTTTGGTCATGAAAAATATGAAATACAAATTCTAATGAAATAAAAACCCTTACCCATTTGGGTTTGAAGAAACTGATAATAAGAATTGCAGTAAAATTTAATTGGATGAAAACAATAAATTCATTTATGTATTCAGCCACGATTATGCCTAAATCTCTTACTACTTATCAGATTCTGTTCTAGACTTTATTTTGTTTTAGCAACAAGATAGACAATACCCATACTGTTATATGGCTTATAGTTTAGTAGAAAAAAATGAACACAAATATGTATAAAGAACCTAATCAACTATTGTATTACATGCTATCACTAGTGTCATGAATAAAATAAATTAGAGCACAGTGGTAAAAATCTACTGTGTGTTCAGGGATTGGCTATGTGCTTATATCTCTAAAGAGAGAACCTAAGTGGTGAAAAGAACCTGGTCATGTGAATATCTGAAACAGAGCAAGCACTCCAGGTAGAAGTCTCAGTTAGGTGATGACTTATGTTATTGAGATGCTGTCCGCGTTTTAAAAATGGAAACAACTCAAGATTCTTGTGAAGAAGTGACTCATCCAATACAGCACCAGAAAGAGTCACAAGTCAACACGTGAATTCTTACCTTTTTTTTTTTAATTTACAAAAGAAAGAAGTTTATTGGATTTACACTTCCACGTGGCTGGTTAGGCCTCACAATCATGGCAGAAGGCAAGGAGGAGCAAATCACATCTTACATAGACATCAGCAGGAAAAGAGAGATCTTGTGCAGGGAAACTCCTGTTTTTAAAATCCTCAGATCTCATGAAACCCATATACTATCTCGAGAACAGCATGGGAAAGATCTGCCCCCATGATTCAGTTGTCTCCCATTGCAACATGTGCAAATTATGGGAGCTACAAGATCAGATTTAGGTTGGAACACAGAGTCAAACATATCATTTTGCCCTGTCCCCTCCCAAATCTCATATCTTCGTATTTCAAAACCAATCATGCCTCAAATTTTCAATTCATTTCAGCATTAACTCAAAAGTGCACAATCCAAAGTTTCATCACAGACAAGGCAAGCCCCTTCTGCCTATGAGCCTGTAAAATCAAAAGCAAGCTTGTTAACTTCCTAGATACCACAGGGGTACAGGCATCAGGTAAACACAGCCATTCCAAATGGGAGAAATTGGCCAAAACAAAGGGGCTACAGGCCAGATACAAGTCCAAAATCCAGCAGGGCAGTCAAATCTTAACATGTACATATATAAATTAGCTTTTGTTTCAAGTGTATATTAAATTAGTTATCAGTGAACCATTTTCAGAAATTATCTCTTATCTCCATTTTTAAAAAAGAATTAGATGAGACTTTCTATCCCTAGTGTATTGAAATTGATCTATGATGAAGAGTAACAGAAGTTTTCTGGGAATTAGAGAATACATTGACATTGTGACAAATCTAGACTTAGACTTCCCATTGGAATTTTGTTTGAAGGGATGGTATATTTTTGGCGATTTTTTTCCATTTGAAATGGGAAAGCATTATCCTGTTCTTATCTAGTATGCTTTGCAGCTGATGGTAATTCTGATACAATTGTGATTGTTTTTCCTGAGAGGAAAAGGGCATTTTTTTTTCTAATAGCTTTGAAGCTTTTCTTGATATTTCTTGACATGTTGACACCCTTTTGTTTTTGTAACTTTTTCTAAGTAGAATTCATTTTCCATTCATTATGCTTCATACTCTTAGACTTTTCAATTTAATCTCTTTTTTAGCTCAAAGGCAGTGTTTTGTCATTGTTCACTTATGACTTATTTTATACACTCTATTTCCTTCCTCTTCTGAATCTTCTCTTTGATAGATTTTAGAAGTCTTGAAAATATCCTTCATATATTTGAACAGTTCTCAAAGTTTCACTCTCATTTACTGTTTGCACCAACTATCATGGTAATTACTATCTTCATTGGTAATTCATATTACTAACTGGCATGTCCTTTTTTATTTAGATATCGAGACTTACAGGTATTCATTTCAACCACTGATTCACACACACATGCACACACACACACGTGTGCGTGCTCACACACACACCATATATAAAATTTCAGTGATCAAATTTTTATTTACAATTTTTAAAAATTAAATTTTCTTAGGACAGGACCAGTCCCCCCAAACACAGACACACACACACACACACACACACACACACACACACACACACAGAGACTTATTTATGAAAATGATAACTCACAATAATTCACTGTGCCTTCTGGTAGCTGGACTGAAGAAGCGACCCCTTCCTAGGATTTGCAATTCCTATTGCTGAGATAAACAGCAGTAGGAAAGTTGCAATGGTTTTTAAACACTTTGTTTGGATGTGACATATGCTATTTCTATTAACATTCCATTGACCAAGGCAAGTGTGGTGTCCATGGGACATATAGTATAATTCTTTTATTTGGAGCAGTAGTAAAGAACTGAGAATGATAATATAATTTACCAGAGTTCATCCTCTCGTTCAAAATTTCCCTCTCATCTCTATGCAAAACTCATTCCCTCATTTCCAAAAAGAATCTCCTTAAACTTCCAAACACAGGGTTTCATAATAGTTTCTATATCATGTCCAGGTATCATACTTGGATGTTTATAAACAGAAAATAATAAACAAAACATTAAAGTGTTTGATCCCCATATAACCAACAGTGAGGAACAGTAAGAGGACAACTGCTCTAAAAACTCCCATGAAGAACAGAGGAAAACAAGGATAAACAACAGTCATTGGTGAAGAGTAGAAGCATGCTGGGCAGCATTTGGTGGAATCCACTTACTGGGGTGGTAGGAAATGTTCCCAGATGAGACCTTTGTTTTCTTCCTATATACAGTTTCGTAGACGTCTCTTCTCCATAGCTCTTGGATCCACATTTGGGAAACGTCCATCTTTTTCCTAATATATGTTCATTCACACCTGAAGAGTTTATTGACAGTGTGCCCTCAGTGCAAGCTAAGCAAAAATTTTTGGCCACATGTCCTGCCTCTATAAAGTAGATGGACCGAAGGTTATGTTAAATAACATTCACAGTGTCTTTTAATCCAGTCTTTGCTCTTTTGGGAGTTAAATCTTTTTGAATCTTACTTTTTTCCCTTTTTTGTTTCAGTCTGTTTTATGTGTGAGTCTCCATGTTTACAGTTCCTTATAAGACATTCATCTCCTTCTGGATTTGATTTAATTGCCTTGAGTTCATTACAATCTCTTGGGAGAGCTGCATCCAGTACCTCTTCTTTTTTTCCTCAAGTTATTGAAAGATTTAATAGGTTTCAGCTTAGTACATTCTAATGTTTGAACAAAGCTCTTGTTCTATCTATCTTATCTTATCTATCTATCATAAGGATAAGTGTTAATAAATTATTGTATCTTATAGTGGTTTTCAATTTTCTCTTTCAACTATTTAGTTGAGAAGCAAATGAATGTTTATACTTTGCTTAGAAACCTGATGATTATATTTTAGCTCATGCAATTTCCTGTCAAATGAAGAAAAAAATAACAAAGATACATTAACAGCATTCTGATTCTAAACCTGTTCACCTAAAACCAGAGACTCATTAAGAACATTATCTGGCATTCAGGTTATTATTTGTGTCAGTTTCACTAAATGCTTCACTAAGATACTATCTTCCCAAACTTTATCACATTTTCTTGCCTGCCTACACCCCAGCTCCTGAGCTGATGCTACAAAATATTGGTTCTTTTTTTTTTTTTTGTGGCAGCATTCCACTTAAATGTACAAATTTCTGTGTTAGTCTGATTTTATTCAATTATGCTGCAATGGTATAGCAACATTAAACTCTCACTGTATTGCACTGACACAGACGTTTCTTTCACTCCTGTCACATGTCCTTTTCAGGTCAGCTCTTACCCTCCTCTCAGTTTTAGTCTCTCCGTGGCCCAGAATGAGGAGGCAATAGTTATCTGAAGTTTGCTAATCTCCCAGCAGAATGAAAGAAGGAATAGTTGAACTATTGTATGCCTCATAAAACTTCTTGGTGGGGCATAGTTCACTTCTCACAGTTTATTGATCAAAGAAAATCCCTGGGTTCAATGTCTTGCTAATGGAATAGGAAATATAATCCTTTTACAGAGAGAAATGGTGACTATTTGGATACAATTGAACACCTTAAGTTTGGTGGGCTTTTGTGAGAGAACAGATTGTAGAAGAACAAGGATGGATAGATAGATAGATAGATAGACAGACAGACAGATAATATATAGATGATAGAGAGAAAGAGGCTTCAAAGCATAACTAAACAATTTTGATACAAATCTTATTGAGTGCCCCAGAAACAAATAATCCTGGGGACAGGGAGAGGAGCAACACACACTGGGCTTGTCCGGTCTGGGGGTGGGAGAGGTTCAGGATAAACAACTAATGCATTCAGGCTTAATACCTCAGTGGTGGGCTGATAGGTGCAGCGAACTACCATGGCACACATTTACTATGTAACTAACTTGCAAGTCCTGCACATGTATCCCAAAACTTACAATAGATTAAAAAAAAGAAAAGAAGAAAAATTTTAAATGATGAACAGCTGATTAAGAGAGATTAAGAGAAAATAATTCTTTGGAAGAGAACTATAAAGAAATAATGAGAAATATAGCTAAAAGTCAAAGGGCTGCAAATTTTGAGCTACAGATTGTGTGTGAAAAAACAGAATGGGATGTGATTCATGTTAAATCAGAGTGGTGGGGGATATTAAAAAAACGGGGAGCAAATAATTTTTCTAATATACTGGTTAGAAAATTTCCAGACTTTTGATGGCATGGATCTTAACATATAGGTAATCCAGCAAATTCCAATGGATAAATTTATCCCAACTTATATTATTTCCGGACTTGGCTTAATTTTTATTTTTTTTAGAAAATGAACCAAAAAAAGAAAAATCTCAAAAATATTCATAGAAAAAAAGGCAGATAGCCTACAAAACAAAAAAAAGGAATTATAAAGATGACTGTATTATCAATCACAGTGAAGAAAGCAAAGGGCAAAGAAGAATATATATATATATATATATATATATATATACACACTTTTTTTTTTTTGAGACGGCATCTTGCACTGTCACCTGGGCTGGAGTGCAATGGCTCAGTCTGGGCTCACTGCAACATCTGCTTCCCAGGTTTAAAGGATTCTCCTGCCTGAGCCTTCCTAGTAGCTGGGATTATAGGTGCCTGCCACCATGCCCAGCTAAATACTACTGAAAGTAGCTTTAAAGAATCAGAAACAACCAAACAGTTTTACAGGCACAAGATATTTCTGAAAAACTTCTATTGAATGACCACAAAATAGTTAATTTTAAGAAAGTATATATCAAGCAATATGAAAATTATCCTAAATGGAAATTATGAGATACAAGAGGAAAGAGAAAATATTTTAATAATTACATGAGTACATTAATAATAAATTTAATTGTATATGTGTGTCTGTATATGTGTGTGTTCATGTTCACACATAAATGGATGGATAACAGATGCACAGATAAAGAGCAAAATACAGATATACACAGATGCAGACAGAAAAAAGTCTCTATTTCTGTGAGACTGCAAGAGAGATTAAAACGTTTGAACATCAGTACAATGTAAGTAAAGAAGAACAAAGAAGAAGTCATGGTTGTAGTATATGTAATATATAATTCTAATATATAATGTGAATATAATATATAATTAGAGAGATGGTATGTTTGTAACTATAAAAGTATTTGAAAGAAAACCAAAGGCCAAGTTTTCTCATGGATATAGATTATACAATCATTAAAACTATCGCTCACAATCAGACAATATATTACATTGTCTTTCTATTTGAAAATAAATCAATATATCCTATATTTATTTGAAATAATAAAGAAGAAGGCTCTATAATTACAAATAAATGCAGTTATAATATACACTAAGATAAAGTTAATTTTCATTTTAAACTATTCTTGGCCATTAGAAAGAAAGAAAATGACTTAAATCTAATAAAATTAAAAATAACAGCAAACATGTTAGAATCAAGTCCTTTAGCATTTTAAACATAGTTCTAAGTGTATATTCAGTGCATTTATAGGAGACAAAGACTTAAATGCTATATAATAGAAAGCTGGAAACTTTATTCGTTTGTCTATAATAGGATTGTCTGTGAAGAAACTCAAAATAATTTAGCAGGAAATTTTTGCTAATATTCTTGATTAAAATTCAAAAAAACAAATTTAATTGTTTACATTTCTCTTACATCTTAAACAAGTAGATAAAACACTCAGTTTTATTTGCAATGGCTAATAATTTGTTATTAATATTAAACATAATATTAAGTACACATAAGAAAAAATGTGCAAGTTCTGATTGGGGATATTACAAAATTATTTAAATAATGTTATAATAATAATGATGTGAGCCTCATTAACAATAAGACAAAATATTATGCAGATATCAATATTAAGTGATAGAGTAAATAAAAAATAAATTTTATCGTGAAATTTGAAAAAATGTAAATAAAAAATAACAATGGCCAAAATATTCCTGAGACGAAAACAGGAAAGGAGATTTCCTAACAAATCTGAAGAATCTCTTTGAAGCCATATTAATTAAGAGAGAGAGATGGTAAAACTGAAAGAGAATAAAGGGCTCACAAAGATGATTATGAATATATGGTAATTTGATTTACAATAAAAGATTAAATTTTTTTTTTTTTTGAAGCAGAGTTTTCCTCTGTTACCCAGGCTGGAGTGCAGTGGCACTATCTCAGCTAGCTGCAACGTCCACCTCCTGGGTTTAAGCAATTCTATTGCCTCAGTCTCCCAGGTAGCTGGGATTACAGGCATGGGCCACTGCACCTGGCAAAATATTAAATTTCTAACTGTATTTTTTATAAATAGATATAGATGTGAATAATTTTAGCAAATATAAATAAGCTATTTAAAAAATCTTATTTCCGTGACTTTTTAATATTTTCTTTTATTCTGCAATGATTAAGTTTTATAGATGAAATTATCCTATGTTTTTCAGAACATAATATTCATAGTATTTTAAGCCATTATCTATTATAAAATGCATGTATTATCAGGAAACCTTGTGTTTAGTACCAACGTACTGCTTTAGTCTTCTTGTAAAATTATATACTCATATTTAATATAATTATATTGTGAATGAGAAATTAAAAAGTTATTTAAATTTATATTTAATATCATGTGCTACAGTGAGGCAAAATTATTTTGCTATCCTTTTACCTCATTCCTCCTCAGTTGCATTTTCATAGGCAATATTTTTCACTAAATTACTTGAATTCCAGATAATAAACATACACCTTTCCACGACATACCAGAATATATATATTCCAAGAGCTTAACGAATTTTTTTAAGTAGAACTGATCCGGTAAGTAGGACAATGATATTTACACAGTGTGGTAAGACATTTTGGGTGCTAGATGTGCACATCATATATTTTGAAGACTTTATATTTTTTAGAGCATTTTAGATTCACAGCCAAATTGAGTAAAAAGTACAGAGACTTACTTTAGAAAAATTTAGTAGCAAGGACAGAGCTTTCCCATGTGTCTTCTGCTTCCCCGGCCTCCCCAGCTGTCAACATCCCACACCAGAATGCTATACTCCTTATAACTAGTGAGCCTACACTGATGCATTATTATCCCTCAAAGCCAATAGTTTACATTAAGGTTTATTCTTGGTGTACATTCCATGGGTTTTGACAAATGTATAACAACATGCATCTACATTTCAGCACCATAAAGAGTAGTGTTTTTGTCCTAAAACTCCTCTGTACCTCACCTATTTATTCCACCCTTTCCCCCAAGCCCTGGCAGTCACTGCTCTTTTTACTGTCTCCATAGTTTTTCCTTTTCCAGAATTTCAAATGATTGAAATCATACATTATGTGGTCTTTTCAGATTGACTTCTTTCACTAAATAATATACAGTTAAGGTTCTTTCATGTCTTTTCATACCTTGATAGCTCATTTGTTTTTAGTCCTAAATAATATGTCATTGTCCAGAAGGATATACCACAGTTTTTCCATTCATCTACTGGAGGACATGTTGGATGCTTCTATGTTTGGGGATTCATGAATAAAGTTGCTATAAACATTCATGTGCAGATTTTTGTGTGGACATAAGCTTTCAACTTCTTTGCATAAATACCAAGGGATGCAATTGCTGGGTGGTACGGTCGTGATTAGTTTTTCAAGGAACTGCCAAATTGTCTTCCAATGTGGCTGTAACATTTTGCATTCCAATTTGCTGTGTCATTTTTTAGTATTTGTTTTATAGTTGAATCTAGATTGCTAAATAAGTTTCAACATCCATGCCCTTGTCTAATAGGCTCTCTATATTAATATAAATACTTTTATTATGAGTTAAAAAGTAGAAAAAAAGAAATTTATTTTACTGAAATAACTAGACAACAAGAGCATTCATAATGTGTTCTGAAAAACAAATATCCTTATCTCCATGAAAAAGGGGAAAGAAAAGATAATTTACACAAAATGTTTGTCATTGTGGCTGAAGCATTTTATTTTCCCTAAAATATCTAAGTAATTACTTAAATTTTCTATGTTATCAATTTGTCAGTGGACAGCTGGTCTCAAGCTATAAAAATAACTTTAATTGGATGTACAAATAGTTCTTTTGACTACCCAATGAGATTAAAATTCACATTGTTGTTGTCTGGAAGTAGTTAAATTATTTCTAACAATCTATTTAAAAATCAGCCGAATTTATATTATGGAAATGGAAAAGTTGAATAAAAAATATAAAGAGTGTATAACTACCAAATTGAAATTAAGATTAATCATTATTATGCTCCTTTGTGTTGAGTAGTTCTTAAAATATTTAAGATTGTGGGTGAAAAACACCTGCAATTATGACCAGGCAGAACCATTTAGTTGATAAAATGAGACTGCTGAAAAAGGAGCAACCATATGAGTTAGATATAAGAATTAACGAATATCTAGAGCATGTTCATATCGTCACAGATTTTTTTTAATAAAAGACATGTACTATGACAATATTTAAGGCTCTCAAAGAATAAATTATCTCAACTGTATAAAAAATTATAAATTAGTCTGGGTGTGGTGGCTCACTCCTGTAATCCCAGCACCTCTGGAGACCAAGGCAGGCAGATCACCTGAGGTCAGGAGTTCGAGACCATCCTGGCCAACATGGTGAAACTCCGTCTGTACTAAAAATGCAAAAATTACCAGGGCACAGTGGTACACACCTGTAATCCCAGTTACTCCAGAGGCTGAGGCTGGAGAATCGCTGGAACTTGGGCAGCAGAAGTTGCAGTGAGCCAAGATCACACCACTGCACTACAGCCTGGATGACAAGAGGGAGACTCTGTCTTCAAAAAAAAAAAAATTATAAATTAAATTTGTAAAAAGGTAATTTGAAAATTTACAAACAACTTGAACTTGAAAGGATGGTACAATTCAATTTAATCAAAAGCAAAATTGGATATGACTATAAACTAAAAATAGTTACATTATTTGAGATGTATAAATATTTTTCAAAAAAGCAGGCTAAACTATGTTAAAACGGAAAAAGAAGCAAATAAAAAAATACAATAAAATTTGGAGTTGTTTTTTGTTTAATGCAACTGGAGAGAAACCAAACTGCACAAGCCAATTAAATGCAATGTAACTAGATGTATATTTATTATTTTTATGTGCCAGAAATTGAAAAACTTTGGCTTTCTCCAAAAGATGTTCATAACTTTGTTCAAAGATGTTTAAAAAATGAAGAATAACAATCCAATGATCCTTGCAATTAAGTTGGACTAGTGAGAGAGAGCATAACATGTATCACTGGGATCTAGATAGCAGAGTTAAAGTTCATTAAGATGACAGTATTTAGAAATTTTGACTTGCAGGAAAGACTATAGCACCTCAAAAATGAACACATATGCTATTCCTGGGTCTGTGAGGGTCATAAGGTGACATGTGTCCCAGATTACACAGAAATCTGAGATCTGATCTGAAAATCCTTGGAATATGATGCTGAAGAACTAGGACTCTATACTGGAGGCAGTTTGGAATAATTAAATAATACCAGGTGAAACAAGTGACGTACAAACTTTTGTGAATTTTTTGGTACTTGAATATTGAGATGAATATATTAAAAGAGGTAATAAACAGATAACAGGAAAAAAAATAAAGGAAATAAAAGAAAACAAACCCAAACTGGCAGAAAGTTAGATGGCTATGGCTTTATCTGTTTTGTTAGCCTTTAGTGTGCTGTTCAATCTGGTTAGTTCATGTTTTCTTGAACATTTTTGAATCCATGTTCATCAGGAATACTGGACTGTAGTTTTCTGTTTTTGTAGTGTCAGTCTTTGGTATCAGAATAATGCTGGCCTTATAAAGTGAGTTTGGAAGTATTCCCTCCTTTTCAGTTTTCTGGAACAGGTTGAAATAATTGGTGTTAATTCTTCTTTAAATGTTAGGTAAAATTCACCAGTAAAGGCATCTGTCCCTGGGCTTACCTCCTTTAGGAAGTTTTGATTGCTGATCTCCATGCTAATTATAAGTTTGCTTAGACTTTCTATTTCTTCATGAGTCAGTTCTGGCAGGTTGTATGTTTGCAGGAATACATTTATTTTTTTCTAGGTTATCCAGCTTGTCAGCATATAATTGTTCATAATAGTCTCTTATAATCCCTTAATTTCTATGGCATAAATTACAATGTCTGTTCTTTCATTTCTGATTTTATTTATTTGAGTCTTCTTTTCTGCCTTATTAAGTCTAGCTAAATATTTGTCAGTTTTGTTTATCTTTTTTAAAACATAATTTTTTCTAGTGTTTTTCTATTATGTGTATTTTCCCTTGTTTGACTAACTTTGAGCTTCGTTTTTTTCTTCTTTTTCTAGTTTCTTGAGGTATAGTATTAGATTTTCTTTTCAGTTGAGATTTTTGTTCTTTTATAATTTGAGCAACTTGTATTTATACATTTCCCTCAGTACTGATTTTGGTGCATCCATCAATTTTTGTATGTTGTATTTTGGGTTTAGTTTGTCTGAAGGTATTTTCTGTATTTTTCATGCAATTGTAAATAAATATAATGAAAATATTTATCACAGATGACAGAAGGGGTTTTCTCAATGATTTTTGTTGAATCAAATGATGACACAATATTAAATTGCAATAGACTGTAATTTGATCCAGGTAGAATATATAGCAGGTTTATTTCTGCTAAAAATGAGTATTTTAATAAAAAAGTTAATAGACTTTAATTTTGTTGTGTTTCATTGTGTTTTGACACAGTCTTCCTTTGTCACCCAGGCTGGAGTACAGTAGCATAATCATGGCTCACTGGAACCTTGACCTACAGACTCAAGCAACCTTCCTGCCTCAACCTCCCAAGTAGCTGGGACGACAGGTGTGTGTTACCATGCCTTGCTGAGTTTTGTATTTTTTGTAGAGATGAGGTTTCTCCATGTTGCCCAGACTGGTTTTGAACTCCTAGACTCAAGCAATCTGCCTGCCTCAGCCCCCTAAAGTTCTGGGATTACAGTTATAAGCCACCACACCCAGCCAACAGACTTCGTTAAAATGTAGATTATATAGGTGAACAGAATATTTTTGTAATAACTTTTTAAAAATTTCTTCTGTACAAAAGTTTGATATGCCAAATAACAAAATGGAGGTAGAATTTTACTTGGTAAATTAATAAAACTCTTGAATATTTGCTTGTGTCCAAGTACTCTCCCAGGTATTAAAGATACAACAGTATCTTTAATAGAACTTTTATAACTAAGTTCAATTAGAGCTTTTATAACTAAGTCTCATAAAGGAAAAGGAAACAGAAAATTTCCATAAGATTATTTCATTTGTTGATAAGAACCATAAGAAGAACATAGTTGAATAATATAGAATCAAAGGTAGTAAACTGAGTTAGCCAAAGTGGACAGGGCAGCTCTCTAAGACCTAAATTAAAACAAGTATAATAAGGCCAAATTTGGGAGGAAACCAATCTAGGTAAAAAGAAAAATCTAAAATTATGTGAAGTAAAATTTGTGTGTTCATATTTTAGGAAATGAAAGTAAGCCAATAAGGCTGGAAAGTTCTGAACGGATGAAAGCAGTCTTTGGAGGCATGTAGTACAGAGAAGTAGGGCCAGATCCTAGAGGCCTTATTTATTTCTTCCTCATTTTTTTAATCTCATTAATATTTATCCATTCATAAATTACTTTTTTTTTTTTGAGATGGAGTCTCATTCTGCCGCCCATGCTGAAGTGCAGAGCGCAGTGACACAAGCTCCACTCATGGCAACCTCTGCCTCCCGGGTTCCAGTAATTCTCCTGCCTCAGTCTCCCAAGTAACTAGGACTACAGGTGCTCACCACCATGCCCAGCTAATTTTTGTATTCTTAGTAGAAACAGGTTTTTGCTGTGTTGGACAGTCTGATCTCAAACTCCTGACCTCAAGTGATTCACCCTCCTCGGTCCCACAAAGTGCTAGGATAACAGGCGTAAGCCACTGTGCCCAGCCCATTCATATATGACTTTAAAACCACCTACTTTGAATAATATGTCTTTTGTTTATACTTTACCATTGACCATTCACAAGGCAAGGAGCCTTAGCCATGATTCTAAATACGCCATTATTATGTTTTATTTACAGTATTATTACCTTAATTTGATTATATTCAATAAATTCTTTGAAGTTTTGAATAATTTTTTAAAGTATTTTGCCTATAGGGCATAACCTTAAAGAAGTGTATTAACATTTTTATTAGCTTCTGCTTCACTCTGTTCATGCAGAGCACACAGGAGCATCTGAGGGATGTGGACCTCCCTCTGACGAGAATGGCCTGGTTCTTGACCCTTGCTAGATTTAATGCAGAGTCCGTGCACAAAATACAGAGAGAGCTTCCTATGTATTTTTATTCTAAAGGGAAAGGCATAAGCTAAGTCAGTCTACAAATAAAAGGAGAATCCCAGCATGAAAGGGCCAGATCAGCTTACTTACATGCAAATGAGAAATTGCCCAGCTTGCTGCTATGGCTGCCCTGGGCTGTGTTTACAATAAAACAGCAAAAAGATGTGGCTTTTTAAAACTACAGTTTGATTATCGGATACTAACAGTGTTGCGACCAAAAACCGAATTATCTTGCCTTAGCTCTCGTTCCTTAAAAGAACAAAGGAAGCAGTTGAAAAGCGCAAAGGAAGCAGGTGAATATAAATTTATGTATTGGCAATTTTTGTTTGTTTTAAGAAAATCACTTCAATATACAGCTAATTACATTTCTATTGTTATTTGAAATATGACACTGATTAGAGTAGTTCTGATAAGTGATGTGCATAAGTATACCTTTTTTTTTTTTTAAACAAAAACAGATTTCTGGAATTAATCCAAACTTATTCAATCTCCAGGAATGGGCTCTCACCAATATTGACATGTTTCATGATTGTACCTAGTGTGTAAAAATGTCTTCAATCCACTTGTTTTATACCCTTCTAGATAAGAAGGCTACAAGATCTACTAAGATATTACCACTGAAATGGCAAAATTATAATGAAGCAATACTTAAGAAGCCCAGGAAAAATACATGGATTTTACTCATAATTCCTTTGGTGTATCTTGTCTCAGATACATGTTCACTGTTAAAATGTAGACAAGTAAATATATTACCTGTTTCTTCAGCAAATAAATGGTTAAAATGCATTGATTTGTAGCTTTTCATTAATGTCATTTGAAAAACTACATTATGAAGGCAAGCCTTCCTAGATAATCATAACCAAAAAAGAAATTCTTTAATTAATCATCAATTTTTGTCACTGTACTTCAAATTATTTCACTGTAATTTTTTGGAAGTATTATTTTTCTCTACCACTTGAATATACTATTAGAAGAAATACAACAGGGTAGTTTTAAAATGTGGTACAGCGGTGTTCCTATATATATAAATGTCGGCTCTGCCACACTTTAGCTATGTGGTGTGAGACACATCTCTTGATTTTCACAAAGGAAATTATGTTTTTCCATGTAATATTGTGGTAATAAAATGCATTATTTTGTAGAGAAAATGAAGCTTATTTTTTGGTGATTAGATAGATTTGCAAATAGCAAAGCCTCAGTAAATAAAATCCTCTAAAATATTAGTGATAATTTACAGTTATGAATTGATTAGAAAATGTAATCATGTTTGTCATTGAGGGATCTGAGTGTATAATACTGAATGCGACAGGAAAACATGAAGAAGTATAGTATTATCAGATACTTAAAAGATCTGTCTGCTATGGGGAAAGTCCAGAGTTTTCAGTAAGCAGAAAACAGAATAGAATTCAGGAACATAACTGAAAAAAGGACTAAAATTTCAGTATATTAAGTGAAATAAGTTGCAACAATATATTTTTATGTTGTAGGTGGATTTTCTAAAATATTTTTATTCCACATAGTTCAGAAAAGAAACAAAATAAGACTGTGCAAATATTGGCCTGATTTCTATCTATACTGTTTTGTCTTTTTCCAACACAGAAAGCAAACGAAACCCTGTAATGTGATTATTTTAACCTGGCTACTTTTGCTTAGTATATTACATTTGATATTTATCTACTATAAAACACTATCTTGTTAGTTTTATTAGTAAGTAGTATTTCATTGCAAGGATGAATCAGTTAGTTTACCTACAATATGAAGAACATTTGAGTTGTTTCCAGTGTGAGGGGATAATGCACTGAGATGCAAAACACCTACAAGTACAGTGTTTTGTGATCCACCCGCCTCGGCCTCCCAAAGTGCAGGAGAATTGCTTGAACCCGGGAGGCGGAGACTGCAGTGAGCCGAGATCGCACCACTGCACTCCAGCCTGGCACCTGGCAACAGAGTGAGAGTCTGTCTCAACAAAAAAAAAGGAAAAAAAAAAAAAGTACACTGTTTGTTTAACCTCTCTTGGATAAATCTCACTCCCAGAGTGAGGCTGCCAAGTCACATAATAAGTATATATTTAAATCTTTAAGAAACAGTGAAACTGTTTACAAATTGTACCATTTTGCATTCCCTGTGCCATATTTTAAGAATTCATTTACTCCACGTCTTCATCAGCATTTTTATTATTTGATTTTTAATTTTAACCATTCAAGTAAATGTGGAGTGGTGTCTCATGATTTTAATTTGCATTCCTCTAATGACTAATGATATTAACAATCTTTATATGCTTAATGGTCCTTTGTATGATTTTTTTTGGAAAACATTACTTTTCGCTAATTTTAATTGAACTAAGATTTAATTGGACTAAATTTAATTGGACTAAGTTCTAAGAATATTTTCTATATTCTTGTTACAAGTTTCAGATATATAATATCCAAATATTTCTCACAGTATAACATTTGTGTTGGGGGAAGCAGCAAAGGGTAAAGGATTTGCAGAGTGCCTACATAAATTGGTTATGAGTAACATATGAACTGGGAACAACAAACCGCGGCAAACTGCGGGAGGCCTCTGGGGAGGCAAACTTCTCCATGCCTCATGTTCCAGTGCAGGGTGACCTAGGCTCTGTCACCACAATCATTGTGCTCTACGACTTAAAACCCCTTCATAGCACTATGATGTAGCCAGAATTGTAGACTCCCTGTAAGGCCCGTGTTCCACCAGCTGCACATAGATAATAGGCTAAAGATAACCACACGTTTTTATTTTTGTGAAACTCCCAAACCGCCACTGTTATCAATCTTTAGAATGACACACCAGCTCCAGCTCACTTATTCAGTCCCGGCTCACTGATTCACCCCACCATCATGTCACCGTCTACTCACCATCACTCCACCCCTACCCTATAGATCAAAGTGATTGTAACTAATAAATACTGTGGTGAACCTAAGCTCGGGGCATTCACTGCCTCCAGAGTAATAAGTGTGGCCCCCTGGTCCCACTCTTTGCACTCTTAATCTGTCTTTTTCTCATTCTTTTGTCGCCACTGAACTTGGACGACCCACGGGTAATGTGGGGGCTGGTTTCTTACACATTTGTATTTTCCTCCCCAAGTTACCAATTTCTTTGCTGCATTTTATTTGGATGAGCATTTCCTGCCCTTTTCCAAAAATATAGAAGTATTGTACTAATATTGGTATAATATCCTAAGCCCAGAAATCTTTCTGGGATTTCTAAATGATAAAAGATATTTTTAAGAATCTTTTTAACATTTTCAACCACAATTTATCTTAATTTGTGCAATGGAGTAATACAGTTTCTTTCCTTTCCCACTCTTTTTCCAAGTGTTTTAAACTATAAGGAAGGGGTTTTGGACAGTAATTTATGCTTTTATTTCCACAGAGTCTGAGAGATTTCTCCAAGCCTGCAAAACTAAGGGAGATATTTCAGCATCCTGCTGGTCCCATGACATTATATTCTGCTTGCCTAGAGGTCTTAGTTTCAGAGGAGAAAAATAGCTGCCACCAGGATACAACAATGATTCCATTAAACTAAAAGTTAAGATCGCCACCTGGCCACTTTGGGCTCCTTCTACCTCTAAGTCAACAGGCTAAGAAGGGAGTTACAGTGCTGGGTGTGGTGACCGACACAGACTAGCAAGATGAAATCAGTCTACCACTCCATAACAGATTAAGGGCGGGCATGTGCAAAATACAGGAAATACCTTAGGGCATCTTTTAGTGTCACCATACCCTGTGATTAAGGTCAGTGGGAAACTATAATAACCCAATCTACGTCGGACTACAAATGGCCCAGACCCTTCAGAAATGAAAGTTTGGGTCACCCAACCAGGTAAAATGCCATTGAGGTGCTTGCTGAAGGCAAAGGCAATACAGAATGGGTAGTAGAAGAATGTAGTTATTAATCAGCTACTACCATGTGACCAGTTGCAGAAACAAGGATTGTAACTGCCAAGAGTATTTCCTCCTTATTTTGTTAAGGATGTGTTTGTGCATGTAGACACTTGTATGAAAAAAAAAAAAAAAAAAACTTCATTTCTTTTCTTTTTTCTCTATAATGTGACATAAGATGTACTGACTTCATACAAGCATTTAAGTGCTGTTAACTATAAGTAATAGCATTTAGATTAAGGATTAGTGTGCTTCTGGTTGTCCAAAGGACACCTGTATCATGTTAATTGTAGTGATAGCTGTATAATTTCAAGGCACCAGCAGGTTTGTTTTCTGCTGTGGGTTTCTCTCTGCTTCTAAGATGATGCCTAGTTACCACATCCTCTGGAGGGGGGAAGTGCTGTGGGCTCACATAGTGGAAATTGGAAGCCCACGTGATGTGAATGTTTCAGAAGGCCTCGTGTATAAGGATCTTAATCCCATTTGTAAGAGAGGAGCCCTCAGGGCCTAATCACTTCTTAAAGGCCATACCTCATAATACCATCACCTTGGCCACTGAGCTTCCGCATCTGAAATTTGAAGAATATACATTCAGATCATAGCATAGTTGTACATGAGGGACATATAAGTATCCCTACTTATTAGGAACATATAAATTACAGCTGGGAAGAGTTCACTGTGCATGTGCCAAAATGGTTAAAATTTCTAGGGCTGGATAAAATGAGAGGCAACTGGAACTCTCAGACATTAGTTGTAGAATGGTATAACATCCTTAGAAAACTGTTTAGCAGCTGGAAATAACGTTACAAATTTGCATCTCCTAAGTTTCACCCCTTTCGCTCCTGAATACTAAGTACTATTAACATGAGAATTTATTTTTGAAATGCTTTATACAAATATTCACAGCCTTTGTATTAATAATGGCTAAAATTCTGGAAAAACATAGGTAGAAAAATATTTTAATATTTGTAAAATTAATCTAAGATATTTTATTGTTATACTTTAGAAAAGTACAGATGAATGCATAGTTGTGCTAGGAAACTGCTGCAAAAGAGTGAATTTGATTAAAAAACATGAGCAATAGTGATGCAAATATACCCCTGGGCAAGATAGATGATGTGAAAAAATAATAATTGTAGATTGTGAAAAATGTATCTGACTGGTTAGGCAAAGATAATACCATTGTGGTTTAGCTGAACCAGAGAGAATTCTATATTTATTAAAAAAATGCAAAGGATATGAAAAAAATTTAGAATTGACCAGTTTAGCAAAACTAATTTGATCCAGTTATATCCAAAGCTAGTATAAACAATATGCAGAGAGTGAGATTAAATAAATTAGTCTTATGTGTTGCGAGAGTATGAAGTTGCCTTATATATGAACAAAACTCTGGAATGTGTCTTGAGATTTTATAAATAATAAGCAATCAGAGGTACTCATTTTAAATGATGCCTACATCTTTTTATTTAATTAAATACCTATCAGGCTCATACCTTTTAAAAGTCTATTACATTTTAAAATAAGAATCAACTTTCTTTTTCACTGACGTCTAAGTGATATGAAACTATTAAAATACACTTTAAAATCTGAAGCAATTTATATGGTAATTTATGATTTCCTAATATCCAAATAAAATAATTGTATGAGTTCTATTGTTAGCAATCTCTACTTTACGGCTAATTTAGACAGAGTCTCAACAGTGTGTTCAGTCTCTGTGGAAATCGGTTAAATGAGAGATATGGCAGAGTTTTAGGAACAGTATAAAGATAATTTGTCACTCATATAAGAATTGACAATGTACCCTTGCCAAAAAACTTGATAGGTTTGAAGTCTGACTTAACTGTCATTTGCCAGGTTTTTATTTTTGTTCCATTCTTAAGTGCTTCATCTTTCTGATTTAGCTTCCCCTAGCCTTCTGTTTTTTTTTTTTTTTATTCTTCTGCTTGTCTATCTTAATCTTACTTTTTTACCCTGCTGTGTCTCATCTAATATTTCTCATTTGTCTCCATTCATTTTGGAATTGGTGCAATGTTATCCATATGTAAATGCTAAAATATCGAACAAAAGCAAGCTGCTTATGACTCAGATTAATATGCATAAGCACACATACAATATTAAGACAAGAACAATAACAACAACAAAACCTACCAGAAAGATAAATATTGTTCTTGGAGGGCAACATCCTTTTCAATCCACTACACTGGTCCAAAACAATATTATATGATGACAATGAAAAGATGACTGTCAACAAAGAGAGGAAAAGAGAGAGAACATCTAGCATGGGGTTTTACAGTTTTCTTAATTGAAAATGACTCTGCATTATCCACCACATCCTTAATCAGCAATTACTCTTTTCCCCTTGGCATAAAAAGTACTTCAAAAGTTGGTAACTGTGGAAAAAGATAAAAGAAAATAATAAGATAGAGGCCGGGCACGGTGGCTCACGCCTGTAATCCAAGCACTTTGGAGGCCAAGGCAGGCAGATCACCTGAGGTCGGGAGTTCAAGACCAGCCTGACCATCATGGTGAAACCCCGTCATTTAAAAAAAAAAAAAAAAAAAAAAAAAAAAAAGAAAATAATAAGATAGCTTATAATAAACAGAAATAAGTTACCTGCTCAAAGAATTTAGAAATTTCAAATGTTACAATTTTAAAAAATAATAATTATGAAGCATAACATTTATTTATTAGTGACTACCTTTTGGAGTGGTAGTAAACATACTTTCTCTTTTTTCCTTCATCCTTTCCCCTCCTCTTTGCTCTGATAACCATCAATACACTTTCTATCTTCATAAGATCCATTTTTAGCCCCACATGTAAGCAAAACCATGTAGTGTTTGTCTTTCTGTGCTTGGCTTATTTCACTTAACACAACAGCCTCCAGTTTCATCTTTGTTGCTGCTAATGACAGCATTTCATTACTTTTTATGTCTGGATAATATTCCATTGTATATACTTGCCACATTTTATTTATCCATTCACCTGTTGATGAACACAGGTGGATTACATCTTTTGGCTGTTGTGAACATGCTGCAATAAAAATTAGAGTGCAGATATAGTGTTGATATATTTATTTCTACTTCTCTACTTCCGTGAATACTGTCATTGGTATGCTGATAGAGATTACATTGAATCTGTAAATTGCATTGGGTAGTATTGTCATTTTAGCAATATTAGTTCTTCTAATCCATCAACATGGAATAACATCATTTTATTGTGTCCTCTTCAATTTTTTTCATCAGTGTCATATAGTTTTTCTTTGTATAGGTTTTGTACCTATTTGGGTAAAATGATAGCTAGGTATTTTATATTCATATCTATTGTAAGTGGGATTACTTTCTTAATTTATTTTGTAGATTGCTACTGGTGTATAGAAATGCTACAAATTTTTGTATGTTGATTTTGTATACTGCAACTTTATTGATTTGTTTATTAGTTCTAATAGTTTTTTGGTGAGTCGTTTGGGTTTTCTAAGTTTAAAATCATGTAGTTTGCTAATGGGGCTAATTTGACTTCATTTCCAGGTAGGATTAACTTTATTTCTTTCTCTTGCCTAATTGCTCTGGCAAAGAATTCTAGTACTGTGTTGAATATAAGTAGTAAAAGCAGGCCTCCTTGCCTTGTTTCTGATCTTAGAGGAAAGGCCTTCACTTTTTTCACCATGCAGTATAACACTACGTCTGGATTGGTCATACAGCATTCATTATTTTGAGGTATGTTAATTGTATACCCATATTGTTTAAGGTTTTTGTCATAAGGTGATGTTGAATTTTATTGAATGTCTTTTATGTGTCTATTGAGATGGTCATACGTTTTTTGTTCTTTCTTCTGTTAATATGATATATCACATTTATTGATTGGTGTATGTTGAACTGTTTGCATTCTTGAGTTGAACCCCACTTGATAATGATGAATCATTTTTGTGTGTGTATTGTTGAATTTGGCTTGCTACTATGTTGTTAATAATTTTTGAATCTGTGTTCATCAGTGATAATTGGCCTGAAGTTTTCCTTTCCTGGTTTCCTTGTCTGATTTTGGTATCAAGGTAATACTAGCCTCATAGAATGTCTGGAAGTATTCCCTTATTCCCTTCTTTTCAATGTTCTTGAAGAAATTAAGTAGAAATTGTATTAGTTCATTAAATGTTAGGTAGAATGTAGCAGTGAAGTCATGATGTCCTGGGCTGTTATTTGCTGGGAGATATTTTACTATGGCTTCAGTCTCCTGAATCATTATTTGTTTATTGAGGTTTTCTATTTCTTCATTGGGAGGTTTTATATGTCTGGAAATGTATCCATTTCTTTTACATTTTTTAATATGTTGGCATATAGTTGTTCATAATAGTCTCTGATAATTCTTTATATTTCTCCTGTTTCAACTGTTATTCCTTCATTTCTGATTTTATTGATTTGGGTCTTCTCTGTTTTCTTCCTAGTTAGTCTAGCTATAAGCTTGTTAATTTTGTTTGTTTTATTAAAAAAAACTTGTTTTGTTGATTTAAAAAAAAAACTTGTTGTGTTTTTTTAATTCTCAGTTTTATTTATTTCTGCTCTGATTTTTATTTTCTTCGATTGATTTTGAGTTTCATCTTTCCTTGCCTTTCTATTTCCTTGAGGTACTCATTAGGTTGTTTATCTGAAGCTTTTTCACTTTTTTTTTTGCTTTGGTTGATTGATATACACTTCCCTCCTAATATTACTTTTGCTGTATCCCATAAATTTCAGTCTATTGTATTTCCCTTATTTGTTTCAAGACATTTTTAAATTTTCTTATTAATTTCTTCACTGAGCTATTGGTCATTTAGGAGCATGTTGCTTAATTTCCATGTATTTGTGACATTTCCAAGGTTCTTCTTGTTACCAATTTCTAGTTTTATTCCATTGTGGTCAGAAAAGATATTTGATATAATTTTTACTTTTCAAAATTTGTTCAAACTTGTTTGTTCGGCCTAAGATTTAGTCTATTCTGGAGAATGTTCCATATGCCCAGGAAAAGAATGTGTATCCTATAGCAGTTACGTGAAATGCTCTTTAAACATTAGTTAAGCCTATTAATTCTAGTGTGTAGTTTAACGCTGATGTTTATTTGTTGATTTTCTCTAGATGAGTTGGTTTCCAGTTTAATTGAATACTTTTTCTCACCTGTTTACTTTCAGTCTATGTATATCTTTATAGCTCTAGTGAGTTTCCTGCTTTTTATCTGTTAAAATATTCTAGGCCTTTTAATTAGAGACTAGGTTCACTTACATTGTGTTTTTATTAATAAGAAGTTACTACTGCCACTTTATTGCCTTCTTTCTGGTTGTTTTATAATTCCTCTCTTCTTTCTTTCCTTTGCTACCATCTTCCTTTGTGGTTAAGTGATTTTCTTTACCAGTATATTTTAATTCCCTGATTGTAATTTTTACGGAATCTGCTATATGGTTTTGCATTGTGGTTACTATAAGGCTTACGAAAAACATTTTATAGATGTAATGATATTTTAAAGAGATGACAACTTATCTTAGATCATGAAAAAATAGAGCAAAAAAAAAAAAACTAAAAAAGTAATTTTACACTTTAAATCCATGACTGTATATTTTCAAATAGCTTCTCTCTGAGCTAATTGTCTCTCTATTAGACCATTCAGCTACTAAAAGCCTATAGTGAAATTTTTTGTTCAACAAATATATTTGTCAGTTTCAAAATTTCTGTTTGATTTTGTCTGTTAACAATCTCTTTGTTATATTTCTCTAATGCATTTCTAAATTGCTTTGCTGTGTTATCATGAAGATCACTGAGTTTCTATAAAACTGCAGTTTTAAATTCTTGGTCTAAGAGTTCACATACTGCCATCATGTTGGAATCTGTCACTGCTTTCTCGCTTTGTTCATTTGGGGAGATGATGATTTCTGTTTACTGTTGTTGCACTGAAATATTAAATTTTTTTTCTAGCGTCTCTGTCTGGCTTATTTTAGCTTTTATTGAATATACTTTTCAGATTTACTTTACAGCTAGGTTGTTGCTTTTTTTTTTTTTTTTTGTCTTTAAATGGTGTCTTAAGTCCTGGTTCACACTGGTTCTAGTAGTGGATCACAGTATTTCTTTCCTTGAATGGGGGACATTCCAGTGGGATATCTTGGCAGTGTGGGAAGACTGGTTAGGTGTTTGTGCACAGGGTACCTGTGGAGTAAACTGCCTAGGGCATGCAACTACTGAATAGACATTCTAATTTTGTATCTCCTTTGCCTAAGTTACAGAGCAGAGTTTCCATGGTTGGGGATGGTAGTCCCACCTCCACCCTTTCTCTCTGGTTCTCAGAGGTATTTCTCCCTTCAGGCACTCATGATGATTCCTGTTAGTTAAGGCAGGGACACATCTCCTGTGAAAGAACTCAAGATCGTGTAGAAGCTAGTTGTTCACCCCGATCTCACTTTTGCCAGTGTAGACTATGAATTGGAGGAATAGTTTCTATGTACTTTATGCCAGGAAGAAAAAAGAAGGGGGCATTGCAAATATGAATACCTGATTCTCTTATCATCTGTGCAAAGTTTTTATTTTTTACTTTTTTCTGGCCCCAGCAACTGTCTCATGTTCATATTGGAATTCTGGAACACTGCTGGCGATAATCTCAATGCTGTTGTTTTTGTGTTTCTGTGCTGAAAAGGAGTAAAACCATCTTGCTTCTATCCCATCATTATAGAACCAGAAGTCCTGACTTCTTTATTTACATTTTCCATTCAAACCTGTCTATAATAATCCTGATGGTCCTGACCACAGCTCTGTGTTTGCCTTTCTTACTAGTGTTTAGCATCATCTCCTAACAGATAATATATTTACTTATTATGATGATGATCTCTCTTTTTCCAGGGATCACAAACTGATGTTTACATTAGTGAATTCTGAGGGTTCATGCCTATGATAAGCATTCAACATTTATTTAAGTACACAATCAATTGTCTGAGGTGGATTACTAGTCTCTGCCACTGTACAGCTTCTAACCTGGTCTATTCACATTCAGTAATCTCTGTGATTCATGCCTAGCCTCCTCCAAAGTACTTTTTCTTCCATAGTAAGGGAGAGCTTGCTAAATCACATTTGTGATCCTGTTATATGCTTTAATTAAAATACCTGTAGCCACTTACTGTGTTAGTAAAATAACATTAAACCATTAAATTTACTTATGTGTGGCCGGGCACGGTGGCTCACGCCTATAATCCCAGCACTTTGGGAGGCCGAGGTGGGTGGATCACGAGGTCAAGAGATCAAGACCATCCTGGTCAACATGGTGAAACCCCGTCTCTACTAAAAATACAAAAATTAGCTGGGCATGGTGGCGCGTGCCTGTAGTCCCAGCTACCTGGGAGGCTGAGGCAGGAGAATTGCTTGAATCCAGGAGGCGGAGATTGCGGTGAGCCGAGATCGCGCCATTGCACTCCAGCCTGGGTAACAAGAGTGAAACTCCGTCTCAAAAAAAAAAAAAATTTTTTTTTTACTTATGTTTTGCTATTGCTTGGCCATTTTTTCTTTTCTAGCTTCACTTTCTTATTATAGCCTTTTTTTTTCAAGCCATAGTCAAATCACACTGAACATTTTTTTTCCTAGAAAAAATATTACCTTTATTTTTTGTTTCTGATGCAGCTCATGGGAAGATTTTTTTGTCTGGCTCTTTACTTGATTAATTCTTACTGTATTTCACATTATCTTCTTTTTTTTCTCCAAAAGAAAACCTGTCTTATGCAGTTCAGGTTAGCTGCTTAGCTATAGTTTACATCTTTAAAAATTTCTCAATGAATAAGTTGCTTGTTCAATGAACTTATAATATCAAATTTTAGAGAGTGTATGTATATTTTAAATATGAAAGCATTTTATTTCATATTTTAAAAATACATATACTCTCTATAACACATTCATTACCTAGCACAAAGTATTCTCTCAACATGTATTTATTGACTCATTTATATGAAATTTTGTTGGCCAAAGTGTATGAGTGTATGGGTCTTGAAAATGATTACCTTTTCTTTCTTTTTTTTTTTAATCTTTTGTTTCCAATAAACTGTTCCATTATGTTGTGATAATGGTGAACCTTGTTCATGAACTACAGCTATAGAAATAAAACCCAGGGAATTTTGATCAGAATTAGCAAGAAAAGTGGCTCTAGGATTAAAGACTTAAATCAGAGACCAGAAACTATGAAACTACTAGAAGAAAACATTAGGGAAATGCTTCAGGAATTTGTCTGGGCAAAGTTTTATTGTGTAAAACCTCCAAAATCTTAAAAGGTGCCTACCACTTATGGTTAAGTAGAGAGTTGTAAAAGGCAGAATTCAAGGCTAATCCCCAAGATTTACACCTGCTGCTCTATACTCCTTGTATAATCACCTCCTATATAAACTTGGATACTTTTCATCCCTCTACCAAGGCCTGGATTTCATATATTTATTTGATATTGTTTCTTATAATAAATATTAACCTAATTTTCCATTGTATATTTTAAAACACTAAAGCACACCATCTGATCCTAAAGTTGCAAAGCATGTGATCTTAATTAACAGTGCATTGGGGGTGTCTATGAAATTAAGTTCAATAAATTGTATGTTAACTGAGAAATAAGCAAAACAAATATTTGAGAAAATTGCAATTTTAGTTTGACAGTCCCTCTATTAAATTGCAATTTACCACTTGCCGATGCTCTGTAGGACAGAACACAGTATCTTCAAAGATAATTTTCCCATAATATTTAAGCTGCATGATACAATTAATATACAGTAGTCAAGCTAACAAAATATTTTTGAGAGATAAACAGTGTGCTTTAAACTTTAAATAACCCACATAATCTAATATTATTATTAAATATAATATAAATTATACTTTTTCTTAGGTAATGTACATAAATATTTTGAAATTGAGATTGAAATCCATTCCACTCCATTAGAATAAAATATATTAATTTAATTTCTTAACTTTATTTTTTAGAAAATTTGTATTAGTCAAACAGTAGTTTAAAATAGTATCAATTTTAGCATGGTATGTTTCTCAAAATCCATCAATATTAACTTTCTGTTTCTTCAGTAAGATATTAGCATGCAACTTCATTACAATATCAGAAAGAGGTTTACCTTCTGAAGGATTAAATTTTCTCACAAGAATCAAAGAGAAGAACTCAATTCCATAGGACAATGATAAGTTAAAATAATATGTGTAAAGGGTTTTACAGATTTTTAATGATACACTGAAAACAAGAGCATTGTCAGCTCTTTCATATCATGTTCTCTGCCTTTGATTTCCCTTCCTTCTTCTTCCCTTCTAGTCTAAATTAGAAGAGCAGGATAAACTGATGTAAAGGGTCCAAACGTGTATTTGGGCCAGTCCTCTATGGAGTTCTACATTATATCAAAATAACAGTAATTTTATGCAAATCTTGAAAACAAAAATATTCTGCATTACCTAATGCTAAATATTAAGTCCATCATAGTTATGAAAGTAATTTAACAATAAAAATAATTATCACTCCTGATTGATAATGGAAGAAGCACAGATTATTAGGAAATCTGTTATAAAGCAGTATGTATATCCTTACTGACATTTATCAAGCCTAGTTAGCCTAGGTATTAGAAGAAAAATGCATTTGTTTTTTATACATCATGTGAGAGATGGTGCTGTATATATAGTAAATTCCTTGAAGTCAACACCTTAGCTATAGTTAACATGTCTTTTGAGTTTAAATAAATGAAACACAGTAAATAGTAGTTTTTTAAGCATATAGGTAAGCTCAACCAGCACCTGAAAATATCTGGATGGCACATAGTCTTTTGGAATTAACTTTAACTGTTATACTACCAATTCTATCAGACTCCCAGTAGGGACTCTGTGTGGGAGCTTCAATGCCACATTTCCCTTCCGCACTGCCCTAGCAGATGTTTTCCATGACAGCCCCAGCCCTGCAGCAAACTTCTGCCTGGACATTCAGATATTTCCATACATTTTCTGAAATCTAGGCAGAGGTTCCCAAACCTCACTTCTTGACTTCTGTGCAACCACAGGCTTAACACTACGTGGAAGCTGCCAAGGTTTGGGGCTTGCATTCTCTGAAGCCATGGCCCAAGCTGTACCTTCACTCTTGGGGATGCAGAGAACCAAGTACTTAGGCTACTCAGAGTAGAGGAGCCCTGAGCTTGCCCACAAAACCATTTTTTTCCTCCTAGGCCTCTGGGCTTGTGATGGGAGGGGGCTGCCACAAGGTCTCTGACATGCCCTGGAGACATTTTCCATATTGTCTTGTCAATTAACATTTGGCTCCTCATTACTCATGCAAATTTCTGCAGCAGGAGTGAATTTCTCCTCATAAAATGTGTTTTTCTTTTCTATCACATCATCAAGCTGCAAATTTTTCGAACTTTTATGTTCTGTTTCCTTTTTAAAACTGAATGTTTTTAACAGCACCCAAGTCACCCCATGAATGCTTTGCTACTTTGAAATTTTTTCTACCAGATACTCTAAATCATCTCCCTGAAGTTAAAAGTTCCACAAATCTCTAGAGAAGGGAAAGATGCCACCAGTCTATGGAAATATTCTATATAATGATTGACAAAACTCAACAAATGATACCTTTAAAATTAACTTTTATTTTATGCATGGTATTTATAAATAATAATAAAGTAAAGTTATACTGGCTAGAATCAATATAGTGGAGCAGTTAACATTAGAAAATTAAAAATCTCATCTACATATTTATCATTTATAATCAATAGGTTTATACAAAAGGACATTAATACTTCACTCATACCCAACTGCCTCTTTCTATCACTTAAAAATTATGGCTAATAATAAATCCCAATCCAAAAAAACTATTCCTCTTAATTACCTAGGGAAATCACTATTAGTTAGAAGCCATTTAGGTGACAGAAATGTTTAAAAGTCATTTGCCAAATGATTACAACATAGATCAAATTACCAGCCCAAAATTGATGCATGGAGTGTAGCTTTAGAAAAATTTTGTGAACACTGAAATTGCAATTGGCTCACAAGTCTTCTTTCTCTCAATTATAGCTCTCCAATGCCCAACACAATATAATGCACATATATTTATATAATCACTGCACAACTGCAATAGATATTGATGGCAGCATAGGCCCATCTGGAGCAGCCACTGCAGGGACACAAGTTGCAATGGGGGAGGCATGGCTGGGGCTGCACACTCTGCAAAGCTGGTATGGGCTGGAAAAATGTGGGAGTCCTGTGCACTACCAAGTTGGCATGGCAGGAGCCCCATGCTCCCAGGTGCAGCTGCAACCACTTAGCCATAGCACTGGACATGGGACTCTCTGCAGTCTCAAGGGTCCAGAAAGCCTTCTGCTCCTTCAGTTAAGAAGTGTCTGCTCCCACTCCCTGACCTCTCTCTACTCCCAGCACCCTCTCCACTGCACAGCAAAGTCATGGCCGAACCTGGGCATTTTTGTGACCCAGCCGGGTGTGCATGCACTTGAGATGGTACTGACATGCTAGCCCACTTCTACCTTTGTCTCCTCTGGACTTTGAGTGCCAATAAGCATAGGATAGAGGCTGGGGGTATCTGAAGGTAGCTTGGCACAGGCCTGCAGGTGCCCCTTTGGCATAAACAGCCTGGGTACCATGGACAACTTGTTGATGATGGCAGGAGGCAGATAGGTTCCTACCTGTGAAGGGGCAGGTCTCCTGTGAAGCATCACATTCAAGCCAGGGGCCACTTGAAGCCTGGAAGCTGGGCTGACAGTTCCTATTAGAGTCTGTGACCCACAGCAATAACTTAAGGTGTCTTTTCCAGGCCTGTCCATGGCCTCTCATGGACCAATCAGTCAGCACACATTTCCACCCTCTGAGCCCATAAAAGCTCTGAATTCAGCAAGACTCATACACTCTTGGGGACAACTTGCCTGTTGAAAGAAGCTACTCACTTCATGTCTCCTGAGAGTGGTTATGTCAATTAGAAAACCTCCTTTACATCTTGTTCACTCTCTAGTTATCCACATAACCTCATTTTTCCTGGATGCAGGACAAGAACTTGGCACCCTCAAAATGGCAGGAGTGAAAGGAGCTGTAACACATTCCTGGTTGGCTTGCTGAGTTGCAGGTGGTGACACACTCCCTGGCTGTGAAAGTGAAGAGTGGCAATCCTTCTGGCGGCCCAGACCTGGGAATCCCCCAAGCCAGAGATGCTGTAACACTGTAGCCCTCCCACCCTCCACCAGCACTGAGCCACACAGTGGAAGCAGCGGTGGGGCCCTGCCAGCCCAGGAACCACAAGTTGGAGTAGGGAAGCAGAATTGAAAGAACTGTAACACAAACAGGCCAAAACATGCTCCCCCACTCGCCATGCTGCCAGCAGTGAGAAGGTGAGAAGAACTGTGGCCCTTCTGGAGGTTCAGATCTTGGGGCTCCCCAATGCTGGGCTGTGATATGCTGTAACACCTTCTTTAGGGCTCTGTAGTTCCTGGCATCTCTGAGTTTTTGGGCACCACAGTGTTCCTTGGTGCCCACACTGGAAGCCGCATGCAGTGCCTGATCCAGCCACAGTCTCTCATGGAGCTGGTGGCTGTGCTAGCACCTGGGGCTGATCTTCCCACCACAGCTGGTGCTCCTGGCTGTGCACAGTGGCCAGGCCCCATGCTTGCTCGCTCACACACCTCTCACTGCTCCATGCCTGTCTCATCTTTGACAGGTGTGGGATCCAGGCTAGTAGCTCAAGCTGAGTTCAGCCTGTCAGGCTGAGTGGACAGAATCAGCCCAGTAGTTGTGAGTAAAACTCCAGCATAAGTGCTACTGGCCACAGAAGTTTCTGCCTGGCAGAGTGACACCCTAAGGATCCTGTGAGAGTATTATACATATGTACATATGCATAATCTAAGTGAGGTGATGATGGTGAAGAGAAAAGGCAAACAACTCTCTCTTTATCTGTGCATCCCTCTGTAGACAGAACAGTTCTCCAGTGGGAACATAAGGTTCTCACTCATTTAGTAGAAAGAAAAGTTCTGTAGTGTATCTGGGAAGAAATTAAAGACAATTGACACACTGAGCAAGGACCCTATTTTCTCTACTTTAAATCAAATCTTAATGCAAAATCACACACGCAGAAACTGTTGATTCCCCAAGAGAAACAGAAGACCATGTTAAGAAGAAAAAAGAATTATTAGTGATTTTGCAAGAGAGCACGTGGCACTAGGGCTGCCTCCTCTTTTAACAGAGCTATTTATGACTCAGGGTACAGGATCAGGTAATTCTGTAACTCGAATTTGGAGGTAGTTAATAGAATTAGCTCCATTGTTGTGCAAAATAATGTGGCAGGAGTACTTCTACTGTCGCTCTGAGGCAGCCAATGGAAAAAAAAATACACATTTGATTGGCTTGAGTGTTTTAGGGTGCGGATACTTAATCCTTGATATCAGTTAATGCTATTCTCTACTCATTGTTTTTAGCCTATGTAGGAGAATATAAAAAGGATTTTAAGTTTTCTACATTCAAGTAGGTATAAGTCAAAAAGATGCTAAGGGATGTTCATAATAGATAAGATACAAGTGATAATAATTATTATGGTGAAGGCAGAATTCTCAGCCAGAAACACCCTTAAAAACACACACCTTGAATCTGGAGAAATGATGAGGTGGTTGTGATTTAAAAGGCTTAAGTAATGGAGACATGACCCTCTGGTGCCATTGAAGGACTGCTCCTGTGTACATAGGATCATGTGGATAAGGACACAGTGGTTTTCAAGTACTATGACCGATTATAAAAACAGAGACACAGTTTTTCGTTAAATGCTATTTAAGTATTGTTTTTAGTGGCAATGAATGATTGAGTCTGCAAAGCGCTTATCTGACACTGTTCTTATGATGAACAAAATCATTGACTGTTAATATTTAATAAAAAAACTTGCTTAGCGTAATTCCTGAACATTAATTTTATCCAAATGATTTAAGAAAGACTTTTTACCAGTATAATATGGTATAAAGAATGATGAGATGCTTGCTTGTAAACATTTCAGAGGAAAAATGAAAATTAAATGTGGTTAAAAGAAACAATTACTTCATTACAGTTTATATTAGAGTAAAGTACGCTATATTAGTCTATTGTATATTTTCTAATTATTCTGAAATTTATTTCTACATGTACATTATAATGTCAATTATAGAATATTACACTGTATTATCAAACCCCAAATAAATTTCAATTCATGGAACACTAATGTATCTACAATATAAGCAAATTTGATTTCATAATCATCCATTGCCATTAATATCATAATATATTCTATTTTTCAAGTTTTTTTTGCTCAATTTTTGCTTTTTTATAAAATGAAGCATTTATACTCCTAAAAATTATACGATAAAAGTTAAAGGGTTGTTCCCATATGGTTAATTACTTAAATTAATAATTAAATTAAATAATTAAAATAATTTGATTATCTTCTGATGTATATCCAAATATACTTTTTGCTAAATCATTCATGGTGACAAGTTTTATCAGCATGTGGCATTTTGATTGCTTAATGACACATTTATTCACTTATCATTTTCTCATGTTTGTAGATCATCCAGTATTTTTAACTAGGAGTGATGAATCGCCCAGATGATGTTTCTTTTGATGCACCAACAATAACTGAGTGTACTATCACAATTGTTTATTCACAATAATCAAACCTGTCATATAAGAAAGCACAGAATATTGGAGAGGTGCAGATTTGGAACTATTAAATGAATTCAAGAACGGTTAACAATCAATTAAAGATGACATTTTGTGGTTTTCATTCTAAGAAAGTTTATAGGATGTGACCAAGGAGACAAATAAATTTTAAATGAAAGAAAGACTTTTTCAAGAACCATCAAAGACTCGGTATCCAGAGTATTGTTAGGTAGTTTCAATTGTTTCTATGAAAGGTCAGACACTCACTTGTGCTGTTATTTTAAAAATACAAAATGTGCTTTATAGGGGATAATCAGTTTATAAAGAAATATATACTGTTAGTAGGAGATTTTATATTAGTAATTAACATGACACAATAGTTTGAAATGTTATACTTTAGGGTTCATAATCAACTATGTTAATTGAATGAATTAGCCAATAAGTCAATGCTTCACAGGAAATATATAAATTATTGAATATTATATTTTCTAAAATAAGTGGAGATAAAGAAAAACATTATCTACTCTTTATAGAGTAATTGAATAGATCATTTATTATAATTTACTAGGTTAAGGGAAGCTGCTACAGAATTAGATATTTATGCAGATGAATATGATCTGCTTTATCTCTACTTATAATAAAAGTAACATCATAATCAAATGGCAATTAAATCTCTACACTAATATCTCACAGCACTACATGATCTAGGAAGAATATTAGATAAATGATGAACTCCTTGATTTCAGTTCCTCCATTAACAAAATAAAGAGTGATGTCACCTCTAGACATAAAGTTTAACAATTTATTATTCTCTCTGTTGAATAAGATAAAGGCTATATTTTCCAAATGAAAAGAAGTAATTTTAAGAGACTTCTTTAATATAACAAAATATTATTAAAACTACATACTTGTGTATACCACTTAGTTTGCTATATAATGATATAAATCATATCTCAAGTTTATAGGATGCTAGTAGCCTGAGATCTAAGGTGTGTCAACCTATTAGCCTATAAACATTCACAAAATTCTAATATTCTTATTATTTCAAAATTTGATTTGTATTTTATTGGCTGAAAAATGTAATGTAAAAATAAAGTTAATTGAATTTTTTAAGTGAATTATTTATGGTAAAAAAATCAAAATGTAGTAATAAATTGAGTCAAATCTTACTGCAAAATAGTACTATATTTTAATTGACAAGTATAGTCAATTAAAAGTAAATCACAAAGTTAAAAAATTCAAAATAAAATTTAAATTTATTTTAAAATATATTTTAAAGTAAAACTTTGAGTAAATAAAGGTATAGGTAATTGGTAATTCTGAAAACCCCCTTGAGAAAAGTTGCAACAGTATTGAGATTAGACTGTGTCTGCCACTTAAACCTCCCGTGCCATAATGAGTATTTTTCATAGTATAGAAGCTGCATTTTAGGAAAATAAATTAGGCACTAGAAGTTTATCATTTATTTTCATGCAGAACATGTCTTAGAAATATCCAGCATTTTCATCCAGGCATGGTAGCTTATGCTTGTAAGCCCTGCACTTTAGGAGGCTGAGGCGGGCATATCACTTGAGGTCAGAAGTTCGAGACCAGCCTGACCAGCATGGTGAAACCCTGTCTCTACTAAACTTTCAAAAATAATTAGCGTGGCTTGGTGGCGCGTGCCTGTGGTCCCAGCTATTCAGGAGGCTGAGACAGGATAATTACTTGAGCCTGGGAGGTGGAAGTTGCAGTGAGCTGAGATTGAGATCCTGCCATTGCACTCCAGCCTGGGCACAGAGTGAGACTCCATCTGAAAATTTTTAAAAAATTAAAAAAGAATAAATACCCCAAATTTTCAATGTCATTCTCACTTGCATATATCAGTGATGTACTTTGGTTTCTGCTCCATTTAATAGTTGTCTGCTGTTAAACCTGCAAAAAATATTTGCCTCAATGAAGGCTATATATTTTGCCTTTCAGAACGTTTTCTCTTCTTTCAACTTTAAAGAACATACATTTAAGTGTATCAGTCCTTAATTTTTAAAAGGTGCAAAGAAAAAGAAGAAATGAATTTAGTAGTTTTATCAAATTGAAATGTTTCATCTTCCATACTTTGTAATACTTTGAAGAATACTCAGAAGTTCATCTGATTATGCTTAATAAAGGAGAATGTAATTCAAAGATGTTCAAACTAGGAAGATGAGAGTGATGAAACATATATAACTCCCCCCAAAATATACTGAGTTGAGAATAAGTTTGCTGTTAGTGAAACACTTTAGAATCAATCCACAATAATGAGTAAATCAACAGATTCAATGAGCAATAGTTTTCTGCTACAAAGTCTCAATAAAAGACACAAAGCTACTCAGCATGTTAGTTCATAAACAGTCCTTCTAAAATCTCTTTAAAATGAATTTGTTCACATTCAACTAAGAAAAAGACAGATTTTTTTCAGTTTTATTCTGAAATAATTTCTATGGAAAGGAGAAAGTGAAACATAATTCTATAAAGGAAATTGGTAAGGAGAAGAATGTCTATGAGAAAGCTTTTCAGCCAGGTTATTTTAGAATATTTTAACAATATAAAGAAAATATGTTCCTTATGTCTGCTAGAGCTAACTTACAATTGATTTACCAAAGTAAATTTTAATTGAACAAAGATTGTCATAGATCATGATGGTCAACATTGACTGTCAACTTGACTGGATTAAAGGAAGCAAATACTGTTCCTGGGTATGTCTGTGAGGGTGTTTCTAAAGGAGATTAATATTTGAGTTAGTGGACTGGAAGAGGCAAATCTAACCTCAGTCTGGTTGAGCACAATCTAATCAGCTGCCAGTGTGGCCAGAATAAAAACTGCTGGAAAAACCTGGATAGACTAGACTTGCTGAGTATTCTGGCTTCCATCTTTCCCTGTACTAGATGCTTCCTGTCCTTGAACATCAGAATCCAAGTTTTTTAGCTTTTGGACTCTTGAACTTACACCAGTGGTTTGACAGGGACTCTCAGGCCTTTAGTTACAGACTGAAGGTTTCCCTACTTTTGAGGATTTGGGACTCAGACTGGCTTCCTTGCTCCTCAGCTTTCAGACCACCTACTGTGGGACCTCACCCGGTAATCGTGTGAGTCAACACTCCTTAAGAACCTCAACTTTATATATACATCTACCCTATTAGTCCTGTCTCTCTGGAGAACCATGACTAATACATAGATTGTGTATGTCAGTTTGTTATAATTTTTACCCATTATTTTTCTCATCTCTAAATTTAAAACAGCAGTAACCACAGCCCTACAAATGGTATGTTCTCTACAAGAAAAAAATTATTGAATGCATTTTAAAGAGCATTAAAAACTTGAAAGCAGTTGATGTTGTATCTGTTAATTAATTGTTATTTTGTATACGTACATAGAAGAATTGGCAAATAGGCTTAGTGTGAGAGTCACAACCTCAGATCTTTGTGTAAAGCCATGTGACATACCCTTCCACTCTACTACAGGGCTGTGTATTATGGACAATATTAAAAAGTATTTTTTAATTATAAATTTTAAAATAACACTAAAACTATATATTTTCATGTTCTTTAAATTTCTAATTTGATGCCTCTGGATACTGTAATCTTCATTACCCATTTCGTCAGGACACAACATCTCCTGCTAACCTTTTACAATATCTGAACTACATCTAATTGCACACTTTAAAATGAAGATGAAAAAGAAAAATATTTTGTTATAATTAAATATACACAATGTCATTAAAATACACTAAACTGTACACGCAATGCCTGATTGCATATTTATATTTAATTATTGTCAATACAATGCATCAAGTTAAAAATAAATATCCATAGTAATGTACAGCTACATAAAATATATAATATACATAGCACAGTATATGATTTTGGTTTCACTCTATTGTTAACTTTTATGAGATTAGCATACTTTTAGATTCCGTGTGTAAGTGAGATCATGAAGTATTAGTTGTCTCCTTAATGCGGTAGGAAACATGTCAGTCTCATCTGAAGGTCCTGAGTCTATGAGGTTTTTAATATGGGAGCTTGAGGTAACCTAGCCAGAGGTTCAGCTGGATTTGTGTTCCTTTATTGCCGCTAATTTCTGCTTCCTTTTGCTATGTGTGATGCCTCCAGTGCTGGAGGCTTTTTCTTCTGTTCCTGCTCCAGCTTTCAGCAGGCCCTGTACACAGCCCAGAGGGGACTTATTTTCACCCCTTGCTCCTCCACATTCAGTAGACTGCTGCCATAGCATTAGGTGCAAACTAATACTATGGTGGGGCAGGGGAGCCACTATCAGGTCTTGCGATGTAGCCTGATTTTAGGAAGGCCCGGTGTGCCCAAGCATCTAGGATGGGACTTTTACAGCATTTCTGCCTCGCCTTTCTATGGAAAGCTTGACTGTGATGAAGAAGTCATCAACAGCTGCTCATCAGGAGAGAAACAGATCTTACAGCTGGACTCCAAGCAACTCACCAAAACAATGAACAAGCAACACAACGGCAACAATAATAAAAGCCTCTGAAAAAAAAGAGCCCAAGTCTCTTTATAGTGTATTGCCTGGGATATCCAGATTTTAAATAAAAGCTTTCTAGAAGGGAGAGACTCTCAGGGTATCTAAGATGGAGTAATAGAAAGGAGATGTACTTTCCCTTGTTTAACAACAAACCAATCTGGAAAAACACAAAACACATTTTCAGACCTTGGACATCAGTTAGAGCAAGGCAGAGATTACTGAGCAAAGAGATACTGACAAACGAGCCCTATAATTGTCCAAGCTTAGTACTTGAGAGTTTCTGAAAGGGACGACCAAGCAGAATCAGGAAAAAACAGATTTCAAGGCAGCAAGCCAAATGAAATCATTTTCAGAAATATTGGAGATGAAAAAACTCATCACTAGTGCACTTGCACTGAAAATCAAGTTAAGGGAAATCTCTTAGATAGAGTGAAAATGACACCAGATGGAAATATGTACATGCGCAAAGAATGAAAACTACTTCACAGTGTAGAGTCCAGCCCTACGGGGACATGGAGTGTCTCTTAACGCTGTGTGAGGCACTGGATGCAAGAAATAAGGAGAGAAGTCACAGAAGGACAAAGAAAGTGCAGCTGGGCTCGGGGAGCCTCGCCACTTATAGCGGAGGCAGGCAAGGCCCGAACTTACAGGAACGTCTGTATTTATTGGGTATAGGTTAGGGGGCAGGGTAGTGAGTGAGGTCATCTTAAGGATAGGGATAGGGTCAAGACAATCACGTGAGCAATAAACAAGGCGTCCACCCCTATTAGGTCACTGAGGCAGGGAGGTGGGCCGTGCACAGTGAAGAGGGTGCAGCGTGCAACATCTCTTATCTAGGGGCAGCTACTTCTAAGGAATTCTGTAGGAGGATGCTTTGAGTCAGCACAGTAGCTAAAGAGCTGACAGGCTATACAGCCACTTGCTGGGAACTTCCAGTGATTTCTATAGGAGGATGCTTTGAGTCAGTACATAGCAACAGGGTTGACAGGGTATACAGCCAACTAGGCGAGATTATACACAGGGATTTAAAGCCCTTAAACGCTCGCGGGGTTGCCAACTTGAGGCCAGCTTTCCACAAGAGCTGGACGAAAGGCACAGTCTTAACACAGGTAAATGTAAAATAAATTAATATTAGTTATTTAAAGTATTTAAAAGATAATTGACCGAGGAAAACCAAAAATATTAATTATCAGTATTTTTTGTTGTGGTTAACACCTACAAAGAAGTAGCATGTATGAACACAACAGCACAGTGCTGAGAGAGAAAATGATGTCCACCGCTGTAAGCTCTTTACACTGTAATTGATACAATGCTCCTTGAAGGAAGACTGCAATAAATTAAAAATTATACCATAGCCTAGACACAGCAGTTTAATGTCCCTGTCTGTTAATGCTGTACATAGACTTAACACCCTTTCCCTTCGTCTTCCTTATGCTGGCAATATGATATGCACTAGAAAACTTGATTCTTAGAGTCAGTGAATAAAAGGATGGGCTCATTTATCTTCATAGCTTTTCTTAAAAAGGATCCTCATAATTTAAAGAATATCCTAATGGAACGGCATGGGTACAAGGCAAGAGACAGTTTCACATTTTAGTCCAGTAGTCTTTGGCAGAGCCCAGTCAAGGCCAAATTCACCTAAGATGCACTATACCTTCCTATATATACTTTCCTTCGAGATATATATATGTCTCATATATATATATATATATATATATATACACACACACACACACACACACACACACACATAAGGGCGTATATACATATATATGATATACACACATATATACACATATATAAGGGTGTATATACATATATATGATATACACACACACATATATACACCCTTAAATACATATGTGTGTGTGTGTATATATATATATGATATATATATACCTTGAAGGAAGGTATATATAGGAAGGTATATACATACATATATTTATGATATACACACACATATATATATACACCCTTAAATATATATGTGTGTGTATATATATGATATATATATACCTTGAAGGAAGGTATATATAGGAAGGTATAGTGCAAAGTATATATGTATCATATATATACACACATACATATATATTTAAGGGCATATATATATATTTAAGGGTATATATACGTGTATGTGTATATATATATGATATACACACATTATACCTTCAAAGTATATATGTATCATATATATATATACACACACACATATATATAGTCTTAAATACATATGTGTGTGTATATACATATATGATACATATATTCTTTGAAGGTATATATATATATGTGTATGTGTATGTGTATATATATGATACATATATACCTTGAAGGAAGGTATATATATAGGAAGGTATAGTATATATATAAAGCCTTGAAGGAAGAGCTTCACCCCGAAAAGGGAAGACTTCAATGCTCGGAGGGAGAGGTGGAGGGTCGGTGTTCGATCACTGCTCTGGTGCTGGGTGGGGGCTTAGGAGTTGATCCAAAGGCACGGGAGACACTGGCAGACCCTTCTCAGGGATCAGCTCCAATACGGGCAGCAAGAAATCTGTGGAGCCAGCTGCCTCTTCCTGAGACTACGCATATTTCTCCACTAGAACCTCGAAAACCCCCAAAGTTTTCAGCTTTGTGATGTGTTTCAGTTAACATTTTTTGTAAAACATTTCTTGAAATATTTCCCTGTCACAGTGAGCTTGCAAGGCACCTTCCCCAGAAGTTCTATGATCAATGCAATGTGATCTTCATCATGAGTGTGCTCTTCCCCAGAAAGGGGTTTAAACAAAAAGTCACCTGTGGCCAGCTCAAAGGCCAGGCATGCTGGGCTCCAAATGTTAGCAGGGTGTTATAGCCAGACCAAAAAACATACAAACAAAGGCCCTGTTTTCACAATTGACAGGACATTTTAATAAGGAGAGAGAACCTGTAGCTTCATTTGGAAATGCTATTCCAGCAAATAAGGGCTTTCTCCACTGTCACTTAAGCAGCAGTTGTGGAACCTGATCTTCTATACTCCATGTGCCTTTACTGAGCTTAATTATAATATTGTCAAATTACCATGACCTCACTAAAGGATTTCTATTTGCTGTCTGTTAAAAATAGAACCCTGACTACATTTTTTATGCTTTCTACTGAGTGCATTATCTCCTTTCTTTGTAAATGCAGTACAATAAATAAATTACTTAATAACCAAAAAGTTATATTAAATACTATGAATTTTAAACAAAACAACAAAAAAGGAGAAATTCCTGGTAAATCATCAAAAGTGATAAAACCATCCATAAAAAATTAATTCAAAGAAAATAAAAATGAGGGGGGAAAAAAGAAAATAAATTCAATTAAAAATAATCACCAGTATGTTGATGTTTTGATGTTCAGTATTAATTCCATCACATGCAAATAATCTAAGCACTTCAAATATAGGATGATTCATCCATGAGATCAAGGTCAACATCAAAACGTTATGTTGATATTTTATGTATTTAAATATTGTTTATTCATTCTATAGTCAATGACCTTTTTTTTCCCCAATTATAGGCTATTAAGAATAAGTCTTCTATGAGCATTCACATGTAGGTCTCTGTGGAAATATATGTTCTCATTTTCCTTAGATAAACTGAAGTAGTATCAAGGGCTTGCATGGTGGCTTGTGTTGATCAGCTTGTATGCTCAGCTTATGTGTAGTTTTCAGGGATATAAAGCAACTAGTGTCCATACTTTGCTTGTGGTACTTATGGTACATTCACATTTTGTTTTTGAAAGCAGCTTTGCAGTTTCTTGTAAAAGTAAACACATACTTACTTTACAACCCAGAAATTCTACTTAAGGTATTAATCCCAGACAGATAAAAATGTACATGCATGTAATGGTTTACCACAGTATTGTTACGAATTACCACAGACTTGGTGTTTTAACACAATTTATTTTTCCTTCGTAGTTCTTGAGGCCAGAAGTCTGTTTCAGTGGGCTAACATCAAGGTATCAGCAGAGCTGCACTCCTTCCAGAAGCTCCAATAAAGAATTCTAGATCTTTGCTTCTTCCACTGCTGACGGCTGCCAGTGGAAGCCATCACCTCCATGGTCACACTGCATCTTCTTCAGCCTGTGTGTGGTGTCTCACACTGCCTTTTCTTTTTTTTTTCTTTTTTGAAGCAGAGTCTCACTCTGTCACCCAGGCTGGAGTGCAATGACAAGATCTGGGCTCACTGCAACTTCTGCCTCCTGGGTTCAAGTGATTTTCCTGCCTCAGTCTTCCAAATAGTTGGGATTACAGGCAGGCACCACCACGCCCAGCAAATTTTGCTTTTTTAATGGAGACGTGGTTTCACCATATTGGCCAGACTGGTCTGGAACTCCTGACCTGAGGTGATCTGCCCACCTCAGCCTCCCAAAGTGCTGGGATTACAGGCATGAGTCACCATGCCTTGCCCCCACTGCCTCTTTCTTATAAGGACACTTGTTATGGCAATTTAGGGCCCATCCAGATAATCCAGGGTAATTACTTCACCTTGAGATTCTTTATTTAATCACATCTGCAAAGAACATTTATTTTTTGCCATGAAAGGCAGTTAGGTCCTAGATACATTATGAGTGTATTTTTCAGTGCGTACTGAAATACCATACTTGCCATACTATACTGGGCTGTACTTGAATGCTTATTAAACTTTATTTATAAAAGCCTCAAATTGAAAATAGCCCATATGTCAACCAACCGGTGAATACATGAATAAATTGTGGTCTATCCCCAAAACAGAATGCAACTTAGTATTGAACTTGTGACACACACATCTACATGGATAAATTTCAAAATCTTCATGCAGAATGAGTAAAGCCAGACCCAGAAGGGTAAAGACACGTGATTTCCTTAAATGAAATAGTAGAATTATCTTGGCATTCATCTAAAAAAGTCAAGAACATTTCTGCAGTGATAGGAATCATCTATATCTTGATCAGGGTATAATTACATGTTGCATACATTTCTGTAAACTCATAATTTTGTACACTTACAATACTATTTTAATTGTATATAGATTTTACCTAAGTAAAGTTGACTTAAATTTTACCCAAATCATATTGATTTAAAATATTAAAACCTTATAAAATATTTTAAATATTCTTAAGTAATTTCTAAGTGGGGAAATTCTAAGTGTAAGACAATTAGACACCAAAGATTTTTAAAAAGATGGCATTGAATGAATTAAAAATGTCCACTGACAGATGAATAAATAAAGGACATGTGGTATATACATAGAGTGGAACATCATTCCACCTTACAAAATAAGCAAATCCCGTTGTAAGTGACAACATGGATTAACCTGGAGGATATCATGCTAAGATAAGCAGTCACAAAAGAACAAATATTGCATGATTCAGTGTATACGATGTTATATTAATCTGTTTTTCACACTGCCACAAAAAGTACCCAAGACTGGGTAATTTATTTAAAAAAAAATAGATTTAATTGTCTCACAGTTCTGCATGGCTGGGGAGGCCTCAGGAAACTTACAATCATGATGGAAGTGGAAGCAGACACCTTCTTCACAAGGTAGCAGGAGAGAGGAGAGTGAATGAAGGAGGAACTTGTCATTTATCAACCATCAGATCTCTAGAGAACTCACTCACTATCATGAGAACAGCCTGGGGGAACCTCCCCGATGATCCAGTCACTGCCCACCAGTTTCCTCCTTCAACACCTGGGTATTACAACTCAAGATGAGATTTTGGTGGGGACACAAGGCCATACCATGTGAGATATATTTAAAATAGTAAAACTCAGCCGAATGCAGTGGCTCATACCTGTAATCTCAGCACTTTAGGAGGCTGAGGCAGGTGGATCACGAGGTCAGGAGATCAAGACCTTCCTAGCCAACATGGTGAAAGCCCATCCCTACTAAAAATACAAAATTACCCAGGCATGGTGGTGCACACCTGTAGTCCCAGCTACTTGGGAGTCTCAGGTGGGAGAATCACTTGAATCCAGGAGGCAGAGGTTGCAGTAAGCCAAGATCTCACCACTGCACTCAAGCCTGATGACAGAGTGAGACTCCATCTCAAACAAAGAAAATAGTAAAACTCATAGTAACAGAGAGGAGAGTGATGGTTTCTAGGAGCTGGTAGAAAGAGAGAGAGAGAAATGGAGGGCTGCTGTCCAACAGGTGAAAAGTTTCAGTTAGATGAATAGATTAGAACATAAGAAAATGTGTAAGCCTAGGACTGTTTGCATATATGTATAACAATTATTTTTACGTAAATGTTGGTTGCAAGCAGTGTCGAACCATCTAGCAACCCAGTGTTTCTTGATCTATTTCATTTGCAAAGGTATATTTAAAATATAGGCATCTGTAAGATTTCAGAACTGAAAAAATTTCAAGTGTCATCAGTGAATTAAGTAGCCATGTGAGGAAACTGGAATTAAGCAATGTTACATTCCTCATTTTACATTTTTCCCCATCTATTCATCAAATTTATGTCAGTCTAATGCTGGCAAGATAGAACTAGACATTAGTCTAATCCAAAATAAGAAAGGATCTCATTCCAAATAAACCAATCAGAGATTGCTGAGTTTAGGAAAGTGCAACCTCCTGCTTGACTGGCTAGGAAAAAATCTTTGCAAAATATGCATCAAGTGAACAGTGTAATAGTTTAAGGTCTTATAGTTTGTAAGTTAGCTAAACACTACCATGATCTCAAAATAATAATTTAATCTTAGAAATGGTTGATCTTTAATTATTTCTTCCAAATGCTCATGGATGGGCAAGGGCCTCAGTAGCCTATTTACTCCACATCTAGTAGAATATTTATGTATCTGTAACTTTTGGCAATAATAAAAATATTAATGTTTATAAATTTATCTTTATGATGGTGTTAGAAAGTCCAGTGCAGCTACCACAACCAAAAAGAATAAACAATGGGAGAGAGGATGGAAAGAATAGCAGGGCAAGACAGGATCCTTCCTTTCCCAAATTCTGAAATGTGAACCAGACTCTTTCCTACCAGTTAGTAATTTTGCAATAGTACATCAGTGCCCATGATAAAGTTAGTGGGAATGTACATTTAGCTAGTTGAACATAGGCTGTAAGCAATTACTTTTCTTAGGAACAAAGGCCATGTACAGGTCAAGGACAATAAACAAATAATCTAATGTCCTTGATGGTAGTCTTCTCTATAAGCTTTCAAATAGTAATACAATTGAATGTGGCTTAAAATTGACTACAGCTCAAGTTCCTCATGTATAACATGGACTGAGAAAACCTAGGAGCATTGATTTCAGTTAAACACTTGCCAAAGAATGTTCATAGAGCTCCCCAAATCTGATAGAGATATACAATTTGGGGTGGAGGTGTTCATTTTTTGGGGGGATAAGGAATCAACGGTGTAAAACATTGTATCAAAGGACACTGCTCAGAATGTTATTAGACAATAACAATAAAGCATGTGTTGTCTCTTTCATTTTAATTAATTAATTAAACAAATATATCTGAGCCAGGTACTTTTATAAGGGCAGAGTTACAGAAGTGATATGGTTTGGGTGTGTCCCCACCCAAATCTCATCTTGACTTGTATCTCCCACAGTCCCCACATGTAGTCGGAGGAACCCAGTGGGAGGAAATTGAATCACGGAGCAGTTCTTTCCTATGCTGTTCTCATAAGTGGGAACAAGATTCATCAGATCTGATGGTTTCATAAAAGGGAGTTTCCCTGAACACCCTCTCTGGCCTGCTGCCATGTAAAATGTTATTTTATTCCTCATTCGCCTTCTGCCATGATTATGAAGCCTACCCAGCCATGTGGAACTGTGAGTCTGTTAAACCTCTTTCCTTTATAAATTACCTAGTCTCATGTATATCTTAATTAGCAGGGTAAGATCAGACTAACACTAGAAGAGAAAAAATAGACAACCTTTTCTGGACTCATTGAGCTTATATCCTACTGTGAAATGCCTATAACATGAAGTGAATGAGTAAATTTTTATAATATGTTAGTGGAAAAAGCTAAACAAAAAAATAAATCAGTGAAGGGAATTAGCAAGTTGACCAGTATTGAAATTTTAGAATGGGCTTATAGCACAATCTTTGCAGAAAAAGTACTAGAAAAAAAAGTTGAATGCTGTCAGGGAGCATTCCAGGTAGAAGAAACATATGCCAGACACTGAGTTCTAGAAAGTTCTTGGGTATTCAATATACCTCAAAAGAGTAAGTAAGGATAAAATTACTTTGTCAGAACAAATTGAAAAAAGAAAAGGGTCATAGTAAACATAGACATGGAAAGGAATGTGGTCATGTTAGTAACTTAGGCTTTTGTTATTTTCTGAGTAAATTTGGGAGGATTTTGAATCAAGAAATAAAAGTGATTTGGAATATGTTTTGACATGATTACTGTTGCTTCTGTTTTGAGGATATCCTGAAGGGAAGCGGGTATTAAAAGCTGGAATACTCTTTGGAATGGTTTTGCAGTATTTCAGGCAAGAAGATCTCATGGTGACTTGAGTCAGAGTTTAGGCAGTGATGACAGAGATGTGTTTATATCCTTGATATATTGAGAGGGTATAATATAATAAACTACATGTGGGATAGGAAGAAAGCAGAAGAGTTGAGGATGATACCCCATGGCTGTGACTGTGAAACAGTAGAAAGAAGTGGCCATTACTGGGAGAAGAATCCATGAATTACTGTTTGAAGGGTAGACATTATGAATCAGTAAATTCAAATGAAATTGTAAGTTAGGCAATTTAGATTCTCATATATGGAGTTCAGAGAGAAAATTTAGACTGGAGACATACATTTAAACACACACACACACATACGTATATCTGAATTATCCAAAACATGAACTATAAGCCTGAATAATATCAGTTAGGGACTGGATATAGACAGAAAATAGAAACCAACTGTCCCTGAACAGAATCCTGAAGTGTTCCAGAATATACAGATCAGACTGATAAGAAAGAAACACTAAAGGAAAAACAAGTATTTTTAAAAATCAAGTGGTAAGAAGGTAAATACGGCATTCCAGACGCATGATTTTTAAAAAATGACTCAATGAGGAGGGAATAATCAACAACCATTGCTCATAAATAAACTATGTGATGAATAAAAAATTAATGTTGGATTTATCATAGGATTGGTGAATGTTAATCATGACAACAGCATTTTTTCTATAGTGCAAGAAAAAAATCATGAATGGAATGGGTTTGAGAAAAAAAATTGAAAGAGAAAAAAATACACATAACTCTTGGAGTTTTTGTCTGTTGAGGGGAGCAAGGGAGGGACGGGGGGGTTAGGAAGGTTGGGTAGGGATAACACAGGGAGAAATGCCAGATGTAGGTGACAGGGGGATGAAGGCCGCAAACCACATTGCCATGTATGTACCTATGCAACAATCCCGCATGATCTGCACATGTACCCCAGAACCTAAAGTACAATTAAAAAAAAAAAAATTAGAGAAATGGAGTTGTGGCTCAAAGGGAAGTGTCGCAGAAGCAACACATTTTAAAATAAAAGTCATAGCAACATTTTACATGCTAATGTGAATAATTTGGTAAGAGATAACCATCCTTACAGCAGAGATCAGAGGCATTTCTAGAACAAGAGAGGATGAATCTATGCATAATTAGAGATATGGAGCTTACCTGGACAGGGCAAAAATTTATCCAGGAGTGAAGGGGCTCAGCACCCTGTGGTGAGTTGCTTTTCAAAGTTCTCTTTAAACTGCTTCAAATTCTTAGTTAAGTAGGAAACTTGATGAGCAATTGAAACTAAAAGGGGAGTTTTGTAGAAAGGCTAGAATCATTTAACTGTCGTGTATGCTCCTATGAGAATCTAATGCCGTACTGGATTGGCAGGAGACAGAGCTCAGGTAGTAATGCTCGCTCACCTCCTACTGTATGGCTGGGCTCCTAACAGGCCGTGGAATGACACTGGTCTGTGGCCCAGGGCTTGGGGACCCCTTTGGCCAACAACTCCCCAACTCTCTTCACCTTCAGACCCTGGTAACCATCATTCTACTCCCTGTTTCTTTCTGAGCTTGAATTGTTTCACTTAACATAATGTCTTTTTGATTTATCTATGTTGTCCCAAATGACAAGATTTTCTTCCTTTTTAAGGCTGAATAGTATTCCATTGTGTATGTATACCACATGTTCTTTACATATTCATCCACTGATGAACACTTAGACTTATTGCATATTTTGGTAATTGTGAATAGTGCTGCAATGAACTCAGGAGTACAGATAGCTCTTTAAGTAGGTATTCCTGGTTTTATTTCCTTAAAAATGCAAGTTAATTAACCTGCATATATCCTAACCTGCATATTTCTTTTTAGGGCACAGACATTTCACATTCATTGAAAACATGCCAGCGAAGATCAGTTCATAATCTTCCTGATCTGACCAGGGGTACCCTGCCCTTTAGGCAGCCCTCAAATGGAGTCATTTTCATCCATAGCACACAGCAGTGATTGTGCCCAGAATCTTCTGGGCAAACATGGGGTGGTGAGAAGCCATTGTTATCTCTGGGTGGCTCACAATAGACAACCTAGTGGCTTATTGGAGAAGATACCTGAAGTATCTTTTGGTTTAGATGCTTTTGCTTCCTTCTCCTCTTGCTAAAACTGTGACCCTGAAATAGAGAAAGTCAATGTGTACTTATTTTTAAAAAATAACAAAAAATAACACAGGAGTTCTCCTGCTGAAATAAGCTGATTTTCCTTATCTGAGAGTTGCTTCTGACAAGTATTGACTGCCCCAGGGTCTGAATTAAAGTCTCTAGAGTCTCCCTGAATTTTATACAATGGCTAACACAATCAAATGACAAAATTCAACTACCTTCTGAATCATTACATAAAATATGATAATGAAAAGGAATAGTTTGATAACAGGTTTTAATTCAAAAAGACATGAAACTACACCTGATAGCAACTGGCATTTGAGATAACTACAGGTTTAGACGGTGTTGGCCTTTTGTTAATTTTTGTGACTTGCCATTTTTCTTAAAAAATTAAATTGTCAAAATTATTGCAAGTCTACAGTAAGATCATGGATATTATCTTCTGCTATGAACTTTTGATGGCCTATTAAATAATGAAAGTTGCTCTTTATGAATATCCAAAGATAAAAATATCAACAGTATTATCTTTCTCTTCAGATGTAGTAGTGGATCATTTATGAAAATATAAATAATGATCTACAACTATTTCTAGACAATTTTCTGATTTTCTAAGGTTAAAAGAAATGCTCTGAGTAGGACTCCTTGGAGAAATGGCTGAATAATGGACCAAGGCAAAACAGATACAAAATAATACTGGATTATTTGGTTATGACAAAAAGTAATTTGATGACCTCCTAAAAATGAAGAGGACGTGCTAGATGGACACAGGAGCTAGACACAACTGGGTCAATTTGAGCAATATCATGAGTCCATACAAAATAAATTAAAAAGTATTAAATATTTGAAATCTTTCTTAAGTTACAATCAGTAAATAAATAATACTCAATTAAATGGAGACTTAAGAGTACTGTTATTTACAGAACTTGAGTGGCATTAGGTAAATCTGTATGGAAGTCTCGAAATAGAAAAATATTTTGTGACATGGCCGTGAAGATTGACTCAGGCAAACCCATTAATGGATGCTAAATTTCAGGGATAATGTTGACGAGAATGTGCACACAATCTTAAAATATCTTTCCATAGATTGCTTATTAATTCCATGAGAAAAGAAGTCTACAGTGGATAGATCTAATAACGTTGACTGGAGAATGAAAATTAGCATCATCAGTGATGGACAGATGGCCATTCAGTGCCTCCAGATGTGATACTCTGAAGACACAATATAGTTTATGCAGCATAAAAGTGTGGAATGCAGAACCTAAATTTAGCCATGAAGAAATGACCTACAAATCCTTAATAAAAATATTTTATATTACAAATAAAAAGACAGAATGATTCTATTTCAACATACTATATGTAAAAGAAAAAGAATCAACATTGCAGTAATGTTTCAGGATTAAGAACACTAAAGCTATGTAGCAGTGAAATAAAAAACTTAATCTTAGATCAGATTGAGTCTTAGAGAAAAATAAAATGCTAACAAAGCATATAGTATGTCCAATTAAAAAATAATATGAGCCTGGCCAACATGGTAAAACCCTGTCTCTACTAAAAATGCAAAAATTAGCTGAGCATAGTGGCACACTCCAGTAATCACAGCTGAAGTGAAAGAAACTCAGGGGATCACAAGGTCAAGAGATCAAGACCATCCTGGTCAACATAGTGAAACCCCGTCTCTACTAAAAATACAAAAATTAGCCAGGCATGGTGGCACGTGCCTGTAGTCCCAGCTACTCGGGAGGCTGAGGCAGGAGAATTGCTTGAACCCAGGAGGCGGAGGTTGCGGTGAGCCGAGATCGCGCCATTGCACTTCAGCCTGGACAACAAGAGCGAAACTCCGTCTCAAAAAAAAAAAAAAAAAAAAAAAAAAAAAAAAAAGAAACTCAGGAGGCTGAAGTGACTTGAATCCAGGAAGCAGAGGTTGCAGTGAGCTGAGATCACTCCACTGCATTTCCAGCCTGGGCAACGGAGTGAGATCCTGTCTCAAAATAATACTAATAATTAATAATAATACTATGGATGGTAGATTAAATAAAATATGATGTCAATATTATGTTTACTGAAGTATTGTGGCTATACAACAAAATTTCTCTATTCTGAGGAAATACATACTGAAGTATTTAGGGGCAAATGTTCAGGGTGAAACTCACAAATGGCTCAAACAATGTGTGTGCATATATTTGTATATAAACATAAACATATATGCAACTACACGTGTGTGAAATAGAATTCAAATTATGAAACAAATAGTAAAATAATAATGAGTCTATCTGGGTGAAGCATATATGGCAGCTGTTTGTACTATTTTATTTGTAACACATTTTAATGTTATGTTGATAATTTTTGCACGTAAAATGTTTAAAAATATTTTTAATTGACTTGTAAATTTGCTCTCAATAGAATTATAATTATACCAAAATATATGAGCCAGTATTTCATCTGTCATTATATATCTTTTCAAATTATCAAACTTGCTACCCAATAGATGAGCTCAGGAAAAAGAAGAGATTCAAAGTTTCAGAGCTCGTGAATGATATCACATAGTATATATCAAATAAGTCAAAGAACATAATATTCACTCAGCAGAATGTCTCCATTGACAAAAGTTAACGATTTGTGAATAGTATACATTTGATTTATAAAATTATTTAATTTTGCATGTTGTATATACAATTATGTTATTTTTAATGTTATGGTTCAAAATAAATTTTATCTGAATTTTTCCAGCTCTAATTTTCTATTTTAATTTTAAATGTGAACATGCAATATTTTAACTGACTGTAGTTATTTCTCAATTATATTTATGACAAAGTGAGCATATGCTTTTTATCATGTTCTCTATTTGTAAGGGTTGTTCAGAAAAACAGAACCAATAGGATGTATGTGTATACATACATGCATATATGTGGCATTTATTATTTGTATGCATACAAAGAGAGAGAGAGAGAGAGAGAGAGAGAGTGTGTGTGTGTGTGTGTGTGTGTGTGTGTGTGTGTGTGATGGGAATTCTCTCAAGCAATTATGGAGGCCTAAGAGTCTCACCATCTGCTGTCTGCAAACTGGGGAACTAGCAAAACCAACAGCATGATTTAGTCCTAGTTGGAAGGCCCAAGAATCAGGGGAGTGAAGAGTGCAACTCCCAGTTTGATTCTGAAGGCTTAAGAATCAGATGCTAGAAAGGCAGGAGGAGATGTGTGCCCCAGCTCAGAGGAGAAAGAGAGAATTTATCCTTCCTTCACCTTTATATTCCGTTCAGGCCCTAAAGCGATGTGGGTGCCTTCACAGCAGTGAGGATGGGTCTTCTTAACTCAGTCCACTGACTCGCATACTGATCTTTCCCTAAACACCCTCATAGTCACACCCAGAAATAATGTTTTACCAGCTTTCTGAGTATCCCTTTGCCCAGTCAAACTGACAAATAAAATTAACCATCACACATTCCTGGACAGAAAGGCTTCCTGGTGTACTCTTCACTCTCTTGGTCTCTCTTTTTCTTTTTTTTTTTTTCTTTATTTAAACTCAGGTCCATTCAATGCTGACTGAATCGTGCTATGACCCTCTTGTTAGCCCTTTGAATTCCTGTTGCATAGAGAAGAGAGTCACCACTGGTTTTGAACCTTTCTCTAAGATTGTATCAGTCCATTCTTGCATTGCTATAAAGAACTATCTGAGCCTGGGTAATCTACAAAAAAAAAAAAAAAAGAGGCCTTATTGGCATAACCCTGTAGGCTGTACAGGAAACATAGTAGCTTTTGTTTCTGGGGAGGCCTCAGGAAGCTTCTGATCATGGCAGAAGGCAAAGTGGGAACAAAGTGTCACACATGGTGGGAGCAGGAGCAAGATGTGTGTATTGCGGGGTTGCTACACACTTATTTGTTTATTTATTTTTTGAGACAGAGTCTTGCTCTGTCGTCCAGGCTGGAGTGGCACCATCTCTGCTCACTGCAACCTCTGCCTCCCAGGTTCAAGCATTTCTCCTGATTCAGCCTCCTGAGTAGCTGGGATTACAGACTCAAGCCACCACATTAGGCTGATTTTTGTATTTTTAGTAGAGATGGGGTTTCACCATATGGGTCAAGCTGGTCTCCAACTCCTGACCTCATGATCCATCCACCTTGGCCTGCCAAAGTGCTGGGATTACAGGCATGAGCCACTGTGCCCAGCCCACATTTTTAAACAACCAGATCTCTCAAGAACTCACTCACTATTGCCAGGACAGTACCAAGCGGATGGCTAAATTATTCCTGCGAAATTCACCTCCATGATCCAATCATCTCGCAGCAGGCCCCACCTCCAGCATTGGAATTCACAATTTGACATGAGATATGCGTGGGGACACAAATTCACACCACATCACACATATCTAAGACTTTGAATATTAACTGAAAAGTTGACCTGACAATAATATGTCCCAAGAAACTTTCTCAGCTATAGCTGCTATGATCTTTTGTCCAATATAGTTTCAAACATGGGCATTCTAGGTTTTGCTGCAGTTCTGCTTCTACTCAAAGGTTTTATATCATCCATAAGTTTATCCTCTTTTTTTATTGTTATCTTTTAAAATCAGATTTAAGACATTGCAATAATTGTGCTCCCAACACATTGAATTACATTACATCTGTGCAAGGTCTTTCTGGTTAATTGATTCATTAATTGGAAATTGCTCCTTCCTTTGTGACATCATTCCTTTCTTCCCAATACCTACTCCCCATAAGTGATTGTTTTCATGCATTTGGTATGTCTCACTGCAATTGCATCCTTCATAAATAGTGTGATTTTTCTCGGACTCAGTAACCCTAACAAAAATGAACACTTTAATTGTCCTCATCACTCACAACCACCACTATAGATGTAAACATTGCAAGATCAGCCTTTTAAATGGACTACCTTGAACTCATGACTCTAAGAGTGGTTTACTTGCCAATAAATATAGCCATAAGTTCTTGAATATAGGACATAATTGTTTTGTTTTGTGTGTTTTGTCTGTTTGTTCTTTTTGAGATGGAGTCTTTCTCTGTCACCCAGGCTGGAATGCAGTGGTGCGATCTAGGCTCACTGTAACCTCTGCCTCCCGAGTAGCTAGAATAACAGGCAACCGCCACCACACCCTGCTAATTTTTGTACTTTTAGTAAAGATGGGGTTTGACCATGTGGGCTGGTCTAGAACTACTGACCTTAAGTGAGCCTCCCGCCTTGGCCTCCCTCTTGGGATTACAGGCGTAAGCTACCATGCTGGGCCTTATTTTCTGTTTTCAATTAATATAACCCATCAATCAAATTGTTCAACAAATAACAATGTGATGTGGAAATACTTTGCAAAAAGTAGAAAGCCAAAAATCAAAGATAAATTAAAACTATTTGCAAATAATTTTGCCAAAAGTCAATATTTTACTTGTCAAAAACAATGTTTAATGTTGAGAAAACCTACAGAATTAGGTCAATCAGAAAACAAAATTCTTAAATCAGGATTATGCCTATAAAATTATCTCATTTAGCAAATACTGATGAAAAATCACTTAGCTTCTTGGCTGTCCACTAAAAATCTTTTAAAAATATCTACATAATTTTGGAATGGTGTGTAAGGGTTATGATTTTATTCTATATTAGGATTATATATATGCACAGATATACATGCACACAATTATTCCTATTTAAGAAAGTAAATACATGTTTTTGAATTTGCATGAAAAGCAAATTTAGTTATACTTAATCATAAAAGTAAATAAAGACACATGCACATATAAGTTTATTGCTGCACTGTTTACAATAGCAAAGACTTGAAACCAACCCAAATGTTCATCAATGATAGACTGAATAAAGAAAATGTGGCACATATACACCATGGAATATTATACAGCCCTAAAAATTGATGAGTTCATGTCCTTTCCAGGTACATGGATGATGCTGGAAACCATCATTCTCAGCAAACTGACACAGGAACAGAAAACCAAACACTGCATGTTCTCACTCATAAGTGGTTGTTGAACAATGAGAACACACGGACACAGGGAGGGGAACATCACACACTGGGGCTTGTCAGGGGTGTGGGTGGGCTATGGAAGGGATAGCAGGGATGGGGGGATTGGGGAGGGTTAACTTTAGGAGATATACCTAACGTAGCTGATGGCGGGGGGTTGAATGCAGCAAACCATCATGGCACATGTATACCTAGCTAACAAACCTGCACATTCTGCACATGTACCCCAAAACTTAAAGTATAATAAAACAAAACAAAACAAAAACAAAAATAAATTTTTAAAAAGTAAATAAATAAAATAGTTCAAAAATATGCTACAAATATTCTTTTTAGGTCAGCATGTAATTTTCTCTATGCAAGACATCATCTTTAAATGTTATTTAGTCTTCAAACTTCTGCCAAATAACATGTAGATACACATTTTAACATTTACTATTTAATAATGTATATTTTACTCATATTCTATACTACTGTGAACATTTTAAAATTATACTTTTATTCACACACAATTCTACTGAGCTGACAGAGTAGCATGTTTGGTGATTTGAAAATATGTCTAGTTACAGCTGCAAGGAAAGGAAAAAAACACTTTCTCAAACTTGCCAGAAATATTTGTTGGGAAATTTACAAAAAGTGAAAAGTTTGACATATTTTCCAAAAACTTTGGCAAGAGACACAAAATATTTCTTGAATGTAAAAATTGCCTTTTGTCCCAGAAGTATTATTTCTAAAAAAGGAAAAACACTTAGGAGTAGGAAAAAGGGTCTTTTTTAATTGTCTTTTAATCAATGTCCAAGAAAAAAAAATGAAAGAAAGAAAGCAAGGAAGAAGGAAGGAAGGAAGGAAGGAAAGGAGGGAGGGAGGGAGGGTGTATCGCCATCACCAGCCTGAAGTTGTCTCTTCCTCCTACTTTAAAAATTGAGTAATTAATAGGGAGTCCATTTAGGAGAACAGAAGTTTTTTCCTTTAAATAGTTGACCTTATTGATCTCTTACTATTTCTTCTTCTGTATTTTGTGAGGTTTATTTAACTCCTATGTATTCTTGAAATCGTTACTCCACCTGCAGTTGGATATGCAGTTTGCATATCCTCACAAAAGAGCAACAGCGTGGGTGTCTGGAGTGTTCCTGGAAGCAGCAGGAGGAGCAGGTAGGACATGAGGTGTGTGTGAGTCCTGAGACCAGGTGCACAGGGACTGGGTGCAAGCTCTCCTGCGGCCAGGTGTCCTAGCAGCCAGACCACTGCACACCTGATGACATGGCCTTCATTATGAAATCCACAGTGGTGCCCTAGTGCCATTACTTCAGCAGAGAGAGAAATCTCCTGTTTGGTGTCCACAAGACTATAATTTGCACCTCCTTTGGAGGACGTTCAGTAAGAACAAAGAGTAAACCATTGAGCAACAAACCAAATGTGCTCTGTGCCAAATATCTTGTACTTTCTTCTTCAACTCAACTTGTATGCTTATTTCTATAGTTATAGCTTAGACTTAATGCTAGTACCACTGTTGACATTACATAATGGAAATGAATGTGTCATTTTAAAGATTTTTCTTGTGTTGCTCAAAATAATGCCCTTAAAATTTTTCATAAAGTATTTTGCTTGTTCAGTTAATGTCCACTCATTGCCATGTACAAATGATCTACATCCTAATTTCTGCCAAATATTTTTGTCTCACTGAAACTATCCCCAACTGTGCTGGACTATCACACTTCTTTTATAATTAAATATTCTTCTGGAAACATCAGCTAAGGAGCATAAATATTTAATGACTTCATGCCCTATATTTTGTGTGTTACAAAAGCAGTATACAAGTCCAAAGGTTATTTTTATTTTTACTAGAATCTCAACTGAACTTCCAAAGCTATCTGTTTTTTTTTTCTGTAGCTTTGAGTAGCCTACTTCTTTCTGTTAAAATCTCCTATTTTTTTTACATTTTCTTGTAAATCAGAACTTTACCTCATAGATTAACTCTTTACGAAGTTGCAATAAACTGTTCATTTTTCTCATTTTCATCTAATCACCAGCACACCTCATTTGTATGCTTCAGGCAAAGTGATCCCTATGCAGCTGGCACAGTGGCTGGACCTGCACACCAGTGCAGCTCAAGTTCTATGAGGGGCCGCATGCCTTCAGTGCCCTACAGTCAGGCTGTACAGCTTTCACAGGAGGTAAAACTAATTCCACCCACCCTGGAATATTATCACTTTCTAATATCCCAGTGAGATAGGTCATACAGCTGTAATTACACATGATTAAACACATAAATACTGGAGAGCCACTATGTGCAGAGCATATATCTTTTACGTCTCTGCTCCTGCCTGCTTTTGGTATTTGTGACCCAAGGGGCACATTCAAGTGATTACATCTAATATCTACAGCCCAGCATCAGGGAAAAGAATGACACCCACCAATTCCTTCAGGTACTAAGAAGAATATATGTGATTATTAATTGAGGTAATTATAATAAATTAAAACATCAAGAAATATAGAACCATCAAATTTTACTTCACAGAGAAAGTTAGACCACAGAAAAATAAAGTTGTAACAATAACTTATAATTGAAAATAAAACAATAAATTTGTTAGCTTATATCAGTAATGTTTCCAGTTCATTTTTTGTGGTTGCTTTTGTATATTCTTCTCTCTCTTTTTTTTTTATGAGACTTAGTCCAGTTTACCAAAAAAGGTCTTGAATACATTTTGTTCCTAAGATATTTTTATTAAAACAAAAATCAAATCAAAATAAATAAGTATGTGTGTTTATTCAATTCTTTGGTTCTCCATTATGACAGCTAAAACATTTTCTTCTGAGTTCCTAAAAAAGAAATTCCTTTGCAAAAAGGCAAGTTAGATGCATTTTGCCTTTTTAAATATATATGTGTTGGTAGCATTTACCTATTTGTAGAGGTGGTGGATGATAGACAAAAATTGTTTAATAATTCTACAAGTTTTAAAGTTATTATTTAAGTATGGATAACCATGAATAAATTATGTAACAAAATTTAACTAGACATTTTAGTTACTTTAAAGTATAATTTCCATTTTTTATTCTACTATGTACTACATCTAAATTATTTAGTAGTAATACACATACAAAGATATTTTGAGAAACAATTGAATTTTCTAATTGTAAGTTACTAGAATAAAGAGTATTTATCTCTAGGAAATTAACCTCAAGTAAGAGAAAGAAGAAAGTCCACTTTCAATAACATTTTTCGACATTAGCAACCTTAAGTTATTCTGTGGGAAAAACCTTGCAGGACCAGTGAAGCTCAGTTAGAGGAATCAGAGTATTACTATCAGAAGACTGTAGGTGCACCTCTCACATACAGTGCAAAATGCATTTATTAAAAAACTGCATGTGGCACACACCTGCAGTCCCAGTTACTCAGGAGGTTGAGGCAGGAGACTTACTTAAACCAGTGAGCTAAGACTGTACCACTGCACTCCAGTCTGGCGACAGAGCAAGACTCCGTCTCAAAATAAATAAATAAACAAATAAATAAATCAAAACCAAAACTGCATGGTGTACTGTGAGCAAAACCAACAAACTTTGGAAAAATGGGTTGCATAGAATATAATACGTTTTTTGAAGTTAATTTTGACACCACTTGGTAATGTAGAACTCATAGAGAAAATGTATATTCTTTATACATGAAAGAAAATTTATGAAAATGAGTTTCCTAGATTTTGAATTCTGAGAAACTTTGTAGCAGATTTGTCTTCACTGAGGTAGATACGGGTATAATCACACATACATACATACACATACAAAGACACAGAAACACACACTCTATAAGATACCATTAGATGATTCACTGTGACCCAGGAAGCATTCCTGTTAGCTGAGCACATAATTATTCCTATTCTGTCTTGAATACAGGCTTCACATTTTTTTTAAAGAAACAAAGAAAAAACCAGTTGGAATTCATCAAATTATAACTAGGCTCTGAGAAAAAGAAATGAAGATTTTACCTGGGAAAATGTCAGAAATTGCCACATTCAAAATATGCAATTTACTCACAGGTCTTAGTGAAAGTATCAACATGTTTGTGTCAGAGATATAATACCTCTGCAAGAGCAGGCAAGGTCCAGAGGAATTATTGGGGAAGTGAGGATGGTTAGGGTAAAGGTGGTAATTGAAAGGAAAATAAATAGCAGTTACAAATTCCCTAGTGGAAGGAGCACAAAGAAGAATCTTAATGCTAAAAGCACAGTAGACAAACAAAACAAAAGAGAGTATAACTAACACACTTTAAACATTTAGGTTAAAAAAAAAAAAACTTCCAGATCAAATCAAAAGAATGCAAAAATGAAGACAAAATAATACAGATGATATTATATTAAATAGGCTCCAAATTTAAATCCAAAAAACATTCAGTAATTATGTTAAATATAAGTGGTACATATAGTTAAATAAAAATTAGGCACAATACAAGTTGGTATAACTCTTTGGAATGTAATTTTCTTGCACAAAAGCATAAAGAGAGATGAATAAACAAAGTACTCATAAAATATTTATTAGTAAATTGTATTTTTAAATTTTGTAAATAAAAATTATATATGTGTATCGTGTGACATGACATTTTGAAATATGTATACATTGTGGAATAACTAAATTGAATTCATTAACAGAAGCATTACCTTACATACTTATTTTGGGGGGGATAAAAAAATCTCCTCTCCTGGTGATTTTCCAGATGACAGTACATTGTTATTAAGTGTATCCACCTCTTTGTATAACGAACCTTTTGCACTTGTTGCTCCTGTGGAACTGCAAATTTGACTCTCTGACTAACAGCTCCCCAGCCCCCAACCCCATGCCAGCCCCTGGTAACTGCCATTCTTCTCACTTCTTTTATAAGGTCAACCGCTTCAAAGTCCACGTAAGTGAAGTCAAGTAAACTGGCTTTACAAGAGAAGCAGAAGGGAAAATTTGTAGGCAACTCATAGAGTAATCTAAAAATTTTCCAAAAAGAAAAAACAATAGGGGCAGCTTGGCCATTTTGCTTCACAACAGACAAGGGCTATTTTTATGACTTTTTACTTGAAGAAAAATGAAAGAGATAAATAAAACTCTTTTAAAGGCAAGATCCCCATCAGTAAACAGAAATGTGGCAAAACAGCCAACAAAAGAAAAAAAAATTAAGATATTTTTGGGGCCGGGCACGGTGGCTCACGCCTGTAATCCCAGCACTTTGGGAGGCCGAGGCGGGTGGATCACGAGGTCAAGAGATCAAGACCATCCTGGTCAACATGGTGAAACCCCGTCTCTACTAAAAATACAAAAATTAGCTGGGCATGGTGGCACGTGCCTGTAGTCCCAGCTACTCGGGAGGCTGAGGCAGGAGAATTGCTT